>JASXSY010001567.1:0-45562 GCA_034509805.1 Sipha maydis
TATTGTAATTGAATTGGTCTAATTTACTTGATAGGTGTTATTTTTAGATAGTAACTCATTGGTTTTGAGCTTGTAATGTATTTGGACGTAAATAATGGCGTTAACAATGATATAACACAAGTTAATACACCGACCATCATCATATCATCTTTAGATATGCCAGCGTCGATTAGTTTCAAATTCGAGACAGTATTTTCCATTGAACTATATCCAATCTACAAATATATTAACAAATGATTACCCACTGATAGTTATAACATAATATTAATTTACATCATACGATTAATTATAAGTTCGAAAAAAATAAAAATTAACTTAAACACTTCAGGATTGAAATTAAATTTAATATAGGTATATTTAAACTGCATGTATCAGTCGATATTTTTGAAGGTTTATTTGGTTTTTTGCCTGCATAGTTATATTTACCTTCATCGTGATCAATGCAACTGATAATATTCTAACCCGAGGTTGTTTTAAAATGTCCCATAATAGTTTATAATTTTGAACTACGTTAAGTTTCACATAGTTGTTTTCCAATTTTACATTATTTTCTTTTTTGAATATTCCGATCAATAACGAAATGGTTATAATGAAGATGGCCCATGTATAGATGAAAGCTGTAAAAATACAAAATGATGTATACATTTAATTAAATATATATATATTAAAAACAGTCTAAACTTTAAAATATAATGTTACATTTTGTTACGTTTACATATAAAACTATTTTACTGCTAGGAAAATACCTTATGTAACATTTGTTTTTATGTCCCCAGCTTATAAACGGTACCATTTTGTACAGTCTCCAGACTAAAGAGGGCCCTCTTAAATTGTAGTTTGTTCAGAAATGCTCATTACTTACCATTAGAGATTTTTGATATTAGTATATTATTTTTAAATTATTTTTTTTTTAAATATTAATAAATTTAATTAAATAAAATTAACTTATATTTATATATAAGCGCTATTGTACAGACTACATTTTCAGTTATTCTAATTTTTAAATAGTTATAACTTTAATTTATGGTTTTTGCTGGAGCGTGAAGAATAACATTATCCAAATTTACGTAGAAATTCGTTAGGTATCGAAAGTATTGCAAAGTATAGCACTTGTATGACAAAAACCAGTTAATAAATTATCTAGGAATAAATTTAATTTTAATCAATTGTGGAAACTGATAATTTATTGTTGAAAAATTATTAAAAATTTAATTAACTGTATCGATTCATTTAAATGACCTTGATTGGTTGAGGTTTGGAAAACTATATTTACCAATATTTTGCAACCCTGGTGTGTATTTTTTTTTATCATACTCGTTTGTCAATGTGAAGATTGAGAGGCCTCCGAATTAATTTTCCCTAGACCCTAAGAGTCCTTAGGGCGGTTCTGACTCCCTACTCATATGGATATGAGTGTATTGTTAATTTGTAAATGTTCAAAAATGTTCATGTATGTCAAGCAAATAAGTTTATTTTGATTTCTGTACTTTTTATAGTAATTAGTCCTCCAGTGACGGGCGTTATTTGAAAATATTTATTGCTGAAGTCTTCTGACACTAGTAGAACGAAACCAACAGAAGCCACAAACATACCAGTGATGACACCTATTATATTGCACGTTGAACAGTAACTCACGTTCTTTCTGTTGAAACAAAAATTTAAATATTATATACCCAACAATTGTTGTAGCGATATTTATTTATTTCAGTAAGTAAATATGAACGCCTAAAACAGTTAGTTTTTTTTCAAAATATGCATATAGGATATACTAAACATTAATATAGCCTTAGGATTACATTTTTGATGGGAATTGGAATCCATTAAGTTATATAACATCCTGTGGAGGGGATAATTTCAACGTTCAACGGAAATGGAACGAGTGGGAACGTGGAATAATTAGTGGTTTCTCGTACTGCATGAGATGGAAACTATGTAATCATAGAAAGGTCAGTATAGCGGTATTATGTTTTGTCGATAAAATATATTTATAACGATCCTTACTTTTTCAACATTGTCAATGCCCAACCATCAACAACGACATCTTGACTTGCCGACAAAATGTTAATAAGGAAAATTACTGTTGTTAACATTTTGAGGTTTGGTTTTCCTGTTTCAGGCAACCAATCATCGATGTTGTTAGCCATGAAGATCAGCATGGATCCTGTGAAAACGTGAACAATTTCTAATTTATATAATCTAGTCATGTAGACCAGTGGTTTTCAATATTTTTCAAATCGTTACCCCAATTTTTATTTATTATTATTTTTTCAATACGACTTCTACAAATAATAAATAATAGAATATCAATAATTTTTGAATAAGTATTCTTAAAAAAAAAAAAATTATATGAAAACGTTTATTAGCAAATTTCTTGATTTAATGGGAAACTTATGCTAACTTTAATTTTTGAAACTATAGTTTCCATATTAGGTTTTATATTTATAACTCCTACTCTAAAATTTATTTTTTTAATCAAACTGATTATTAAATATCATATTTGTGACTAAAATGATTGAAATATACGTTTATGATAAGTGTAATCAGATATTAAATGTTAATCCAAAAAAAAAAACAGTGATCAAAATCGCTTATAGTTAATGATCCACTGTCAGATAAGATTAGGTTACACGTTGTTTTATTCGATATGTTCGAAAACTACGAAACACACGTCCGTCATGTCCCGGGCGGCCGTACAAAAATTAGCTACATTGCATAGACACGTCGCTTAGTAATACATGGTATTTTAGAGCACAATTAATATGTGCAGCGGACTTAGTTTTATCGCTCCACGCATCACGTCGATCATGAAAATAAAAATGTGTTTATGTTTCATACATAATAAATTATTTTTTTCTAATTTATTTTTATTTTACCGTGACGAAGAGCTTATAGAGCTTAAAAAATGAAATGTACCTATACCTATAACAAAGTTAATAATATTTCACCCATCTACATAGGTATCTTACAAATTAATTGTGCTCCACCTTATGTGAACCTCAGGAGCCGCTACTGTTCGTATTATAAAGAAAACAATAATATGTTTGACAACAGTCATTACATAGTGTCGTGTTCATGTCAAAAATGTATATTTATTTTTCAATATTTATTGGTTTTTTATTTTTGTTTCATATAGTCATAAAAAAAAAAAAAAACTCTGACACAACTGTAAAATAACGTCCCCAGCTTCGAGATCAGATTACATTTTATCATAATTATTTATTACTTATTATCGGCTTAGGTACTTGGGACCCCTACTTCAAAAGTAAAAGAAAAATGAATATTATTAGATTTTACCTTTTCCGATTTCTTTAAAAGGAAAACTACAAATAAAATTAAAAATTATTCTGTACGAAGCCATAACTAGTCCACTCTAGTTTTAAGATACATTAATCTTAGACCCAACCAAATCCTTAAATATTTGTCCCATTAAATCTTTCCAAAATATAAATTTACGTATTATTACCAGAGCCGCTTGGTATATCAGCTCAACTATGTATAAATAAAAAATCGTTAATGATCATGTAATACTGCCTTATAAAAGTTTTTATACAGAACTGCCTTCGAACATAAGCCCCTGATTCAAACCATGTCCACCAATCATATTCCTGACGAACCACCCTAGGACTAAAAAGAAATTGGAATCGTGACTTACTTTGACAAAAAAATACAAAATTAAAAAATATAAATATAACCACTTTTACATCTAGACCAGCGTTTCCCAAACTTTTTCTCTGCCGGACCCCTTAGAGAAAATAAAAAAGATCGCGGACCCCTAAATAAAAATTTAAATTAAAGCAATAATAAATAATAATACTAAATTGTTTGCTTTATTTTTAAAATTAAATACACATATGTTTATAATGAAAAATTGAATTAATAAAAAAAAATGGATAAATAGATATTATTTTTATAATAAATAATTAATGCGTTTAATGTGATGGATGGTGTTGTTTCTTTAATACTAAATCTGGTATTTTAGGATCTATATTAGAAAGTTGAATACGTAAATCTGATTCTATATTTAATCGATTTCTATATTTATTTTTAGTGTACACATAAGCTGAAAATCCTTTTTCACAGAGATAAGTTGTTGAAAAAAGCATCAATGGCCTTAGTGCTGAGTCCGATATTTCTGGATAGTCTTGTCTTATACTCAATCAAAAAGAAGACAAAAAAGATTCTTTGAAAACCCTTTTTAAATTAGAATTACTGGATATTTCGATTGATTGATTTTCTTGTGTTGTTGTTAAACCAGTTATATCAGGGACATCTGCATTAAAAGGGTCTACTACCCAATTTTTATTTTTGTCAGGAACTGGAAAATATTTTCGAAATGAATGTTTCAAAATTTGGAGGTGTTCAATAATTATATCTTTTGTGTCCTGAGGAAAAACTTGATTCTATAAATGCATAAAGAGTTGGAAAGTGGTTAAAATTGTTTTGAAGGGCACGTTTTCTCCATAACTCAAGTTTTTTTAACATAGCTTCAATGTTATCCTCCGTGTGAAAAATATTGTTTTCTTTCCCTTGTAAACTAATATTTAATGAGTTCAGAGAATTAAAAATATCAGCCAAATAGGCCACTGTACAGAGCCATTCAAAATTATTGAAAAGATTTGCATATTTAGTAACTTCCATAGAGTTATTAAAAAAAAACATTCTAATTTCATTTTTTAACTAAAAAACACGTGACACAACTTTACCTCGCGATAACCAGCGTACTTCAGCGTGCAATAGCAACTGCTTGTGTATACTTCCCATATCTTCACAAATTAAATTAAAAATGCGAGAATTCAAAGATCTAGCTTTTATTAAGTTAACTACTTGCACAATATCACGCAAAACTTCATTTAATTTTTCTGGCATATTTTTTGCAGCTAAAGCTTCTCTATGAATACAGCAATGATGCCAAATAATAGACGAATTAATTGTTTTTAAACGAGCTTGCAGGCCTGATCTAGTACCAGACATCGCACGAGCTCCATCTGTGCTAACCGCCACACAATTATTCCATTTTATATCATGACTTATTATAAAACTATTTAATATATTAAATATTGCCTCACCTGTAGTATTGGAAGGTAGAGATATGCAAAATAAAAAATCTTCAGTAATAGTATTATGATTTTCATAACGGACATATGCAAGTAAATTTGCGTCATTGCAAATATCTGTGCTTTCATCTAATTGTAAAGAATAAAATTTACTTGTTTTGATATTTGAAATAAGCTGTTCTTTAATGTTTTCTGACATTTCAACAATTCTGTTCTTAACTGTATTATTTGATAAAGAAACCGTACTTAATTCATTTGATGCTTTATCTCCTAACATAGCAGAAACCATAATTTTTGCAGCTGGTAGGATCAATTCTTCAACGATAGTATGTGGTTTGCCACTTTTTGCAACAAGTAAAGATACTTAATAAGATGCTGTTACAGCTCTTTCATTATTATTTCCAATTGCAGTCTTTTTAATTAATTTTTTACTTTGTTCTAATTCAGCTGCTTTTGATTCAAAAAATTGTTTAGATTTTGTAAGATAATCTGTATGTCTGGTTTGTAAATGACGTCGAAGTTTTGCTGGTTTCATGGACTCGTTCGATAATATTTCATAGCATATGACGCATTGGGGTCTTTCTTCGTTGTTTACATTTATATTCGTGAAACCAAAAGTTATGTATTCTTCCGAAAACTTACGACGCTTATTTACATGCGTTGATCCTTCTTTAGAACTTGTAGAATCGCCTTCATTTTCTTTACTCATAGTGGTTTCATTATTTTGTAACCAGCGTTTCATTTTAAAAAATAAATTAAATTAAAAAATATAAATTTTTACGTACAATTATTTTATAATATAAATTAACTGAAAATATGCTACACTACGTATACGACGATACGGCTGCAACGAATAAACTATCGGTTATTTGACCGACGCGATCAATCTGTCTCTGATGCGAACAATCTGCAGTCTTCTATACGTATAATCTAATCGTAATTGCTTTTCAACGATAACTATTTCAACAATGTATTTATTATCAACAGTATTTCCCATGTAATACGAATATTGCATCATTATTTTCGTTTTATGGATAGGTATACTTTGTAAATTTTTAATTTACGTTCGCGGACCCCCTCCGGTATACGTGCAGACCCCTAGGGGTCCGCGGACCACAGTTTGGGAAACGCTGATCTAGACCACAAAATCTAAAAACTGTGTAAGGTATTACCAATGGGTGACATCTTCGTTCATGATATTCATATTATGAACTAAAATAACTTATACGTGTCCATCTCAATATCTTATTGTACTAATGTGCTTAGATTGTCTTTTAAATTAATATAAAAAATAAAAATAAAACAATTATTAATCTTAAAATGTTATTTTTATCACACTTTTAATACAAATGCGATCTAAGAAAATCTTCTTAAAATTCTTCTCGTTTTCATTTTATGTATTATTTGTATTTATTTTCACATTTGTCCAAAGTCTATCTTAAATTTTTCTAAACAGTTCTAACTTATATGCTCTTTGTAAAATGACTACAAATAACATTCACATATTAAATTAAAAGAAATCTCAATTAAACTATTCGTATTAGATAATAAGTTATTGTTGAATGACTTCCAATTAATGAATATACTACACTATGATATCTACTCGAGTCACTGTTATCCAATAATATATCGGTAACTGACGACATTCACGACTATGAATAGGAACAGTTAAATAAATAGTAAATAATAAATAATAATAATTAAATATGACTAACAATAAGTAGTAAATAGAGCATCTTTAAGTAAGTGATGGGAAAAATATACCTAATTATTAACTTTAATTATTAACTTACCCGTAGTTAATTGCAAAAGTAATAGCCAACCTTTTCGTCTACCTATAAATTGGATGTAGCTCGCATCCAAAATTGGAGCCCATAATATTTTCATCCACTGCGGCCACAACGCAACACTTAGTGCAGCCTGAAATATAAATCGACTCTCATAAATAACTATCTAAACCAAAATGTTATCACGCCTGCAATACGTTATATAACGGCGATTTTCACTCTTTCAATCAATGATAATATATTTCTAGAAACCGTATGCTTGTGTACACGTACATAACATTGAATTGGAATAATTGTTTCAAGTCATAGCTTTGCACATCGAAGTATAAAAATCTGGCCGTAATAGTAAGAGATACTTATAATGACTAAGACTGTCAGAAAAGCCTGATATATAGTATGGATTATCGTATCATTAATAAAATATGCACTTACGGTACGACGATGTAACCGGTTTGTTAGTATACATATACTTGTGTTTACATTAAAAACACGTGGTTCAAAACGAATTATAAATTTCTCAATTACTATCTCAAACGTTCAATATTTAATGAAGTAATAATATGTATTCAACTTACTTGATCTTCATAGTTCACTAGTTTTCTACTTTGTAAAATTATTGAAAAACCGATAGCTAAGCCTTTTGGGAAACCTAGAATTATGTATAGTACCATCAATAAAAAGAAATTTATCCAATCTCCACTTAGATTTGGTTCTTCTGTGGCAGTTTCATGCGGTATTGTAAATTCTTCTGTACCGTTCGTGTTTTTCACTGGTTTTCTCATCGTTTGTAATTCTTACTTATCATTAAACAACTAAAATATACATGATACAGTAAGGAATATAATTTGCAAAATGTTCACAATATTATTTGTTTTATTTTGAAAAATGATAGGTATGGATACTATTGCTAGTACGGATACTAGAATGTTTAGAATATTTATATCCTGCATATGTTGCAGTGGCGGTTCATGCGAGATCGTGTTGGGTTTGGGTATACATATTGTTTAAGGTTTACGACAACCTTTATATTCGGCTAAAATTTTTTAAATATTATGATCCTTACTATTATCAATTTAATTTGGGTTTTTAATTATTATATAAGAACAGACATCATGGTTTAACTGAAAATCACAACTTCTCATTAACTATTGGCAAATAATGTAGGTCATACGCATTATACTAGAACTAGGCTGCACAATTTACAGTACATTTTTACTATTTCCAGGGATGATAAATATATAACACATTTGTGTTATAAATTTCATTACTCTATCGTTTATTTTTAACTTATCTACCCTATCGTCATGTAGCGAGGCATAATTAATGTTGTTTCAATCGTATGTGGTAAAAAATGTTATAAATAAAGTATATTCATACAGATAAATAGTACATACGTTGCTGGCAATGTTGGAAATTTATTATTAGTAGTAAAGAGTAAAGTTTAGTTAACATTATTATGGTTGTCGATAACTTTTTCAGCTAGGCAATGTATAGACATTTACTTATAAAGACTAAAATTGACTAATTAAAGTGGTAAATACAAAATATAAAATAAAATAAAATAAATAAAATATATTATCTTTGATATTTTATGCAGCATTTTTATAACGTCTTTAATAAATTTTATTGTAATTAAATTTTGGAAATTAGAAAAAATTCAATCAATTTTCTATATTCACTTACGAAAATACGCACCGATTGCGCAAAACGATTTTTATCGATTTTTACCAGCATCATACTAACCTACATTGATAAAATCGTCGTCATTAATAATATTGCCAAAATTAATTGGATTGACGGCAAAATTACAAAATATTTCATAAAACTGATTTCGTAAGTCTTTCCTTGGGATAATAATTCATTAAAATTCATATTTTTAATCTCATCTAAACAATTATTATTATTATTTTTTATTTTATAGTATGTATACATTATGTAGATAATTTATTTTATAAAAATATTTCATTATTAACTGATAGAATTTTTGAGACAATATTAATTTATTTTAGCAACATGTTTGAAGGGTAATGTGATACAGAGAGTAATAACATGCAATAATATTTCAGCAAGTATAAAATAAAGGATTAACAAAAATTACAGGAAATTATGTAAATAATTTTAATTGTTATACAATATTAATAATATATTTTAGTAAAAAAGAAAATATATAAATACATATGAAAATAAGTAAATATAAATTAATTTAATTTAAAATCGATGTTAGTTTTCATTTTGTAAATGACGTTTTTATAATATAAATTATGTAACTAGAAAGGTATTATATTAAAAATCTTCTTATTTCATTTTCATTATATTCACTTTACATTTTCTTATTTATTTGAATATTATTTTGTTATAACTGAGTATTATTCAATATATAAATAATTTACTAAAAATGATCAAATAATTCTCATAATACCAATGTAAATAAAATATAAAAATAATAAAGTATTTCTTATTCCACAATAGTTTAATTTGATAGTTTAAATTAATATGTTTACAAACTTGCAAATCTTAGTTTTACTACCACGAATGCAATTGACATAACGTTGAGTAGGGTTAGTATATATACTAGCAGATTGAAAATGAAAAATTGTACAGTTACTCTTGAACGTTTATGTGAGTAGATAAATAAATAATATTATAAGACTATTCATACAGTATCGTAAGCCGTCACTTACAGTTATTCAATCACCCACGTGGAGTATCCGTTGATCGAAAAATTGTCTTGCTAATCACAGAGAAATAAAAAACCAATAAAATAACATTTTCATTAAAATAATCTTTCCAAATTTTTGTAGAAAATTAATTAATTACAGTATATTATTGATATCTTAAAGACAACCACTATTCACATTCAATATTATAATTGTTATATTTTATAGTTAATTTTTAAATTATTTCCACATGTACACCACGGTTGCCGGTTACGTAATGATTGATAACGATATATCTTGAAGTTCCAACCTGGGCTGAATACGGTATTGTAGAAACCGGTTACTAAACTATAAAATGTTGAATCTCGTACTCTTTCTGAACAGGTTTCAGTTTTATTTTTTTTAGTCTAAGATTTTTTAGTAGCCCAAGGTACTTTTCACATGACGTTTTTGTAACACAATAAATATTAAAGGTTCTAACATCATTTATATAGATCAAATATTAAACTAATCTTTGGTGTTAAACATTTAATTATTTTATACTGCTACTTAGCAGATAAAGTATTGATGACAGGTATGTACTTTGTCATTTTCATTGAAACACAATTTTTTCAACGGTTAGAGTATTTCTTTCCTTCGATTTAGTTAAATTTGTTATGGAGATCAAACATTCATAAGCATAAGTTAATGAAAAAATTTATAGTATAAGGAATATAATAATTTTTGAAATGTTTATAATTTGTTTCTTAGAATTTCTTACAGTTGAAATGTTATAAATAGCATTTCTTATGCAAAAATCTTAAAAAATTTCAAATACTTCGCGTGTTATTGAAATTTGATCACGTCTAACATAGGTTTGTCATCCCTATTATATGCCAATATTAGTATATATAAATAAATATATATATAATAAATAAAAAAATGAATGCATTTTCTTTAAAAGACAGTAGAGGGTCACGTACCCATGTGCTACCTGAATAGGGAACATGGGTATTAAATATAAGGAAATCAGGTACATGTACTCTAAATACCTAAATACACGTGTCCATGAGTATTTCAATTAGAGATATTTCATTTAAAAGATGAACAAGGAATAGTTGTCTTTATGTAGTAATATAATATATATATATATTATATTGCGATTTAATTCTCTAGAAATAAAATTAATTTTAATCTTATTATTATGGTGTAGATTTTTATATATTTAAAATTAAAAAATATGTATAAATAAATACGTTTATTTTTGTTCAAATGCATAGTTAAAAATACACAATATATAAAAAAAAAATTAATTTTAAATAAAAACTATGAGCTATAGGTACATAATACATTTAAACTATACGTTGGATTCTTATTATTAAACAATACATTCAATTACAAAAATTTAAAGACAAAAACAAAACGAAAAATTTCGTCTGGAAATTCGCGCAAACACCTTATTACTGGGTCTCTTTTTTAAGGAGTAACTTTTGGAATTTTTTATTAAAATCATACAGATTGAACTAAAAATTTGAAAAAAAATCAACAAATACGAAACATTTCCGAACAAGATGAGTAGACGTTAACGACCAACAATTACATACATGTAACGAAATATGAAAGCATCAGAGTCACTCGAATGTGATAATATTTGGTAACGATCACATGGCACATACTGAAGTATAAATAGTGTATATTATACACAGCACAGTCGTTTAATATCGTGTTCTAATATAATCTAAAATTAATGGTGCATGTGTACTTAAGAGTTGCGATGAAGATTGCATATTTTAAACTGATTTTTTAATGGTGATGACAGAAACTTTTTTAAAATAGGAAAATACTTAACAATAAAAGTATGTAATTTAAGTAAAAATATGTAAAAATATGTAAATAACCTCAATATGTAAAAATAAGTAGTATTTGCCGTATGTCAAAACACTCAGTTAGTTCTAAAACATATTTATTTAGTAGATTTATTATATTACTATAATTCATGACAAATATGTTAATACATTCAAATCCACACTTTTTATTCAATATTAAAATATAATGATATGTTAATTAACTAACATTATTATAATGTATAAGATAAAGGAGTTTTTTTTTTCGGCGCGAAACACTGTAGTATGTATAGGAATATCTTATCTTCACAGGATATTCCGTATATAAGTTCAAAATAATAGTATAATATACAGCAGGTCAAAAAAGTTTCCGTACACTGCTGTCAGATTTTTTTCATTTGAATAAAATGGTAATTTAAAATTTGAATAACTTCATATTTTTGACAAAAATTTATTAAGAAACTTATTAAATTTCGTTTTTTTTTAATAAAATAAATCCTATATATTAATTAGTTTATTTTATATATGAATATACATAAATCTAATAATGAAAAGAAAGAAAAAAAAATAATGAAAAAAAGTCTCCGCATAAAATCATATAATATTTTTAACTTAATACATCATAATGATTATCGTTATTAATGATAAGTTGGCTCTTTTTTAGCTATACGAAGTTTGTACATTTGATTTTCCATTAATTACACTTATTTTGCTGTAGCGGTAAAGTCAATATTGTTCCATATTTCAAGTATTGCATTTTTCAACTGTTTTTTGTTTCGAGTTTGATAATTTTTTAGACATCTACCTAATTCATCTCATACATTTTTTATAGGATTTATGCCTGGAGACTGTGGAGGTGTGTTTAGTTATTTTTGAACACGGTATAACGACTATTATTTGATTTTTTTCGTGGAATATTTTGGTTCGTTATATTGTTTAAAAAATAAACGAATTGTCAATATTTAGTTTTTTAGCACTTGCATGTAAGTTTTTAAAATATTTATAAACTTACTCTTATCCATCTTATCATCAATAAATATCAAATTACCAATAACAGCAGCGCTCATACAGTCCTAAATTAATACATCACCATGTCAAACATACATTTTTGTAATCCATCTGTTTATTGGGTTTTATCCTCATCATAATTTGCTTATTTGAACCAAAAATATGAAGCCGAGGGCTCTAATTATGAAACATTGAAATTGTTGCATCACTTGTACCACAAATGTATGTAGGTACTGTAATTTTATAGAAATAATTCCACAAATTCAATAGTTATTTTTTGTGGTCGGTTAAGGCAGCGGTTCCCAAACTTTTACGACCACGGAACCCTTAGGAAATAGTTTGTGTTTCATGGAACCCCAATGTTCAATTAACCTGGATTTTTCAATTATTTACTATAACATTAATAAGTACTCCAAGTAATGTTTTAAAGATAGTTTGTTATAATTTTTTATTACAATATCTACACTCAATATTCACCTTGCGGAACCCTTGAGATTGTCCCATGGAACCCTTAGGTTCCGCGGAACACACTTTGGGAAACACTGGGTTAAGGGATAAAAATACAAATTTGACTGTATGTATTTAATGTAACCCCGTTATATTAAAAAACGGTATCAAAACAAAAAAATGTTAAAAGGTTTTTTTTTTTTTTTTAATGGAAAAATACTATTCGAAAAAAAGTTTTCGGGTTTATTGACTTTCCTTGATACCTATATCACAGGGGTGGCCAAACTTTAAAGAATTGTGATCGACTTCTGAGTTTTTCTAGGTTGTTACGATCGACCTAAAAAAAAAAAAAATTGGTTGTAACTAACAAAAATTTATTTTATATACATCCATGTTATACTTCCTTTATTTATTTGATTTAAAATATCAATAAGTAATAATAACTTTAATTTAATAATTTTACATAACACGTATTTTAATAAATATTTTATAAATTTATACGAAGCGATAAATATTATTATTTCAATACGAAATATGTATTAGAATATGTACAACATATCTACATAGCTATTCGATTTCAATGTATAATTTCGTTTTTCATAGTTATTTAATACTATATATTATTACTATATAGGTATATTCTTTATTAGTAGATATTATTTTAATTTTTTTTATTTGTGGATTGAACAAAGATATAAAAATTTATAGAAAATAAATAAATATTTTAACTCTATTCTAAAAGAATTCGAAAAAATTTAAAAGGAAGTCGCGATCGACTTGAACTCATGTCACGATCGACCAGTCGATTGCGATCTACCTTTTGGCCACCCCTGCTATATCACATTCTTTCGAATGGAAATAGATTCATATGCAGCAACAATTTTAATCGTACAAATTTCAATTCCAACATCTTGAAGGTTTTGAATATTTTTCCTGTGTTACGAACCCTGCACGTGTCGCACAATGATGCTAATTCAGTATATGTGCTGAGGCGTATAGGCAAGCGTCTGGACAATATGTAATAACTATAGGAGCAATTAATGTGTCGTTCCGTTGCAATAAATATTTTATAGTTGAGAGAACACATTAATTTTACCATCCTTCTTCCGTCTAAATGATATGATACAGAAGTACAGGTTGACTTAAACCCGAAAAGAGCAAATTACGAACTCTGTAAATCACGGATTCAACTGAGCTTACAATAAAATTGGTTTCAGGTGTGGGGGTTGTCACTTGTCAGGCGATCGAATAACTAGAAAAGTTATTAAGGTTCAGATTCAGTAAATAAAGGGATATTGATAACAGATAATAACTCTGAAGCACACAGTAACCACGCGAACTCAAGCCGATCAGCTAAGCAGTTGGATAACCGAATGGCCAAGTAGTCACATGCGATCAAAATACGTTTCAAATACTTGGACTCGGTACCCATCATTTAAGATGAAGATAGTGATATTGTGAGTCGTTGAAACCAAAATAATACGCGAATGAGGTATAAAAAAAAAAAAAGATTTTTTTTTTTTTAATATACAATAGTTATTTTACCTAAAACACTATACGATTTTAAATTAAAGAAAAGAATCTTTTCATAATAGGTATACATGTGTGTGTGTGTGTGTGTATAATATACACATATATATTATTTTATTTCAGTCATAAGTATAAGCATTCGTGGCGTTACGAAAGGCGGCATATACATAGAAATCAAAAACCTTGTTTTTTTTTTTAAAATTTTATATACATATTGTGCATATATATTAAACTTGCATAAAATTGTTAAAATTGTTGATGTGAGCATTATAACCGGTGTCATGATATAAGCAAAAAAAAAAAAAAAAAAATAATAATAATAAATAAATAAACATATAAACGTAGGAGCGTGCATAAGTAGTTATATATTTACATACTAATATTACATAGTTGTATACGGCGTAAAGAATAGTAGGGCCTGTGTTTTCCACGAAAACAATATCGAACGGCTTAGATAACAAGAGGTGCAAATGTCAACGGAGGATTCTTACCGACGATTATCTTCCGGACCCATCCTCGGAATAGAGAGAAATCGTCAACGGGCGGGATCATTTTCCTCCATTGACTATTTTCCTCTAGAAAAAAAAAATTTAATTTATTTATGCTCCACAAATAAATAAAAATTTTCTCCACTGTCCATTTTCCTCAATGTATAATTTGTCAATGGTCATTTATCTACAGACTAACATTTTGAAAATAAAACTGTGAATGGTACAAAGTTGCCAATAGTGGGTCGTTTTATCGGTTTAATAATACGGTACAAATATTTTGATCTGCGACTTGCGCTCTCTCGATGCGCTGAATATATTATGTTATAATATTTGCTTTGAAATTTCTATCGATATCGCCTTGTAAAAGGCAATTTAAAATTTACATAATAATTGGCGATATAAAAGAATAATCAATTTGTCTCATACTTCAACTCTATTATATTTTTTCGATATGAAAATTAAATACAAGTAAGTATTCGCGTGTGTTTAAAAATTATTAGTTCAAAAATAGTAAGTATTTTAGTTGAAAATGGACTGTAGATAAGTAAATTTATCATGGTGACCGATAAATGGAGAAAAATGAATAATCGATAAGTGCATCTATAATAATCGGGGGAAAATGGAAGTGGAACGAAATTGATAGTGGAGGAAAACGGTATCTAATTTCTGAAGGAAAATACCAACACAGCGCGTCCTACCACCCCAACCCCCTCCTCTGCCAGTGTCATCGCTGATGACATATTCCCCGACGTCGTAGCAACGGCTGCCGTTTCGGTCAGTGGCACTACGCACCGCGCAACGGTCCAAGGTCATGAGACAAATAATTTCACGCACGAATCACATTATCGGTACACATTGTCATACACACCTTCATTGTCTATACAATCGGCTATCCGTTTTTTCATACTGCCCATAACTATGTATGATATGCACATCTGTGGCTTTAATTTCCCGTCTTAAGTTTATTTTTTTATTTTTAACTATGATTGCGTATGTGGCTTATTAGTGAACACTTTAGACTTCACAAAACGAAATCGGGAGAATCTGATGGCCAGTCAATATCACCATTGTGCGAAATCACATGGTAGCTGTGACTGTAACATCCGAAAGATAAGGGCCGGTCCACACTATCCGTTTTCACCGGTCCGTTGGTAACCGGTGTAAAAACAGATACATTTTTACCGGATTCTGGGTTGGTGGCCACATCATCCGTTATCGTAATCCGTTATTGATGTAAAATTTTCCCGCCAAATATTAAAACATTATTCTTATTTCCCAGTTTCCCACCATGTAAGATATGTTACTGTTAGCGTCAAGGTGGATTGATAAGGTGTAAACACTTTCACCCGCCCGCCTATGATAAAGTGATCGAAAACATTACAGCAGTTAAATACGCCGCTAGGTTTTCTGCCTACCCAATAGAGGATAAGAATTATTTATATTTTAATAGACAAAATCCACCTTGGTTAGCGGCGTTAGCGTAGTACCCTTGTACCACATTTCAATTTGTGCTGCACACACGTGTACTCAGTTGTTTTTTTTTTTTATTGTTTCAATGTTTCTAGTTGATTTAAACCTAAATTAACATGAACAAACAAAAGCAAATTAAAATCATTTGCTTATTGGAATCACAAGGTTTTTTTTAATGACGATAAGTATCCAATACACAGACGATATTGGGTGCATCCATTAAACAAACAACGTGTAACACATTTTGAATATTTTTATACGAACATACGGCAATACCCTGAAAAGTTTTTCGAATATTTTCGTATGAGTATAAGAACTTTTGATGAATTATTAGAACGAATACGTGGAGCTATTACAAAGAAAATAACTGTACTTAGAATGCCCATCAGTGTAGAGGAAAGGTTATCAGTTACTTTGAGGTAAGTACCTACTTATTAAATAGATTATAACTATAAACTAACTACTTTATAAACATAATATTTAATTATTATTAGCGAATTGTCATTTTTATAAAAACAAAACCAACATATAAAAAGTTGTAAACAAATTTAAAAACAAGTATTAATATAAAATTGAATGTGTACATTGTGTATAAGTATATGTTATTGTCATTGTCATTAATATCATTATGGTACTTTTATTATATAGAATGATTTAAGATTTTAAATACAAACAAAAATTGTATGGTTTATTAATTTATTTAGACATGGTTAGACACAAACCACAAATATGTAAGTAATTGTATTAAGCTTAACTACCACTACTAGTGTGCAAAATAAGTAATATAATAGGATGGATTTTTGTTTAAATATTTAGTAATTATTTAGAAAAAAATAGTATTATCACTAAATGTGTGATTCAAGGTAGGTAGATATAAAAACAAAAAATAATAACTAACTTTTACTTAGCTACGTTGAATTAATATTTGTCTCCATATTAACTTTAAGCTTCAAGAGTTAAATACCCTTTTGTTAGTAGATATACCATTTAAGTTAATTTTTTTCATCTATTTAATACCCACTCCTCTTAACATTTATTGCGTTAGTTAGTAAAAAAATAAATATAATTATACTTACCTATCCAATAAAAAATGTTATAATTACCTGTTTCATATTTTTCTAGTTGCTCTTTTTCGTTCCAGTCAGGGTACATTAGACATCCTACTTTGGCCCAACTTTTTTTTTATATTTGTATTCATATATTCTTTGTTTCCAATTTCCCCCAAAGCACTCTGTCCATACACGGTTTGTATTAGCTTATCTGAATCCATTATTATAACAGCAACAACAACAACAAAAACAATTTGAAAAAATAAATATTTTTGGCCTGGATTCGTGCGGGATACGTTAAAACGGATAGTGTGTCCACCGTCATCAAAAACAACGTATTTCAATATATAAAACGATATCCGTTATCCGTTTTCAACGCAGCAAGTTGCGTTGCAATCCGGTTGACGGACGACGGAACGTTTCTCACCGGACAGTGTGACCGCTTATATTCATATCAATGTGTTTTGTTTTTATCAGCAAACGTATCCGTTTTCACCGGTTACCAACGGACCGGTGAAAACGGATAGTGTGGACCGGCCCTAACACGTGGAAATGTTGAACAACTTCTTACCAACTGAATTACAGCGATTAGGAGTACACGATAAAGATCTATGGTTCCAACAAGACGGTATTACCAGCCATACAGCGCGTATTTCAATGGCTGTTCTTAGAAAAATGTTTCCGAATCGTGTGATTTCGCGGAATGGTGATATTGCTTGGCCACCACATTCTCCTGATTTGACTCCGCCTCATTTCTTTTTGTGGGGTTATTTGAGATCTAAAATATACGCTAATAAACCACATACACTATTAGAGTTAAAAGAAAACATTAGACGGGAAATTATAGACATTGATATCTTTATGATGAATAAAATAATATTTCTGTCATAACTTTGTTTATAATACTTGACTAATAAACTACAATTCAAATTCGTCAGTATCCACTGCCCCACCCTGTAGTTAGTTAAAAATAAAACGGACCATGTGATTGCAGCTGCTACTACTGCAATTTTATCATCATGCAGTATGGGATAATTTGTTTACATACAATCAACACAAAATACAGATAAATCAAACATAAATTAGATTCGGTCAATAAAATATAAAAATTACAGTAATTTATAGCATTCACAAAAACCGTTAAATAGACACGTAAAAACAGAAAAAACGCAAAATACGCACTTATAAATAAAAAATGGTAAAATATGTAAATATATGCAAAGTAAAATTTTGGTATTTTGAATATCACAAAACACATTTACATATAGGAATGAAAGCTATTAGACGCAAAATTGTATTATAGATATAAGTATACGATTAAAATCGACATATTTTAAGTCCCTACAACTTATATGCATTTACATTATACAATTTATTGATATTAATTACTTCTAATATACTTCTGAGTTACCGAATAAAAGTAAAAAAAAAAATTAAATACAAGTAAATATTAAAAAAAAAAAAAACTCAATATACTCTACATGGTCACGCAGTACTGGGCGTTGAGCACGAGATCCGGGTTTGTGGCCGAAGCTTTACACCAGCTCACCTTTAATTATACACGTGGCGTTAGTCAAGAGAACCGGTCGCACGAACCCGCAAGACGTTGGTCCCAGGGGCGTGTCCAACGGGGGATCCTGGTGGGCCCGGGCCCATCCTGATTTTTAACCTTTAAATAAATAGATTATTGACGAGTTTGCCAAAATGAAAATTAAACGAATTAAATTTACTAAATAAATATTATAAAAATTTATTTTATAAGAATATATTAAGCATATAACTATACAAAGTAGTAAATACAACTTATATTTTTTAGGTTATTTATAGTTATAATTACTCTTAAAAAAAATTTTGTATATTATACAAATTATTCTTATAACCGAGCCCTGAATTTTTACTCTGGACTCGTCCCTGGCTGGTCCTACGAATCTGGCTCGTCATCACAATCGACCCTCTGACCAGTCTGTAATAAGTATCGCAGTAGTTATTACAGACTGGTCAGAGCGTCGATTGTGATGACGAGCCAGATTCGTAGGACCAGCCAGGGACGAGTCCAGAGTAAAAATTCAGGGCTCGGTTATAAGAATAATTTGTATAATATACAAAATTTTTTTTAAGAGTAATTATAACTAATGATATATATATATATATATATATATATATATATCATCCGAATCATCTAATCGTAGTTGCTTGGACCGGTTCTGTTGTTGTTTAAACACGTTCGTTGTTCATGGTTTTTTGTTTTTTCATCTGCAAAGTAATTAACTAAACATAGTTACTAGAAAGACCATTTCTGCTGTTGCCGTGGTCATTTTATTCCGAAGTTTTTGGTTATTTTATACACCTTTGATCTACACTGGCTCATAGATACTGTCCCGCTCGCAGAGTCTCGGTTCTCACCGCCATGGTCGGCGATAATTTATTATTGCGTAACAAGGTATAACGGTTTGAAATTCACGGGCATAGAGACAATGAGATTTGGTATTTTGGTATTACGTCCGTCCGTACTTGGCGTTGAAACGTAACGTGAATGTGCACTACAATCGTGGTGAATGGCAGGTATCGTTTGGATCGGCTCAAACAAGCGATTGCTGATGGGTGTTGAACACAACTCAAACGGTCAAAGTTTTTGTTACGTTGTTCACGCGTCGGAAACACGATAGCAGTGCAAGCGATGCGCGGGATAACTCGAATAGGTTTCCGTACGTTTGCCGTTGGACCCGGGAAGTATAAAAGCAAACCATACATTGCTAAAGACCCATAGGAAATAGAGAGCTCTCATTGTCCTGTTGCATTTGTGATAACATGATAAAATTATCAATATTTTCAAATGTGATGCTTTTTCTAATTAGAATAGATTTGTTAATTAACATTTTTAATTATTTAATAAAATTATTTATCCATTGGGAGAAAATGTTGCTAAAAAAAAGGAAAAGAAATTTGAACCAAAATATTAATTGTAATCAACCTAATGCTAAAAGTCATGGTTCACTTTAAATACCTATTTGTAATTTTAAAATTTATTTTTAATTTTTAGTATTTTAAAACTGACTATAATATGTATCTATACACTTAATTTGAATTTGAATTTTAACTAGAGAACTTATACTTTATTATTATTATTATGAATTTTAGAAATTGACTAGATGTACATTGTACATACCTATATATGTAATTTGAATTTTAACTTGAGAACTTATAATTTATTGTCATTATATATGAAGAACTAATTAATTAAACTAACCTTGCATTAACTTAACCTAACTTTAAGTTAATGGCAATTAAAATTATGGTGAAATTGTTAAAGGTTAAATGATAAAATTAACAAAATAAGTTATAACAAATATCAAATACTATAAAATGATTTGTAGTATTAGCAAATATCTCATTAGAAAAAGCATCAAATTTGAAAATATTGATAATATTGATAATTTTATCATGTTATCACAAATGTAATAGGAACAATGAGAGCTCTCTATTTCCTATGGGTCTCTAGCAATGTATGGTTTGCTTATATGTACCTGGGAATCTCGGTGGTCACTTGCAACCGGATGTGGGGGAGGGCAGTTGGTGACCGCTTTCAGGCGGGTGATCTCGTCGAGCAAGTGCTGCGGACGTCTCAGGTGGTCGGCGAGAACCGTGCCCGATTTGGAGCCACTGGTGATCGTAGTCGCGTCCAGGCACGTTTTTCGCAGGGCTCGACAGTGATCTGTCAGCCGATGCCGCCGTGTCCGTCAACTGTTAACCAAGCGTGTTGCCGCTGTACCGCGGTTTTTGGCAGATAACAGATTTCCGTTCGCGGTGAGGGTAGGCAAGGTCGTCGCTACTGTTAGGCTTATGTTTTTAAATTGTATTAACTTTTTTTTTTTTTTAAATCCAGGGAGTGCAAATGCACCCCCTTGTCACCCTCTCGTGGCATTTATGTACAAAGGTACTCGTATATCGTATTTCGCATATTTCAGAAATATGAAAATAAAATATAAATGTTTTTATATTTTTTGTTAGTACATAAGGAAACGCTAATTTTGATTTTGAGATGTCGTTGGGTCGTTTTTGTTGCTGTGGTAATTTTTCTTCAAAACTCCAGTTTTTTTTGAAGACGATGGCCCGTCATGGGCTAAAATTCAATTCTAGTTAACCATATTGGAGATTTTGGTCGTTTCCGTAAAAAGAGAAATTGGAAAAACTTCCGGATCAACGTATGAGTTAAGAACGATTAGTTTTTTTCGATGGATAACATAGAAAAATTATTTTTTATATAAATGTGAGGCGGTCGAGTACGTCGTTGAGATCGTTATTAGCTCACACAGGTGATAAACCAGTAAATATATGATGCCTTGCCATTACGATTGCTCGTGGAGAACAGGAGAAATTGGGAACCTATAATTATTCATACTTCTCATATTATGTAACACACGTGATATCAAACAAAAAATTCACCATTTAATAAATAATAATAATGATTAAATGTATGTATATTTAAAATATATTTATGTTACGTAAACCCTTTAACAGGTCTTTAATAATTAGGAAAATAATTTACGGACAACTGTTACAAAATAATATAAAGAACTCGAATTTTATAAATTTGATCAATCTAAAAACTAAAAACTTCAAGAATGACCATAAGTATATAATTCACAAAGTAGTATTATATTAAAAATAATTGCCAATTTACATAAACTTTGATTTATAATTAGTGTTCAAGAATAAAAGCATTATGAGATTTAATTATTTTAATTTTAAAAACACCTTCATATAATAAGAAAAATATTGTAATAATTTTATCGAACGCACAGCTTAATTTATGAGTTCTTAATAAAACGAGATCTTTAACAAAGTATGTAATGTGTTTCAGGCTTTGGTCGGTCATGTCTAATTTTGGTATTCTGAATCTCATTTGCTAAAATTAATTTATCAGTCAGATTTTTAAAACTGGAATTAGAAAAAAAATTAATAATCTATTCTATGGGATTGAAAAGATTGCAGCCTAAAAACAGTTCTGAAGGAGTTTATCTAAATGATTCGTGTTGAATACTACTTAAGACCCACTCTATATTTGAAATGAAGTCAAGCCAATCAGCTTGAAAATGTCATGGCAGTATGTATAGATAATGTGGTTGTTAGACACTGGTTTTATTTACTCGATTACCTGATTTACTAAACCCGTTTTGCCAAACAAGATTTACAATTTGTCATCCGTGATCGGAAATGACCGTCTCCTGAAAAATCACGCATAGGGATTAAGTCCAATACAATTTTGTACAGATAATTTTTGGAATTTGCTTTGCATAAAAGGTACAGCCAAACTTGTGTCGTGAAATTGTCATCGATAACGAATGTATAAATATACCGATAACGGCCACGAGTCAGTGGACCATAAATATCAACTAAACCCTTCTCTAAGGGTTTATAGACTTGCTCTTCTGACATATTCTCACAGGTTCTGATAATAAACTAATATTTTTTTAAACTGAAGAGAATTAACATAAACTTTCATTGTACAGGCAGTTTTTAATGATAAGTGTATTCATAAAATTTGTGAAAATATATGGTTATCATTTAATTCAGGTGTTCAGAGATATATACAGCCCACAAAGGAGTAGAAATTAACATTGTAAAGAATATAACATTATTGAAAATTGTATGATATGATAACTATTCGTACTTTACTATACTTTTCATTTTAAATTTGTTTATAGGTTGTAAATAATATAGGCAAAGCGTTGTGTGGGCATTTCAGAATATTCTATTAGTATAGAAATACAATTTTAGATTCTGAACGGAGTGATAGAATCTATTGGTTTTACAATGATGTATATAATTTTTTTATTTTTTTTTTATTATTATTTTATTTTTTATTTTAGATTCTGAACGGAGTGATGGAATCTATTGGTTTTACAATGATGTGTGTTTTTTTTTTTTTTTTTTTTTTTTTTGTGTCTGACGACACCTTTTTTGGCAGTAAAAACGCTTCGATTTGCTTATTTTTGAAATTTTTACCAGCTGTTAAGATTGGTATTTCCTTTATGTCATATTTTTTTCAAAATATAATATTGATTTTTAAGCCACTTATAGGCATTTAAAATATTCGATTTTTTTACATTTTATTTTTATAATAGGTGATAAAAAAAATTTGGCTCCTACAAAATACTTGAAAATTTAATAGAAGATTCCACAGAAGTAGTTCTTAATGTCATTCAAAAATTATTAAAATCCATAGGCACAATTTTTTTTTATAAGCATTTGAACAGCGAATATTGACATAGAATTACATGTAAAATATAATATAATGTATAATATTCTAGACTGACAAATGATATCGGTTTTTTTAAAATGCTCTAACTCAAAAACCAAAAATCGCAACGACTTGAAATATTCACCAAATCTTTATACTGACGTTCTCTATATATGGTTAAGTTTTCAAAGTATTTTGACTTATTTATAGACAATTTAAATTTTCGATTTTTCTAAATTTTTCGTTTCAAAATAAAATATTCTTATTACAATATTTATAAATAACATTGTATTATATTCTAGACAAACATATCATCTCCGTTCAGAACCGTTTTTCGTATACAATGATACCTTTCATTGAATTCAAATTTAACAAATCCATTTTAATGACCTATTCTATGAAGAGTCGCACTTCACCCCCAAGTGTACAGCAGAGCGAGGCCCATCCGGTTCTTTTTTTTTTTTGCAAATATATGAAAAATCTCGCGAGCCACAAAAATGTCTTAGATAGACCGTGGGTTGGTTATATTTGGTTTAAAAGAACAAGTACTTGGTAAATACTTAATATAATAATAATAATAATAATAATAATAATAATGATTTAATTAAACATATTTGTAATGCATTTATGTTACAAGTGCTTTGTTGAAACAAAAGTGATAAAAAATACAAAAGCTAATTAGAACACGTTATTTTTATTAAATTTATATAAATATATAAATAACAAGACTCTTTTTTTATGGTTAATTGTATTTTGTGACAGTATAATGAAATTTTAACTTCATCAATAATTATTGATAGTTTCAAATTCCGTTTCGAACGCCGGCGTTTCGTATATGCAATTTTGATACATGTATGTGTATAACCAATAATGTATAACCGGTGTTGAGCCCAGAAAACAATATACAAATAAATAAAGATAATAAAATTTAATTTAGATACCTACTATAATAGATATTTTCAATTGTTTGTTTAAATTCATAAAATTCAAATATAATTCAAAATTATTTTAGTGTTATTATAACTTTACAATCATTAATTGAAATAAACAGTTTTAGTATTAATTGCCTTATTTGAATTAACACGAAATATATACCATATTTCTAAACATCTACATTGCTTTATTAATTCTGCACCTTAAATTCATACATTTATTAAATAAATAATATTTTCAAGTAATTACCGTTAAAATAACATAATCTAGTTAAAAATATAATTATTATAACAAATTAAAAAAAAAAAAAGAACCGGATGGGCCTCGCTCTGCTGTACAGTTAGGGGTGGAGTGCACCTCGCTTATAGGATAGGTCATTATTATAATGGATTTGTTAAATTTGAATGCAATGATAGATATCATTGTATACGAATAACGATTCTGAACGGAGTTCATATGTTTGTCTAGGATATAATACATTGTTATTTATAAACATTGTAAAAAGTATATTTTATTTTGAAACGATAAATATTTTTTTCAATTAGGATGGGTTGGCAGTTGCATACAGCGATATAGTTTGTCAGTCTAGAACATTCTACATTTTATTATAATTTTACATGTATTTTTATGTCAATATTCGATGTTCAAACGCTTATAAAAAAAAATTGTGCCTATGGATTTTAATAATTTTTGAATGACATTAAGAACTACTTCTGTGGAACCTTCGATTAAATTTTCAAGTATTTTGTAGTAGCCAAATTTTTTTTATCTCCGATTATAAAAATAAAATGTAAAAAAATCGAATATTTTAAATGCCTATAAGTGGCTTAAAAATCAATATAATATTTTGAAAAAAATATTGCATAAAAGAAATACCAATTTTAACAGCTGGTAGAAATTTCAAAAATCTGCGACTTATAATTTTTGAATTATAACTTATATTTAAAATCGTCTGAGAATAAATCGCTATTTTATGCAATTTCGTAAATATTTAAATTTTAAACAGTCATACAATTTTTTCCTCTTAGTCCGGTAGAAATTTTTTAAAAGATTTTTTTAGAGTAGCTCATAGATAACCTAGTGTTAAAATTTTGAACCTTAAGTATGAGCAAAAAAAATTTTATGAATTTTTATCTACAAAATAACTTGCAAATTATCGTGATTTTTACACATTTTATACAAATTTGAGCATTAAGGGCTTATAGAAAAAAATTGAGTTAACCGATCACCGATATTTTTTAGTTACGATAAGTTTAACTTATTATAAACCTGGTATAAAATTTTCAAGAGTTTTCGCTCAACCAATTAAATTTTATAGATGTTTAAAAACAAAAATTTAACAAAAATCGAAAATTTAAATTGTCTATAAATAAGTCAATATATGTCAAAATACTTTGAAATCTTATCCATGTATAGAGAACGTCAATATAAAGATTTGGTGAAAATTTCAAGTTGTTGCGGTTTTTCATTTTTGAGTTAGAGCATTTTAAAAAAAAAATCGATATCTTTGTTAGTCTAGAACATTCTACATTATATTACATATTTTACACGTAATTTTTTGTCAATATTCGCTGTTCAAACGCTTATAAAAAAAAATTGTGCCTATGGATTTTAATAATTTTTTAATGACTTTAAGAACTACTTCTGTGGAATCTTCTTTTAAATTTTCAAGTATTTTGTACGAGCCAAATTTTTTTTATCACCGATTATAAAAAAAAAATGTAAAAAAATCGAATATTTTAAATGCCTATAAGTGGCTTAAAAATTAATATAATATTTTGAAAAAAATATGATATAAAGGAAATACCGATCTTAACAGCTGGTAGAAATTTCAAAAATCTGCGAATTATACTTTTTGAATTATAAAAAATATTTAAAATCGTTTGAGAATAAATCGCTATTTTGTGCAATTTCGTAAATATTTAAATTTCAAACAGTCATAACATTTTTTCCTCTAATTCCGGTAGAAATTTTTTTAAAGATTTTTGAAGAGTAGCTTATAGGTAACATAGTGTTAAAATTTTGAACCTTATGTATGAACAGAAAAAATTTTATGAATTTTTATCTACAAAATAACTTGCAAATTATCGTGATTTTTACATATTTCGTATAAATTGGAACTTTGAGCACTTATAAAAAAAAATTGTGACTTACGATTTTAGATTTTTTTTTATCAGTTAAGGAAAAACTTATAAGAAACCTTGTATTAAATTTTCAAAATTTTCTAGGCAGCCAAAAAAATTTTATCGTTATTTAAAAAAAAAATACTTAAAAAAATTGAAAATTTCAATTGTCTATAAATAGCTTAATAAAAGTCAAAATACTTTGAAAATTTAATGGTGTATAGAGAACGCTAGTCTAAACATTTGGTGAAAATTTCAAGTATTTACATCGTTTAGTTTTTGAGTTATAGCAAAATAAAAAATTTGATTATGTCGAAAACTGGTTTTGCGTAAAAACTCCCGTTTTTCCCAAATTTTTTTATGGTTTTTCCCGTCGCATTTAAAAAATATTGGAAATTTTTAACTTTTGACCCCCCAAAGTACCAAATAGATTCACTTTCCTTTCAGAAAAGTTGCTACATAAGGCAATCGAAGCATTTTTACTGCCCCAAAACGTGTCGACAGACACAAAAAAAAAAAAAAAAAAAACACACATCATTGTAAAATCAATACATTCTTCACTCCGTTCAGAATCTAAAACCAATCGGTACAAACATATTTAATAGTGTCTAGAAATTGAAAGGTCAAAACAAGCGTTTTAACTATTAATAAAATTCAATAAATTCTCAAAATTATAAAATATAGTTAAGTATCTTACAATATTTGATGTTTGAAAAAATATTATTTATCATTTACAAATATTAAATTAATAATATGTTATTTTTTACAAGGTATTAGCATTATATTATGTCCTTAGCTATTTTGTTCAATCTATATTCCAATCACCACTTCACCACCAAAAATCAAGATAATTACATGAAGTCACGGACGTACATATATGATTCGTAGGCGTACATGTTTGTCACTGGACGAAAGTTTTACGTAATTCTTAATGTATAACTTTTATATAAATAGATAAGAACGGTATTATTTCCCCGTGACCACTTTTAGTAATTCACAATCAAAATAGTAATAAATAATAATAAATGTTCGCTTCGGTAATATTTTCCGTAGCTCTATTCTATTCCAAGAATTATACTTATTGTATTGAATACGTACTTCATACTTAGTACTATGATAAAAATAAAAATATAAACATTTAATATAATTTATCATGAATATTATAAAATATTTACAGGACCCGGAATTAAATTCACTTTTAATATACGAAATATAAGGGCATTAATGCACTGATTACCATTAAAATACGCAATTAAAAATGCAAAAATTTGGTAACAAAAATAAATTTTAATTCAATTAATTTAGTTTAAAAATCTATAAAATTAATTAAATAATTAATATGGAACAAAAAAACGTATTAAATATTTAGTTGAACTAATTGATTTGAAATTTGTATGTTTTATTAAACTATGTTTCGATTTTTGAAATATTCGTAAAAAAATTCGTGAACGAAAATCTAATTCTAATAAGCAGAATTCCAGTTGACTACTGAAGACTTGACTACATTTTAAGACAAAACAACTTTGCACTATTGTCTTTATTCTCACTTAGTTTACAAAAAAGGAATCTCCCATGAGATGCAAAAATATTTACTCCAAATTCCGCAACATATTTACGAATGAACAATTGTATTTTTGATATTTTAATACGAAAGCTTATTCAATATACAGATTATAGAAACTATTCCTGATTGAATTATCTTTACCTAGAAGTGATTAGATAATATAGATAATACAAGAAAAATGCCTTACAAAACATAGCAATATGTGAGTAGAACCAACGATATAAGGCAAATGGGTATGAAACATTATAGATATTCGACTGTAATGCAATGATAAACAGTGACATAAAGAAATATACAGTACAAATTAAAAAAATTAAAAAAGGTGTAAAAATATGCATTTAAAAACCATCTTTATACAATTAAAAATCGTATATACCGATACATATAGTACCCATCAAAAATGATAAAATATGCGTAAATATGTAAAACTTTGTACTTTAGATCTTTTATCCGTTTATTTTTTGATTCTGAATCCTAATAATAACTAATAATATTTTATTTGAACAATGACAGGTTCATCCAAAACTATATAATTTAGATATATTTATCTAAATAGGTGTATATCTCGTCTAACTGACAATCAGATATTTAACGTATAATTTATCTAGATAAGATAATGCAATCGCTTTATGTAGCTAAATGATCCAGATAAATGTATAGTTATTGCTCAATGTGATAGATACTACTTAATACTGTATGTAACCGCTTTTTTGTACTATTAATTAAATAACTTACAAACTTCATTATCAAACACAATATCAATTAACTGAATTGAATAGAATAACACTGTGAAATTATTGGTCATCAACACGTGAATAGTGTATTTTTGCATCATTATTTAGTTATAATAGAACAGAATAAGAGATGCGTTTTGGATATACTTACATCTGGCAACCCACTGCCTCGAATGACATTACTTACTATCCACTAAATTTTGTTACCAAAAAATGTTTGCTATAAGTGTTATAACTAAAGACCGGATTTTTGTGAACACCTAAAAACCGTGTGTTCAAAATGTTAAAATATGCAAAGTCGTGCAAAAACAAAATTTTCATTATAGGTACTTCAAATTTTATTTTCAATACTATTTATTTTTATGATATTATTATTTATTAGTTGGCGTTATCTGTTATATTCAAATATTAAATTGAAAAAATAATTTTAATTAATTTAAATTAAATAATAATTAACTGTCAATACGTAAAGCTATAACTAACTTTACAATATTTGATTAAAATTTATAATCATGTAAATTTCTAAGTTTTTTTTGGTAAATTTATGTCTTATATCACTTAATATGTGTTTTCATTGTGAAAACACACGTTCTACATCGACACTTGTTATTGGGCATTACTTGTAACAGCATATAATAGCAGGATCTTCTTTTAAATTTACGTAATTTCCATGTATTGAATCGTTGTATAGTTTTAAAATATTATATCCGGAATTTTTATCAAATACTAATTTGAATTTTTCATAGAGTATTTATTTCTTTTCATTCTCAATAGTCATAAGTCAATCTCTTACTGTTTCAATTACACCTATATGATAATTTAAGTAGAATTTTGTTTCTCAAGTTAAATAATTAAATTTGGCAACTGGGACAAATGTGATCGAATAAATGTAGTACTTAAAATATATTTTACTTTTTTGACAGATTGGGCATCATCTTTTATATAAGATACCAATTCCTTATATTTACTGAAATTTTCAGAGTAAAGAAAAAACAGCTTCTAACTATGTTCCTAACCTCGTTATTACAGGATCTGAAGGAAGGCGACAGTCCATAAAAATTTCATATGCAGTAATACGTCGAAGAGCTTTTGAAAACATTTTTTTTCCATTATTTACTAGTTTATTTACACCAGGGAAAATGTCTAACTTTTTGGACCACACGGTTTAAGTCATGGCAATACAAGTTATATGAATCATATTAGAATAAAATATTTTTAATGCTAAGTCAGTAATTAGTCGTTTCGTCCACCATAATGTAAATGAAATTGTCAGTTAATTTCTCCCGTATTTTGTATGAGTAGATTCAAAACATACTTTTAAGTAATTTTTTCGTAACGTACTTTCATCTGGAATATTCAGATTAACATATTTTTGTAAAATCTATCGACTATCATAGTATAATTATTATTTTAATTACGTCGTATTATATCGATATATTTATATATAATTATATTATCAGATATAAAAGTCCATTATTTCATATAGCTTATTTAATACAGGTAACAACATAATATAGGAACGATGAAAATAATATAAAAATATTTGTACAAAAGTACATTTTTATAAAAAAAAATCCAAAAGTGCAATTTTGTACAAAAAACCCAAAAACATGAGATTTTGTGCAACATAAAACTTTCTTTAAATCAATCTACATTTCTTAATTTGGATTTTAGCTTGTTTCTATAGAATTTTTAACACGCCTTTAAAAGATGCAATTGTACGGGAATCCGGTCTTTAGTTATAACAATTAAATATTTTTGTAAAACAAATCTAATATTATTTTTAAGCCGTAAAAGAATATGTTAACTTCTTTATTACTTAGTTTATATAAATAGTTATATAAAGTTGCATAGTTAAAAATAGTCTATATATTGAAAAATAAATAAATACTTAGTCTGAAGTAGTATTATATTTGTAATGTACAACTAAATGCGAATTAAAAATTCATCATCTGGTGTATTAAAATGTAAATACAAAGTATAAAAAAAAAAAAATTGTGTCTGTGTAGTCAAAAATAATAATAATCAATTGTCGTGATTGCATTGATATAAAAAATTTCAATTTACCTAATATTTGAAGAAAAATTATAACAAATAATTATAAATGTATTAGTATGTATAAACAATAATTTATAATATAATAATAATTTATTTGTATATTAAATTACAAGTATTAACTAGTTTCAATTTTTTTATTTTTATTTAATTTAATATAAATACATTTTTTTTTTTTTTTAATTTCATACAGTTTAATAATATATATATATATATTTTTAAGTATTGTTTTTATATTGATTTTGTATAGGGGTCAAATAATATTTTTACAAAACACTGTAGTAGCTCATAAAAATCATACTCCAAACGTCCCTAGAGATTATATAGGATACGGTTAGGGGAGTTTAATGTTTTATATTATTATGTAAACATTCAGTTAATGATCTTGCGTAATGCCCAAGAGATGTTACATACAACTATTATTACTTATAGAAAATTTAATATAATGCTGTTAGCTTTATAAGAAATGAATAATAAAAAAAAGTAAACTAAAAATAAAAAGTGTTTGCTAGTAATGTTAATATTATTATTTATTATTCTAATAAAAACATTCCGTCAAACTTAATATTAAAAACCATTATATTCAAAAGCAAAAACCTGCTCTAAAGTTTGTATTATTTTTTTATAGTTGGAGTTTTTGAATTGTAGGTACCATGATTTATGTTATTATGATCTGCTATTAATTTAATCTTGTTTAAAATAATTTAAAATTTAAAATTAATATGATATTTCAATTTTTTTTTGATTGACCTATGTGATTTATAGGTACCTAATATGACAAAAAAAAAAAGAATTATTTGTAATATGCACCACGGCTGGCAATAAAAAAGTCCTCGAAACTGCTTTACTTGATCAATATATGTGATTTAAGATTAATGTGTTGTTATCGATCATATCAAGTACATATTTAATTATAATTAAATATCATGGAAACAAAAAGAGATCAAGTGTTTTAAAGCCACCAAATAACTACACTTAATTATTAGAAGAAGATTTGGTATTCATTTAGTATGTGACCTACCTGTATCCTGGGTTTAGTGTGTGACTTACCAAGACGATTATCTATATTATAGGTATACCTATATATAGACAATCTATTCTTGCTTATCTTTATAGTTATATCATATTATATTTACTGGTTTTTACCAATAGATATTTTGTCATTCTAACATTATCGACAATATTGTCAGTACGTATTCTGTCGTCAATTCGATATCGTGTGTTTAAAACTTTAAAATGTTGGCACAAATAGTGCATTGCCAAACATAATTTAATTTTATGCATCTTTTAGATTCTGAACGGAGTGAAGAATGTATTGATTTTACAATGGTGTGTGTTTTTTATTTTTTTTTATTTTTGTGTCTGTCGACAAGATTTGGGGCAGTAAAAATGCTTCGATTTCTTTATGTAGCAACTTTTCTGAAAGGAAAGTGAATCTAGTTGGTACTTTCGGGAGTCAAAAGTAAAAAATTTTCAATATTTTTTAAATGCGACGGGAAAAACCCTAAACAATTGAGGGAAAAACGGGAGTTTTTACGCAAAACCAGTTTTCGACATACTCAAATTTTTTATTTTGCTATAACTCAAAAACTAATCGATGTAAATACTTGAAATTTTCACTAAATGTTTAGATTAGCGTTCTCTATACACCGTTAAATTTTCAAAGTATTTTGACTTTTATTAAGCTATTAATAGACAATTGAAATTTTCAATTTTTTTAATTTTTTTTTTTAAAATAACGATTAAATTTTTTTGGCCGGCCAGAAAATCTTGAAAATTTAATACAAGGTTTCTTATAAGTTGTTCCTTAACTGATAAAAAAAAATCTAAAATCGTAAGTCACAATTCTTTTTTATAAGTGCTCAAAATTCAAATTTATACGAAATATGTAAAAATTGCGAAAATTTGCAAGTTATTTTGTAGATAAAAATCCATAAAATTTTTTCTGTTCATACTTAAGGTTCAAAATTTTAACACTAGGTTATCTTTTATATTTATTTTTTTATAAGCGTTTGAACAGCGAATATTGACATAAAATTACATGTAAAATATAATATAATGTATAATATTCTAGACTGACAAAGATATTGGTTTTTTTTAAAATGCTCTAACTCAAAAATGAAAAACCGCAACAACTTGAAATTTTCACCAAATCTTTATATTGACGTTCTCTATACATGGTTAAGATTTCAAAGTATTTTGACATATTTTGACTTATTTATAGACAATTAAATTTTCGATTTTTGTAAAAATTTTGTTTTTAAACATCTATAAAATTTAATTGGTTGAGCGAAAACTCTTGAAAATTTTATACTAGGTTTATAATAAGTTAAACCTATCGTAACTAAAAAATATCGGTGATCGGTTAACTCAATTTTTTTTATAAGCCCTTAGTGCTCAAATTTGTATAAAATGTGTAAAAATCACGATAATTTGCAAGTTATTTTGTAGATAAAAATTCATAAAATTTTTTTTTTTCATACTTAAGGTTCAAAATGTTAACACTAGGTTATCTATGAGCTACTCTTCAAAAATCTTTAAAAAAACTTCTACCGGACTAAGAGGAAAAAATTGTATGACTGTTTAAAATTTAAATATTTACGAAATTGCATAAAATAGCGATTTATTCTCAGACGATTTTAAATATAAGTTATAATTCAAAAAGTATAAGTCGCAGATTTTTGAAATTTCTACCAGCTGTTAAGATTGGTATTTCTTTTATGCAATATTTTTTTTAAAATATTATATTGATTTTTAAGCCACTTATAGGCATTTAAAATATTCGATTTTTTTACATTTTATATTTATAATCGGTGATAAAAAAAATTTGGCTACTACAAAATACTTGAAAATTTAATCGAAGATTCCACAGAAGTAGTTCTTAATATCATTCAAAAATTATTAAAATCCATAGGCACAATTCTTTTTTATAAGCGTTTGAACAGCGAATATTGACATAAAATTACATGTAAAATATAATATAATGTAGAATGTTCTAGACTGACAAACTATATCGCTGTATGCAACTGCCAACCCATCCTAATTGAAAAATATATTTATTGTTTCAAAATAAAATATACTTTTTACAATGTTTATAAATAACAATGTATTATATCCTAGACAAACATATGAACTCCGTTCAGAATCGTTATTCGTATACAATGATATCTATCATTGCATTCAAATTTAACAAATCCATTATAATAATGACCTATCCTATAAGCGAGGTGCACTCCACTCCTAACTGTACAGCAGAGCGAGGCCCATCCGGTTCTTTTTTATACTGATATTCTGTAGTAATAAAATAACGCCTAATTATATCATTTTTAATTTGAATGTTTTTAAATTAATTATCGGACCGGCAAGTCATGCATACAAAACGATCACCCTATACGGTAGGTCACGCTACCGGTAGGTTACATACTAAACGAATACCGAAGATTTCAACATACATAATTATGTAATTAATTATAAATATATAATTTAAGGACTTAGCTATAAAATGTTATCTCAATTTTTAAAGAATTTTTTTTTTAAATTCAGTGTGATTTTTTACACGGATTTTGTATTATAGCCGGATTTCGGTTAAATTCAACAAAATGTAAACAGTATACATACATATATGTTGAAAATTTCCCAGATGATTTTACAAAAGAGCTCAAAAAAATGTTCATTCACATTTTTATTATTAATAACTATGAACGAAATTAAGAATAAAATATTTTGCTTAACATTTTCTAGATGATAGTTGATATGAATGTAACTGAAAGTTTTATAAATGTTAAAAGATATTTACGTTTTCATATTTCTCTTACATGTACTAAATGTATTAGCGAAAGACTTTTTTCCTGATTAAAATTATTAAAATCTGTATTAGGATCTTTAACAAAATAATCGGGAGAATTTTTGGAATGTTGAGTATCAATAGTGAATTTGTAAAATCTCTAGACTTGAATGATGTTATTTGAAATTTTTCAAATGCAAAAAGTTAGAAAAATAGAATTATGTTTAGATGAAGAGGATAGACAAGTGAACAGTTGCAACGATGAACATTGACCAATTTTATATTAAATATACATATATTTTAGTATTTACCAATAATTTAAAACTTTATTGACACGGTTATGTAATAAATATGATTTATATCCTTCAATAAAATTATAAAAAATTAATTATTGATTTTGTAATTTGCAGTTTGAAAGCACGGTTGGAATATAGGATAGGTATTTAATGTTTTTACAACCAAATAGGCCCGTCTGAAATATTTATATTATGTCCGCGATGCACCTAATCCGGCACTGGTTGCAATATTATTATGTGATAGATAAAAATTAAAAATTGACTTTCGAAAATTGGTTATCACTTGGCATTGTCAATAGTTTTTTTTTATCCAGATTCCGTCTAATAACATAATTACTAAGTCGTTATCTGAATCAATTTCTTTCTCGTGATTTTTGATTCTCCTCTCGTTATTAATAAATATCTGGCAAATATTTGTATATTATGTTGCCGATGGACTTATTTTAAGGGGTTCTCTTTTTTTATGTTTACATTTTGTAAGTTTAATTAGTATACTTAATGCTGATATTATACACCTAATTAAGTATTTCATATACAATATTGAATATTAATATACATACTCATAATATACACAACTCCTATATTATAATATTCAATATTAAAATAATGATAGTTGATAATATCAGATAATCAATTCAAGTCATTTGCATTGTACTTTTTATTTTAACTTTAAAACAATGTTATGAATCAATTTATATTATTTATTTTAATAATTAATTTTATGTTAAATTAAAAATAAAATATCGATTTTTGAGCTAAAATGCCAAGAACTTTTTCCGTATCAATAGGCACTTTTTTATGAATGACCAACAATGTTAATCCATTAGGACGGTCTTGGAAAATATAATCATAATATAAGAAAATATTAAATATGGTTTTAATAAATTTACTGTTTATTTCAGTCATTATGTTTCTTAGATAGGTTTTAAGTCATTTCAAACATGAAAATGTTCTTTCTGGAGTTGACGTAGAGACCGGTAAGGTGCATAGTATTTTGAAAAATCGGTTGATATTTGAAAAAATTTCAGAATTATATAAACGTGATGCATCTATGGTCGTTTTAGGAAATTTATCTATTGTCTTTAGCTTTGATTGCCATATTTTCAATTCCGCAATAACTGTATGGACATCATTGTCAAGGTAAAATTTGACAAGTTTTTCGAAAGAATCGTGTTCAATTTCCTTTGAAAATAAACACTGAAAACTTAAATTAAAAAAATATTGAATAAGATACCAAATAATGAATCAATATAATTTTTCACATTTTCATATAATAATTATAAATTAAATAATATACCTATTATAGGTATACCTTCAAAAATATTTTTATGCACAAGAAATCGTTCTTTTAAATTACTTATAAATGAATCAATATAAGGTATTGCTATTGTTATTTTAAAATAATCTTCTGGACAAACCAATTCCACGTCTGAAAATGGATTTGCACATTTTTTTTTTTGTCTTTTATTTAATCGTTTTACAAGTAAGATTCATGTCCAGAATCAAAGCCATTTTCTAATAAAAAGGAAGCAAATTTTTTAAAATAAAATTGTAAATTGCAATATTTAGTTTGATAATTACTTCTGGTTAACATTATATGTTTGCAAGTTGTGATCATGTTAACATTCTGTATCTTACTTATACAATTTGTCTGTCGCTGGGAATGGGTATAGTTTACGGTTATTCTAAGACCGTGGTTGACGGTGTAATCGTTTACAAAAATATAGTACAAATCAATTTTAAAAATAATTGCCTTTGATAAATAATAGTATTGTTTATAGCTGTTGGAATCAATAATAACGATAAATGAAAATGGTAAAAAAAAATAGAAATAATATCTAGTCAATATTGAAAAGGCATATCAAAAGTAGACAAAACGTTTATTACTTATATGTAAAAAAATAAAGTTCCTTGGGGGGGGGGTATCTATCCCCCGTATCCCCTCCAACGCTCATGCTCCACTCATCAACATTTTTTTACATCCTTCATGCACACATCAAGAGTCCTCATATCATTCTCAAACGTATCCAACCATTTTTTTTTTTTTGTCTTTCTATTCCTTTTTTCTCTTCGACTTTCATTTTCATAATCACTCTTACTGCTTTTGTTTCTTTTTTGAAATTTAATAAATTTATTATTATAGTTTATAAAAATTCCGATTGATTTTTTTTTGATTATTTTTTATGTTTGAATTATGTGTTTTATATTCATTAAAAATTGTAAAAAGCCAATAAAAGTTTATCAAATATGTTGTATAGCTGATAAACAAACCTTTAATAAAAATGTTTGTTTCATGACGCAGAGTATTATGATTGCTTAAAAAATAATGAAATACCAAGTAGATATCTATATTAGAAATAAGATATTACACATATTAACAGATTAGACAATTTGTATAATATGGTTAACGATTTGTTTAATTTTTGCTTCTGTGCACATAGTGATGATGATGACAGGTTACAATGCTATCGAGTTGTATTGGTAGGCATAGTGGCCCAAGCCCAACCGGATAGTTCTTGAAATCCCGATGTTATACAACGATCAAATTATTCCGAGTAATATCTAGAAAAGAGTGAGCTATTTTATTGCAATGAATTAAGTTAATTATATGTTATATTCAACTAACTATTAAATTTTTGTTTTCTACGCAAAGTTTTTGTGATTATAGGATACAATGATACTATGGACTGTTTGGGGGGCTAAGTGACCCTTGCCCAAACAACCGAACTGCTCTTGAAATTGTGATTCACCTGAGTGTGTCATAATATATATATTATATATATATATATTTAAACCTACTCATACTAGAAGTTTTACTTATCCATCCATCATTGTTTTAAAAAGGGTCAAACATATATGTGCCGCATTTTCTTGAGCCTCAAATAACGTTTCCCCGAAGCCAACGGCCGTCAATGCATAAGGATCTATCGTGATTTGAATAGCATAAAAATCTTTTCCTGAAACCATAAAGGTTATACTACGATTTAGTTAAACACGATGAGTATATGAAAATTGAAATTTCGGAATCATACTTATTTTAACAGTACAGGTTTCACAAATTTCATATTTTATTGTTAACTTTTCTTCTTTTACAATTCGTTCTAAAAGATCGATACTCGAAGAAATTGTAATCATGTTTTTGATTTTCATTTCCTGTGAAAGAATAAAAATTATACATATAAATTACATGTTACGTCGTACGTGCATAAGATTGTGATTAGGTAAAATGAGTGCGATTATACCTTCAATTGGCGCACACCCGAATTATTCGATAGTCGAAGTAGATCGGAGAGATTAACGTTTTCAGTCAACTTTAACGATTGTTTGTCATCGTCAACGATAATCGATTTGCTTATTGACGGCACATGGATTTTATTGGGTTTGGGAATATCAGTGGTCAAGACTTTTGATCTTTGGATCTTTGGATCTGTGGACGTATTGAGTATAGGGACTTTGTTCACTTTTGCCGCTCTTTTGTCGTTGTCCAAAGTAAATACCGGTTCGTCAACGATAGTGGAGATGGCCGGCTCTTCATATAGTCCAGACAATATGCCGTTTTCCGTAAGTTGGTTTTTAGAAACATTTTTTTTCAAATGTATGTTACCACTGATATAGTTCTTTACTTTATGGTACATTAGCGTAGCAGCTTGTTTTTTGCCTTCTCTTTTTATCATTCCATTGACTGTTTAATTAATAAAAACAACATTTTTAATGCATTAAACATGATTAAGAATTTACATTAAATCGCTAACCTTTGACTGTGAACATTTTAACGGTGCACACTACAGTATACGTAAAAGTTTTACTATCGCCCTCTTTAAAAAACTCATATTTAGGTAACATCCAATTCCGAGACATACACAACTCTTGTAATGCGTTTATCGGTTCTAATTTTAAAAAAGTATCAACTTCACTCTTTGTTTGTTGTTTTCTGGAAAAAATAAATACAAATTTTTACTCTTTTTATATTTATAATAAATCTTGATTTTTATTTTTATTTACTTTTTTTTGTTCACGGTATTTTTGACCTTTTTGACACGCTTCTGTGTGACGACGTTATTTAACTGATTATGATCGTCGAATTTGGTGGACGCTTGGTAACAACTATCTTTAGTGGGACAAGTTGATTTTATCTCATGATCAAATGGGGTAATATTTTTCATTGATATAAAACCGGAGTTATCATTAAAAGTTGAAGTTAACTTGTTGCTCGTTTGCGCCCACTGTACCTTGTTGGTTTCAGCGTTTTTTTGAACAACGCTATCAACAACAGCGGTTATGGCCGGTTCTTCGTTGTGTTCAATCGATTTAAGAACACCCAAATCATTTTGTTTATCGCTGAAACTACTATTATTTTTGCCCTTTGCAGAATCGTTGATTTTGCTAGTAACATCGGAGCATTTGTTTTCATAATTAAACGACGCCATTAAGCTAAGCCTGGATTGTCTAGCTAATTTAGATTCCAAATCTTTAATTTTATCAAACATTTCGGTGTTTTTATTTTTCAATAATTTGTTTTCTTCCGTCAATGTGTCAATTTGTTGAATATATTTTAATTGTACATGTCTTGGTGTGTTATCTAAAATAAAACCGTTTATGTTTTATATTATTATGTGCATTGCATTAGAGTATTAACTATATATCAAGTTTATAATTTGGATAGGTTATACCTTCTTGTCTCTCAACCCTGTGTTGAAACAGTTTACATTTCTCTCTTAAAGTAGCCAACTCTAGGTCCTTCAATTTAATTTGTGCTCCATAATCAACTGATAAGGAATATTATGCTGTTATATTACATTAGCTGTTTATAATACTAAAATATTGTTGTAAACTTGTAAACATCACAAACCTTTCATTTTTATCGTTTCGGATAACATATCTTTGATATTCATTCTCTGGACCTCGATCTTAGTTGTTAGCTCAGCAATATCTTTCTTGTAACTGGAAGTCATTTTATTCGGTTTTCTCGTCAGAAATTTGCCTACGATGTTCGTACAACTATCGCTTACTCGTACGTCGTAATCAGACCCGAGGAAATATTGAATCGTCTTAAAATATATATACTTATGTACGACTTACAAGAATAACTGTTAGTATTTATAATAATGATTATTTGAACAGACCTTACAATATATTTAAAATATTGGAGCTGTAAAATAAGACACTGTGATAATTAAATAAATATCAAGCCAATATTGTTTGTTAAATACCATAACATTTTACTTAGTTATTTTCTTATTTATTTATATTTTATTTGAACCAATTGATAAATAATTTCAATTTATTATTTGTCAAGTATTTTAAAATTTCCCCGAAAAGTCACGTCTCCACTTTCTTCGTGTTATTCAAAAATAAAATGTAATTAGTGATTACTATAATTTTTTGGGTAGTCTCATGAACCAAAAATAAAGTATGATTCTTAGTAATTTTTATTTTTCGTCGACCAGACATTTCTTATTTTGTTTTTTTTTATATCTTCGTATTAAATCTATAAATATGAATTATAATATTGTAGATATGTGATAGAATATGTAGGATACTTAGGGATGGAATATTTTTGTGAACATCAATGGAGACAATATCTATTATTTAAAAAATATCGAAGTCAAGAACTCGATGTATTTAGAAAAACATCGATGTTTTTTAAAATACAAACTGTTAACTTAATTACATTACAATTAATAAATTATTAAGCAGATTAATTAAAATAATTTAGAAATTGAAATAACAAAGTATGGTACTGTACAAAATAGAGTACCTTGGGGGGAAATCTACCCCCCCCCCCCTTGAGAACGCCATGATAAATGCATATATATATAATTTTACTGAAAATTTTAATCATCTAAAATTGAAAGAATGTATGATAAAATTAATGGGATTCTAGGAATGAAAACTTTCTCTCCTCCAGCATATTTTGTCACTTCGACTACATAGTTATGTAATTTATTAATTATTTTTCAATTTATATCCAAAAAAATGCAAATATATTATATATACCTAAACTTTTCAAATTATGATTTATGCAATTAATATTAAGGCCATAATTAGAGTAAAATTATCTTTATTAATCGATATCATGGAAATTTCAGAATCATTATTTTTGGTTAAACATGATCTTCTAGGTTCATTAGGATAATGAGTCAAATAAGATATTTTAATTATTGGTATTTTTATAATTTGAATGAAATTAAAAAATTAATAGTAAACAAAAAATAGTTCATGACCGTTAACTGAAAAAAAATGAACTTGCAATTTCATGAACTATTGTAATATGAAAATAGTGATATTTCGTTCTACATCTCTGAATAAATTATTTAATTACAATCTGTCAGATTTTGTGACAGTAAAATTTGACAAAAATAATTATATAATTATATATTGAATAATACTTATTTTAAATTGAAGATTTATTTACAGAATTTAAAACCACATGTAAATCGGGCCTGTATTTTTTGAGATTATTCCAGGAAAAAAATAAACTTAGATTTTTTTTTTATTTTTATTTATATAAAAATATGTTGATTCATATGTTTCAACTTAATTTTAGATTCTGAACGGAGTGAAGAATGTATTGATTTTACAATGGTGTGTGTTTTTTTTTTTTTTTTATTTTTGTGTCTGTCGACAAGATTTGGGGCAGTAAAAATGCTTTGATTTCCTTATGTAGCAACTTTTCTGAAAGGAAAGTGAATCTAGTTGGTACTTTGGGGGGTCAAAAGTAAAAAATTTTCAATATTTTATAAATGCGACGGGAAAAACCCTAAAAAAATAAGGGAAAAACGGGAGTTTTTACGCAAAACCAGTTTTCGACAAAATCAAATTTTTTATTTTGCTATAACTCAAAAACTAATCGATGTAAATACTTGAAATTTTCAACAAATGTTAAGATTAGTGTTCTTTATACACCGTTAAATGACTTTTATAGAGCTATTTATAGACAATTGAAATTTTCAATTTTTTTAAGTATTTTTTTTTAAAATAACGATAAAATTTTTTTGGATGCCCAGAAAATCTTGAAAATTTAATACAAGGTTTCTTATAAGTTGTTCCTTAAGTGATAAAAAAAAATCTAAAATCGTAAGTCATAATTTTTTTTTATAAGTGCTCAAAGTTCCAATTTATACGAAATATGTAAAAATCACGAAAATTTGCAAGTTATTTTGTAGATAAAAATTCATAAAATTTTTTTTGTTCATATTTAAGGTTCAAAATTTTAACACTAGGTTATCTATAAGCATGTAAAATATAATATAATGTATAATATTCTAGACTGACAAATGATATCGGGTTTTTTAAAATGCTCTAACTCAAAAACGAAAAACCGCAACAACTTGAAATTTTTACCAAATCTTTATACTGACGTTCTCTATACATGGTTAAGTTTTCAAAGTATTTTGACATATTTTGACTTATTTATAGACAATTTAAATTTTCTAAATTTTTCGTTTAAAAATAAAATATATTTATAAATAACATTGTATTATATTCTAGACAAACATATCATCTCCGTTCAGAATCGTTTTTCGTATACAATGATACCTATCATTGAATTCAAATTTAACAAATCCATTATAATGACCTATCTTATGAAGAGTCGCACTCCACCCCTAAGTGTACAGCAGAGCGAGGCCCATCCGGTTTTTTTTCATATGAATATGATTTTCAAGGTTTGAAATACGGCCAATTGATTACTTACATCAAAATTATTGATTATTTATATATGGCTTTGTCAATATAGAATCTCTTAAACAGATATTTATTTAATTTAGAACACAATAAATTAATAAATAATAGTTTTATTTCAATAAAAAATAAAATTTTAACATATACTCCTTCATTTTTATCTTATAGGCATCTAAGTATACGCTAAAGACAATTAATTTACGGTATAATTTTCATACACAAATTAATTTGTACACTACATTTTATTTAATAAAATGTTATATAATATATTATACTAAAATATTCAAAAATCTATGTACATTTTGAATACATTTTATAGCTCAAGATCCACCGAACCGATTTCGATAAAAATTTTAGGCCATATTAAGATTGATATGTAGATGGTTTTTGTGAAGTTTAAATAGGGGATTGACCAACCCCGGGAAGTGCTTAAACAGGAATTTTGAGATTTACGATAGAAATTTTTGTTTAAAAATGGTTGCTATGGGGGTTATAAGATATGAGAATAATATTTTTTTATTAGTGGTTGCCATTGGTATTATATAAAATTAATATAATAATTATTTGGTGTTTTGTTATTTGTTAATTGGCTCTCATGATTACAATTTTAATATATATAGATGAATGTTTTTGTGCAGATCTGTGGGAAGAAGATAGACTAATTTAAAAAAGATTAAATTTAGTTTTTTTATTCATCGGATTTTAGTACGTTAAAGCTAGGTTAGGATTATGTATTAATTAATTACATTAATCCACCGTATTATGTCAAACATTGATACTTTATTAGAGTTAAATCATACACATACGTACAAGCAGCACTAATTCCGCGATCTACCGCAGGTAGATTGCCTACCTGATAATATACTGCTGCGGATCAGAATTTTTATTCCGGGCAACAGAAAACTTAAGATAAATCTAGAACATTATCCACCGAATATTAAATAACGAATTGAACAATGTTTGAGTTAGCATATTTAACAAGCAACGAAGTGCACGGGATCAGCTAGTATATATATAGTTTTATTGTTTTTCTTTATACCCTCAACCGTTGGTTTCATAACATCAATATCTAACACTTACATCTTCATTGTGTTCATCCGTTCGTCTGTCCAATAGTTACTGGTAAATACTTTCAATTTTTGATATTATGAGATGAAATCATATTTATATAGGTTCTATGTACTAGTCAGTATTAAAATAAACCAGAATACAAGTATTTAATATAGATTCAAATAAGTTAATATTATTAAAAAATCAAAATAAATTTATCTTCAAATCTTAAAAATATTTTATTTAACCTTTTATGTAGGCTATGTAATTTTTATTTATTGTTATATTTATAATTTTTTTAGGTAAAAATTATTTATATATTGTTTATTGAATAATAATAGTTTTTATTTAAAATACTTTTCTCAGTTGAGAATTTGTCACGCTCTTACAGTGGAGTTTCTAAACTTGTTTATTTTATGTTATACGAGCCATAATTTATCTTGTATTGAAAACTTACATCTGTCATAACTAGTGCTTTTAATAAAAATGTTATACCTAATGTCTATAAATGTATTTATTTAAGATATTAAATACGAGTACTATGGTAAAATGTAAAAACAATTTTTAAAAATTAATATTTTTATAAAGAATTACCTCTGGTTGTACTTTTGATTTACGATTTATATTATTTGGATTTTTACTTATTGCAATTTTTAACTAAATTTTTAAAAATTAAACAATAAACTCTTATCATATTTATGTAATATTACATAATTAAATGATACTTGCAAAAATTATTGTTCTTAAAATATTTAACGATTTAACAATTTGACACAAACAAATTAACAGATTTGATCAAGATACATGGAAATAATAATGTGTTTATGAAAACAAAAAAGAACTGTAATGCAAGCCGGATTGATTTGTAAAAATATGTTAAATTATTAAAATACATCAATTATACACAAAGGTAATTATTACAACAAAATATATATTTCTGTGTAAATCTTGTAGTTATGATTTGGTGAGATCATGACTAAATAGAGTGGAAGGAGATACGATTTATCAATATTTAAAATGTATAGCTCGGCCAAGTTTCAAGTTTACATAATAGATACGATTCAATCATGAGGTTTATTACGTAATGTGAATCTACAAAGCAAACATGTAATTAATCTATTACACGATTTTATAATACAATAATTTAATGTAAATAGTAGCGAATTAAAAGTATTTAATATGCATGTCGTAGCCACTCAGTAAAATTGAAAATGTCATGAAAAGTTGATAGATTCATAAAATAGAAACGGGTTTTCCATACTCTATGAAATAAATAAATATTTTAAGAAATGGTCACTCCAATTTGACCTTGTGTAATTTATTTCACAGGCTATTCATCTCATGTACTACATAAGATGTTTTATACCTATTTTAATTATAACGGAAATAATTGATGTTTATTTAAATATTTATTAATTCGAAATTAATTAATTTTAACAAAAATTTTAATTTAAATGTTTATTAAAATAAAATTAATCGTTATTCTATATAGGTAGCAGTTTTTTTACGTTTCATCACAGATAATTTAAGCTCATAGAGGTAGGAAAAATAAATAAACACTGGAAAAAACAACAGATAATAAATAATCAACAAAATATGTAATTATGTTTTATTGAAACATAAATGTTTAACATCGAACAAATAGAGTAACCGTAAGATTTTATTTTATTTAAATTAAATGATTGTAACGAATTAATTAATATAACATTCTGACGTTATTTTATTGTTTATTGCATCTGAAAGTCCATTATATGCATTATATCCATAATATGCTAGTTTTTGT
>JASXSY010001568.1:0-113546 GCA_034509805.1 Sipha maydis
AAACATAGTATGTTTTACATTTTCTAAATGCATTGAATGTGTTTTTAAAATATTATGTATGATTAGTATCTTATAGTTTTAATCTTTTCACTCGGTGTTACTTTTTAGATATTATAGACATAAGAAAACAAAATGAATTAAATTTTTAATACTATTTTTAAATTATATGCTTTAAATCTGGTAATAAAATATGTTAAATACATTTATTTTGATTTTTTTTTACTAAAAATTGTAGGGAAGTTTTCAATATATTTTGTTGACTGCAAAGGAAAAATTCAAATTATTGACAAAATGTTGCTGAAAACACAATCACAACATAGGAAATATTGTTTACATAACACAGCTATTATTATCCCTATTATGAGATAATGGAAACGTTTACATTATACTTATGGTATAGTATTCAATGTCATTAGTGCTAATGAGATACTGTTCAAAATAAAGAAATTTTGGTATGAATTACACATTTTTTAACTAATATTTTCGACTACATATTATATATTGAATGTTTTTTTTTCAGTTTTAGTAAAAGAGTGTTATAGTGTATCAGTTCTTACACTTTTATAACATTAAATGTAAACATTTATAACATGAAAATTAGGAAGCCCAGTAAGTTTTACTCTGTTTGTAAATCATAAATAAGCTGTTGTATGTATTTATCATTCATTTTTCATTGGATAATAGAATTATATTCAATGTCATTAGTGTTATTCAAAACAAACACAGATTTAAAATAAAGAAAACCTTTTTTTTTAAAATTTATTTTGTCAAATAATATTATAAGGAGAGAGCTACTGGACGTGTAAGGATTGTGATGGACATTGATGATATTTTTTTAAATACAAACAGATATAAAATCATCAACTAATGTTCAGCACATTTTATAATTTTATTGTTCACATATTGTCTATTTTTTGACTATTATTTAATTGTGACTCTAAATTATGTGTTAAATAATTATATATTTGTTTTTAAGTATATGTTAAATACAAGTTAATATATGTTAAATAAAAGTTGATATATTTCTCCAAGTACGTAAGTTGTATGTTTTCATCATACTTTTTTTATTGGAATGGAATAGAATTCAATGTCAATGGTGCTAATGAAAAAAATAAACAATGTAAACAATGTTACATTTTTTAATTCTTTTATTCCACTATGCTATGAATGTGTCTTTTCGAAATATCTTAAACTATACTGTGTATCTTGCTCATAGTGGGTTGCAGATTAATAGATTGAGAAATGCTTGAACATGAATGTAGTAATACTTTACCTAAGAGTTTGGTTATTAATAACATTTTCTTCTCCTAATATAATATTAAAATATTATTGTCTTAGTATAGTTTATTTTGCTTAAACCCTATCTTACTGGAACTTTGTATGATAATAAAAATATTTGCTTCAAAATGAATATGTGTTATTAATACTATCGGAATAGTTTTCTTATATTCATACACTATACTCAAAGTTGCCTGATATGAATTTATATAGCATACAATTTTAAAACAATAAATGTATCAGTCTTCTTTCATTGAACTGACTACTGTAAATATACTGCATTTGAAAATTTTTTACTTTGATCATTCAATCTGCCATAAATGAGCCATTTTGAGTCATTTATGAAATAATTGTATTTAACATATTTTTAATAAAAGAGTCCCTTCATTATAGGATTGTTACAGAAGAAGACTCAAATAATATTTTTATTTATGCTTTACTGAATTGGAACTGAAAAATTCTTACACTATTACTACTAACACCAATGTTCATTATTGTGCAATAAACATTTATCATTAAGTATTCGCTTATTACAAGATCTATCTACATATCAATGCTTAGGTATCTCTGTAATTTAAATGAAATGTATTTATTTTTATCCATTTAATTATTGTTGATTGTACTACATATTGATTGATAATTAGAAATCAAACATGTTATGTATTGTATTTTTAAATTGTGATATTTGCTTTGTACTTTAACATTAAATTATGTTTAAATATTATACATTTTTTAATTGTGCCATACTTTTAAAATCAATACATTTTTAATGTGTTTTTAAATCATATTGAAATGTTTTACTTTTATTCCCTTCAATATGCTACTTAAATGTATTTTTTTTACCCTTTAATTATTGTTGGTTTGTACTACATATTGATTGATAATTAGAAATCAAACATGTTATGTATTGTATTTTTAAATTGTGATATTTGCTTTGTACTTTAACATTAAATTATGTTTAAATATTATACATTTTTTAATAGTGCCATAGTTTTAAAACCAATACATTTTTAATGTGTTTTTAAATCATATTAAAATGTATTACTTTTATTCCCTTCAATAGGCTATTGATTTATTACAGGAGAACACACTTATAATATTTTTATAATCATTAGGAGATATTTTATTCTATAATTGAAATATCAAGTTCTATATGTATATTAATACTCTTTTTAATTCTATTCCATCTATTCAATAATTATTATTGCCCTCTGCTGTTCGATTGTTTTACTTTTTTACATGGTTTTATATGTTTAACACATGTAAATTGAGGGTATGGTACTGTAGTGCTTATAATGAAACGATTAGGTAGGTATATTAACTTTTTTACAATTAAAAGCAATTGTTGGTGATCTCTAAATAAATTAAACAATGTAGGTACCCTTCACGATTACATTCAATATTTTGATTCACATTTTCTACAGTAAAGAATTACAATTAACAATTCCTACTCCATACGGACTACTTTGATGAATATAAAATCCTAAAAAAAAAGTTGTGCAAGCGGTGACTGCTAGATAGCGAACGCTGTTGACGCCGAAGGCGTCTCTGTTTTCCGCCCGTACGTGTTGTCAAAAGTAGTAATTATCACACGATTTGTAACCGTGGTATATTGTAATTCTACTTAAAAATGTTTTAATTAATGTTAATAATTTATGTTTTTTTTTAATAAATATTAAATATTAATAATAACCAAGCGAATTACACCCTCAGCGAGGCACACAGAAGCTAGTTATTTTAAATAAAAATATTAAGTTATATTACCAAAAAATAATTATCGTAATGGTAAAATTCGTACAACTTTAGATAAAAAACAGTCATTACAAGTTACAACAAGAAAATACGTTCTGGTACGGCACTTAGTAGGTATGCAATAATAATAAGTAATGACCACGAAATTATCACTGATCACTGGATACCAGACAAAGCAATAATCAATATAAATACGCACAACGCACTCCAAGCAAATCCACAACTGGCAGAAGAGCACCATACAAAATGTTATCTAATATTTTATTATGATACAAAACAAAAAGAACGATAAACATTAATTTAATATTAGGTTTTTGTTGTTTATAAATAGCATAGACTTTGGATTTTTGGAAGGTCTATGTCTCTATGATAAAATTAGTTTCGACGGCCGAGTCGATTATTATTGAATTATGGAGTAATAATATGTATGATAAAATATATCCAATGGGCAAGCTACTTGAGTCTTGACTGAGATAATATTGTCTACCCAGTTATTATTTAATTGAACTCATAAACAAATACGCCTAGGTATTTTGACATTTTTCACTTCATAATCATAATCAAAAATAATATTTATAAAATTGGATTGATATTCGTATAAAATATATTTATTTAGGAAATTTTACATGCACGTATGACGTAATTATAGATTTTCAGCCCAGCCACGGAAAAAACGTGATAGGTAAAACAAATAATATAGCTTGATTGTACAATATTGAGAGTTTATAACAAATTGACAAAGCGGGTACCAAATGACCCTAATGTCTCATACTTTGAGCTATTTTAGTATTTTTTTTTACTACAGGCACTCATGGGTTAATCAATTTTCTAAAATATTTTAAAAATATGTAGAATTTGTCTACCTTTATTCAGAACACAAGCTTCGCCTCTAAATATAACTAATATCCCTCGTTTAATACTGATCAACAGCCAATTCCGTCCTCACCACTGTTAGATATTGAACATCAGAACATACATTAATTAATTAATAATAGTTTGTAATACCTATCTACGTTATACATTTAAGTGTTTTATTAATTATAACCAATAACCAATAAGTTACATATCAATTATTATAAGCATCGGCAAGTTCTCAAGGGGATATTTTTCTGGGTACCCACCTACCCATGTTTTACGGCAGTTCAATTGAACTACCTAAGGTACCTGTTCGGCGCCACTGATGGTAGTGTAACATGCACCATTATATGTAATATAATTGTAATGTAATTACTAACAAATAATAATACGCATATTTCCAAGTCATACGAGGATAAAAATGTTCAATTATATTTTATATAAATAACTATTGCACACATAATTGTAATGTAAAGCCACGACCATAAGTACCAAATCATTTTAATACTTATCCTTATATTTCATCACACGACCATGAACAAATAGTGAAATGGACACAGAGAAGAAGCCACGTGCGAATTACAAATCGCAAACAACCGCAAACAACGTCATCATTCGAATTTGACGATCAAGGCCAAGGGCAACCAGGTGGCGAAAACAAGACAATTAACTAACAACAACAAAATTAAACAGAGTATATAAAGGCTCCGTTTTACCACCAACATCAGACGTATCCAGCCATCAAGTACAAACACTCCGCTTACGACAGTCATATTTACATTGTTAATACTTTGCTAATTTTTCTAAGTGTAAAATAAAATATTATAATCTATTCTTTCAAGTTTAAATTATTGAACTTATATTAAAAACACTTAGAAGCACTATTCAATCATAACATTATCGTAGCGTCCTCAAACCACTCGAGGCACGTTACAGTAGTTACACTCTAAATTTATTTATTTACGCTAAAAATTATCAAAATACGTATGTTGTAAAAATAGCAGATCCCTACGACTATTTTGTAAGGATAATAATAGGCCGTGATGTCTGATCAACAAAATATTACACGTTTGCGTCTCACTTCTACTCACCGACCGAACTTCACGAATAACAACGACAATAAATTTATACTAAAAACGGCGATTCACGATTTCATTATTTAAAAAAATAATGTACATTGTACATGGTACATATTATATAACTCACAGATGACAGTATGCTACATTGTGATTGCTGTAATTACAATAAAAAAATAAAACAATATAAATAACGAATAATGTGTTGTAAATGTGTTAGTGTGTAAGCGTTAGTGTTGGTGGCGGCGGAGTGGTACGCGGCGATTACCGATACGGCGATACCTATTATTATTCGTATTAAGTATTATTATAAATTATAATAGTTCATTACATTTTTAAGTTTAAAATAATAAAATAAACAACTACTTTCCAACTTACAAAATGGATGTTCTGTTAGGTAGTCAGTTGTCCGAATGTGTTGTGTCGTACTGAGTCGTAGTAATAGAGTAGTAATAGAATCGTAGAAATGCAGACTGATGGCCAGTAAAAATATAATAAATGTGTTTAGTGTAATAGTGTGTTTTGGCTTACGAGTAATGGGACTATGGGAGCCGCGGTTGTCAGCATCGGCTGGGATTTAACAAAATAAATGTTTATCGCATATGTCATGGATACTAATAGATTGCATAACAATAAACATAATTCAATTCCGTTACAACGTACAATGTTTTCGTACAATATTTAATATTAAATCACAATAATAACAGTAGAAGAATAATTTTCAAATGCAAAAGATACTGAACATGGTACATATATTAAACTTATAATAAAATTAGGTAATTGAATAGTTAAATATATTTTTTTAAGTAAGACATTTTTTAATGCTCCCTTCATAATATATTGGTAGAACAATATTTTATTTAAAAAAATTATGAAAGTTTAGCGCCCCCATTTCATATATAAGGTAAAAGTGCGGGGCCTGGTGCCACAGCAAACCTCGCCCCCCCCCCCTTAAGCCGGCCCTGCAAGAAGTTAATATTTTGAACAATTGTAAGGCACATAAAATTTGAATTTGACGGAACATAGATAAATTGTTGATTTTCAAACATGAAACATTCAACAGTTTTTAAAATCCTCAGTTGTTGTATATGTAATGAGCAGCCCCTATTTATATTATCATAACACATCACGCTACAAGACGTCAGCATAACACCATACAGCGTGGAACAATCATAGGCAATCTAGATCATCACGCCACTTCCGAACCTTGGGATATTCAAAGTGTTGTCTTCTTCTTCACCATCACTACCCGTCGTAATCCCCTTTGGGTGCAGAACATATAGCCCTTTCAGACTGACCTACATTTTTGTGTAGGTGAATAATTGTGTTACTACATACTGAATATTGTTTCAATTTAATATACATTTTCAACTAATCTACACTTTTGTGTAGGTAAATTGTTACCCTCATTAAATCCTAGAATATATTTTTTAATGGCCTAAATGGTCTAAATAAATGGTCTATATGTTTTAAAATTAACTCATTTGATATTGAAATGCATAGGAAAAATGTTTAAAAAAAAAAAATGATTATCATTTTTGCTAAAAAATAAACCACATATTAATAGGTAAGTTCTGTATTAGTATAATAATAAATCCATTCTTTATGTTACACATAAATAAATAACAATTTTAATAAAAGAAAATATTGTACTTCTTAATACACTTTTTTATAAAACATTAAAAATAACATTCTTTTATACATGAAAATCTTTAAAACAAGTGTTCTTAATACACTTCTATAACTTCTTAATACACATTTTTAAAAAACTTTGAAAATAACATGAATACAAAAAAAAAATAAAATAATAACAGAAAATAATATAGTATTCTTTTAAACATTAAAATCTTTAAAACTAGTGTTCTTTGCAGTTAATCACAAATAAATATTACATTTACTACATCTTACCCGAGTACGACTTTTACATTTTTTATTTCTACAATTTCTTGCAATCTTCAAATCATCGACAATCGGCCAGTATTCATATTTGTCCTTTGCTTTATTTTCAGATGGAAAAGTAATTCTATAATTTTGAATTTTATGTTGTAGTTCAGTTGATTCAAGGTTATCTCCAATACATGACGAAGAGTTGAAGGCAAGGGGACGTTTGTTTTTAGTAGAAGCTGCTAACAAATCACGTGGTATTTCCATTTTAAATTCCATCAAGTATTTTATATTTTTTTTTTTTCAATTCTCATATTTAATGTATTTATTTATGTATCCTTACACTTGCAACATTGTAAGTTTCAAGTAATTCTTCTTCAAAAAATCTACGGTTGTGTAATATTGGAGGCATAACTAGTATAGAATTTTGACCTTCTATCCCAGATTTTATATCAGGAAAACCTTTGACAGCAAGTACTTCATCCCCAATTAAAGTTTATCTATGAACCCACAATCATTCGTAATAAAGGAATCACTAGACCTGCCACCATATGCTTTTGATAAAAAGCTTACCATCCCATTATAGTTTTGGGTTGTTCGACTCTGATTTCAGAGCAATCTATGATACATCTACAGTTTGGATAATTTTTTTTGAATACAACAGGTAGAGTATCCAAAATAGTATCTTTAGAAGGCCAAAATATTAAATTTTTGCATTTTTTAGACAAAATGTCTAAACATTCTAAAAAAACTACTAACAGTAGTTCTGTGAATTTTGAAAAAAAACACTCAGTGCAGAATAAGTTAAACCTAACTTTAGTTTCATTAAAAAATCAAAAGATAATTTTCTTTACTTAGAATTGACGCGGTCCCGCTGTAGTGCAGGTACATCAAGTACACCACTATCGCGGGGCCGCGCCTGCTCTCTACCCAGCCACAACCCGGGCAACGACTACACCGTTTCCGATAATACCCACCTACCTCGGGAAACCGAGCAGAGGGGGGGAAAAGTTATCGGAACTGGTGACAACGTACCCACGGTCGAAGTGATGTCCACATCGCCTTGAGAGACACATCTCTATTTTGATTTTTTTATTTTATTTTCTTTTTTGCACCTGTCATCGGAATTTACACGTTGTAATACCCAAGGGCAATATAAGTTTGTTTTGTCATCTTCTTCACCGTTGTGTTATCTGTTCATATTCTTTTACCTCTGACGTTACCACAAGTTGTCAACTGTGTGTAAACGTCGTTTGACCGGCACCATCGTTTGGGACGATACTACCCGGGCTGCGTCAGAATAGTCTAAGAATTTATATTATTTGGTATTAATGATTGCAGAAAGTCAAATATTTTAAAAGTTATGCTTGTTATGTCTTTTAATGATTGCTCAGATTCAATGGATTGAAAACCTTGGAAAGTATTACAAGATAAACAAGAATTATTGTTTGATGACTCTATACCACAAGACTTATCTTCAGTTTTTGGTTTATTAAATTCCATAAAATTGTTCGAAATAGTCACTTGAGTTGCAGCATTATTTCCTTCATACTCACAATTAAATACAAAATAATTTTCTATTCTATCAAATGCTACTTGGGTAGATTTGTTGATCATAGTTTTATTATAACTGCATACTGAATCATTCATTTCTATTAAGCTTTCAGAGATATTAGTTGTAACAGTAGAACTTAAAGTATTGGATTCTAATGCTTGTCGTTTTTTAGAACGTTCATACCTTGCATTCTTTTGTTCTTGGTTAGTTTCCTTAATTTTATATATCTTTGGGAAAATAGTAGGAATGTAGGATGGGCTGCTAGGATCATGTGATCTTTTGTTCCCTATAAAATGAGCACTACAAATAAGAGTACGCGGTTGTGGACGCCAAGGTTTACCATATTCTCTACAAAAATAAACATAATTAATTATTTCAATTTGACTATTATTAATTAATCTTGATCAGAAGAACAAATTATACTTACTGAACTTGATTGACTGCTCTAATCCATTTTTCTTTCAATGCTACTTTATATTTTCTATTAGGAAAACTATAAAACACTATGCCCGTACTGTATTTATAAGTATTAGAACAATTTACAACGCAGCAATTGTTTTTCGACATTTCAAGTGAAATTATTGAAACTAAAATAGAACTTCTAAATAAACACAAAGTTGTACAAACAAAAAGCAACTAAGATATCAGTTTGCTGCCTCCCCGAGAATAATGCTCTTATAGTCTACCCAGAGCGCTAGTAGTACCGGTGCACGTTATCTATAGCTTGTTACCTTCACAATCGTGTTGTATAGATCTGAAATCTCTATTTTATTTAGTTTTAATTATATTTATTTACAAAACTAAACCAAATATTTGTGCATGTTAGTTTTTAGTAAATACAAAAATAGAAATTAATATAAGGATTTAAAACGATAACGATTTGTGTACACATTTTTGTGGTTTGGTAGGAAATAACACTAAAATTAATTCTGATGTAGTACTAAAAGGGATAGCATTATCTAATGAAGTTGGAAGTACAGGAAAAGGTTTTCTTCATTGGTCATACATTGTTGATTGGATTTAATATCATGGTGTCTTATTGCCGATGATTCTGGAGTTTGAAGTAACTCTGTACGAGTAATTTTAATAGGTTTACTAGAAACTGACTCCTCTGCTCGTTGTTTATAATTTTCTACTTGTTTTTCTATTTTATTAGGATTGTCAGCCGGATGATGGTGTTCACCTTTAATACCATTAATACCTTTAACACCTTTAGAGTTAAGTATTTTTTTTTTCTGAATTTGAATAAATAAACGGTGTTCAATTTTTGTCAGAAGAGCAGTGCCACTTTAAAAGTTGATCGCATATGCGAACACCGACAAATCGATGTTTTTTAGACATATAACAGCTAGTTTCTTATTCCTCTCTGGCACAATAATACGAATTTTGGAATCATTCATTTTAAATTATAAACACACACAAAATTTATAAGTCAACAGTAAAACACAATAATGCGATCACAGTATACATACGAACGGGTATCGAGCAGGTAACTGATGACTCTAGATAAAACACATGTAATACACTGCAAACTATTTAGATAAGCTAGTATTTGGGGAAAAACTAAAATAATGTTATAATATGACATATATGTGATATTAATATCACCATTTTTATGTCTAAAATAATTTCTAAAATACATTCGGAAACGGCAATAAACCAATTGGTTTTGTGCAGAATCGTGTGAATGAATAGGTATATGCGGAATCGTGCAATGCGGAATCGCGAAATACATTTCTTTACATCGTATAATTTTAAAGGGTGAAAGGAAAGAACCTCTAAGCGGTACACCTAGGCAACGAATCAGAGATTCTCTCACTAATCGGCTAATCTTTCCACCACGGGGCTTGGGTTTTGTAGACCAAACATGATAAATACCAATTCAAAGTCAACTATAAAAAGGCCCTTTCCAGCTCTGATGATAATCTCAATTAATATCGAGGGTTTGACTAATGACGAGAAAATACTTCTAGCAAACATATGTAAAGAAACACTATGTGATATTATATGTATATTAAAAAAAAACAGAATAAAACTATTAGGAACCGGTATGACTAGGGCAACTATTGTAGGTTCTTTTAACCCGATATGTGCTAATTTTATTTAATTTACGTAAAATTAATTTTATTAAAACTAGCACTTACCTTACTCCTTTTCCGAATGCGCCAAATGTAGGTGTCAAGACGGAATAAACGATTTGACTCGTCGTTATTATTAAAGTTCACACTTTTTATTGTAATAATAATAATAATAATAATAACAAAATGCCTTTAACAATAATGTTCGCGGTCACGGTCCGCAAAAGATGAAGCTCGGGTCACCCGCCGGCGGTGCCGTTGGCGCGGCGCCACCGTCGGCCAGACCGGTTTTCGTGGCACGTTCGCGGACGTCGATAGAGCCACCGCGGTCGTAGCGATAACGACCGCGACAGTGTTTTTATTAAAATATTGTCTTCGATCTTTTAATTTTTATATATATATATATTAGGGTGGTCCTTAGTTATAGAAGAAGACATTTTTTTTAAATATTCTTTGGCCAGGTACCCGCCATTTTGTTCATCAGTAAGTAACTGGGACTAAATTTGGTCATGATGACTCAACCCCTTCCCGTGCCTCAAGAGGGTTAGAAATTTGTCATAGAGGGTAGTTTTTTAGTTGTTTGAATTTAACTAGCGAAAAAATATAAAGAAAGTTAATTATATATTTTAATATTGTTCATAAAATATATATATATATATATAAAAGTTTTTTGGTAAGTCTGTAATTTTCCAAGAAAAATAGTAAAATACGTAATATTTTATTTATTTTACATAATAGATTTTTTATATTTATTCAAGTGTATTTGATAAATTATTAAAAATACGATTACATTTTTTACATAAAAATCGTTTAAAATTTCATTTCCTGAAAAAAATTGTTATGTAAATATTATGGCCGTTGTATTTAAATTGTATTTTAAAAATTCCATTTTATTACACAACATATTTTTTACATCCAAATGTGTTTAAATTATTTATTATAAGTTTGTTTTAAAACGTCACGACTAAATCCCGGATATTGCTTCCTATAATCTTGAACAATCTAAAATTATAAATAATAAATTTTTATAAATTCCTAATTATTCCAGAGCAAAAATTACTAAAAAATTACCTGTAACACGTATTGTTTCTGTTCCTCTATTTTCGTAAATTTGTCGTTAAACTCCTCCATCAATTTTACACCTCTTTCTGCACCATTATTGACAACTTTTAATGTACTTATAATATTTTTTGCTTCTTTTTATTCAGTGCATGTTTTCCATAAATTTGGATCCTTATGTAAAAAGTCCGGAAAAATACGAAATCTTTGAAAAAACTGTATCGATTTATTTGATACTAATTCAAATGGAAGATCTTTAGGTACAAAATGTTGAACGTCATCAAATTGTAAAATAATTTTTTTTTGAGACTCTGTTTCATGTTCATCATAATTGCTTTCTTCTTCATTTACTTCTAATATTCGTTTTGCCATTTTAGATTTTGTATTATCATCAATGCGATCATCAAATAAAGAAAATACTACACACTCATCATTTAAGTACCACAAATGATAAATACATTTTTTTATTGCTACTTCTCCTATTTTTTTATCATGTTTTGTATAATCAACTAATTTTTTTAAAAATATTATATCATTAAGTGGAGCGGTTATTGGATCGGGAGCACATATCCCTGCCTCTAAATAACATTTTATAATGAAACAACATATTTCTTGTAAAGCTCTTTTTTCAATTATCGAGAGCTTTAACTGCTGATAGAATAACAACATTTTAAAACAATTTATACCTTTTGCCATCCATCGAGCTAAATGGTAAGCACCAGGAGGTCGAAAATGTATACTTCGTGGAGGTGTTTTCCCAAAAATATCATGACAAGTTCCATAAATTCTTTATAGTCATCTCTTGGATAATTATCTTCGATTTTTTTTGTACAAAATAATAAAACATCTAATCCCAATGCACAACGCAATATTGTAGATTTACATTTGAAAAATTAGATTTTATAGCTTCAGATAATTTTTCACGACACTTTTCTCGTGCTCTTTTAATTGAAGATCTATTAATTATGTACTCACTAGTATTGACATTAAACGATTCAGCTGCAGCTGTAAGTAAATGCACGGCATCTCGGTCACTGATTTTGCATTTATCTAATGCTGCCGATAAACGATGGTTTATAATTTCCTTTCTTGCTCGCTTAGTTGTTGATGGGCCAGGACTTTCAAAATTTATAATTTCATCTTCATCAGTGAAGTTTTCATCCGATGTATGGTCCATAGACATAACTGTAATATAAAAATGTCTTGTTTTTAAAAGTAATAATTTAAAATGATTAATTTACATTAATTTTAAAAATATGATTATAAAATAAAATAATAATATAAACTACCTGTTAATTTCGATGCAAGTTCGTGTTTTTCTTTCTGTCTAGCTTTTTAATCTTCTAAAGATAATCTTCGAAATTCAAGACCACTAAATTTTGAATTTTTACCCATCATGCATCCATGACGTCCTATTTCACGATGTTTTATTAAAAATTGTTTATCTTCGTGAATTTTTATAATATTTAATGCATTACTATGCGCAATGTCATTGTCATTGTCAAATAAGTCATTTAAATTGTATTCAAACGTATCCATAACTCTTTTTTGTGTATCAGTATTTCTTTTTTTATTTTTATCTAATTTTCTCCATTCGTCATAGAGCTTTTTAAATTTTTTTACGCAATTTGGTCGATCTTGAACATTCATCACACACAAGACTAGCGCTATCGTGCAATGTTAGTTTGACAAAACGCATATTGTAAAAGAGAACGCTCAAAATATCTCTTTTTGATGGAAGCTTACTACCAGTTATTTGATTTTTCATAACACCAACCAAAAAAAATTAATTGTCTTGGCGTAATTAAATATGTAAATTAAAACTTATAATTTATGTAAGACCACTATTAAACAATATTTTAAAATTATCACTACTGCAATCACTATTTGTTTAACCATACCGCCATACACTCGGTGAATAACAGAAACTTAAACATGTTGGCTAATTTCATTTTTGTGATAGGTATTTAATGATACCAATATTGATAATGATAAAGTACCTTATAATAAATCACTGATCATAAATAATTTTCAACACATGGTTATCGCAAAATAAATATTCTTATTACTGAAATTAATGATATATGTACTATATCTTCTATATATTTGCTAAAGATAATAATTAATTATAATTATTATTTCCGAAATTATTATTTTATATAATCCAAATATTACTTCAATACAATTGTTACCCCACTGAACATTTAACAATCATCTTCTTTAGGATATTAAATTGTATTCAGTTTTTATATAAGAAATGTTATTGTATTTTTAATGTTTTTCAAATACACTTGAATAAATATAAAAATCTATTTTGTAAAATAAATAAAATATTACGTATTTTACTATTTTTCTTGGTTAATTACAGACTTACCAAAAACCTTTTTTCTGTATAAATTTTATGAACAATATTAAAATATATAATTAACTTTCTTTATATTTTTTCGCTAAGTACTATAGTTTTTGAGTTAAATTCAAAAAACTAAAAAACTGCCCTCTATGTCAAATTTTCAACCCTCTTGAGGCACGGGAAGGGGTTGAGTCATCATGACCAAATTTAGTCCCAGTTACTTACTGATTATAATGAACAAAATGGCGGGTAAATATTTGCGTTCCATCTGAAGAACAAACTAGCATCTAGAAAGAGTGTCTAGTGTCTAGACATCACCTGGGAAAAAGTTAAGTTAGAACACACACCCCATCCTAAATATTTAGGCATTACCCTTGATAGATCACTCAATTTTAAAGAACACTGTGTTGCTTTAAAATGGAAAATATGCGCAAGAAACACTCTATTGTGAAAATTGGTTAGCTCAAAGTGGGGAGCTCATCCCGAAACAGTTAGAATCTCTGCACTAGCTCTATGTTTTCATTTGTTTTTGTAAACGTTTGATCAAAATGAACTCTAAACTAACTGAATCACAAATTTCAGAAATTATTACAAGTTATAAATCGGACATTGATACGTCATTTTCTTCTTCAGGTAGTTCTAGTTGTAGCTCAGATTCTGAATTAAATCATGTAGAGTTCTTAGAAACGATTAAGAAACGTTTTAAATCTAGTATAGATAAACATGAAACCTATGGTAAAAAAGATATATTGCCAAGCTCTAATTCTAGTATTTCCAAAAAAGATAATGTTTTTTACGATGATAAAACTGATAATTATCATCATGCTTCCACCTCAGGAGTACAAGTTTCTAATTCAGATGATAATTCGATTATACATGATACCTATAATACTTACTTGAGTTCTCTAGATTTGACAACTTGTGCTGAATTAGATTCAGAACTTTTTAATCTGAAGAAAATGCCAATTGTTTTTGATAATAATTTTGTGCTTTATGATGATTCTGATACTCAATATCATGATAATCAAAATCAATGTACTACTAATATTCTTGAGCAACAAGTTGACAATAATCCTATTTTGTTAGATAACTATTCTAGAAATAAAGATGATACTTCTAATAGTGCAAAGAAAAGAACCAAAATACCAAAGAAAAGAAAAAAAGATTCACCCAAACTTTTTTCTGGTAGTTGGAATTTTAATGAAGAACAAAATTCTAATTACAAAGCTACATCATTTGATTTTGATACTTCTCAATGTGGAGTAAATAAACATTTTATTGATGACCTTGAAATAGATTTTACTGAGCTTGATATTTTCAAACTTATTTTTTATGAGGATTTAGTTCAACACATTGTAGAAGAGACTAACAAATTTTATTACTTTCTAGTCAATAATAAATTATTAAAACAACATTCTAAACTTAATTTATGGAAGGATACTGATTTGAATGAGATGTATATATTTATAGGTCTTAACCTTTTGATGGCACACCTAAAAAAAAATAATTTGAAAGATTACTGGTCTACTGATCCTATAATAGAAACACCATTTTTTGGTAAAGTAATGTCTCAAGATAGATTCTGTTTATTACAAAGACTGTTACATTTTAGTGATAACCGAAACCCATGTCCTGGAAATAGACTAGTAAAGATTGGAACAGTTGTGGAAACTCTAAAAAAAAAATTTAAGTCAATATTCATACCACATCAAAATCTTTGTATAGATGAAAGTATTGTAGAGTGGAAAGGTCGCCTAACATTTAAGCAATATATACCAACAAAGAGACACCGGTTTGGAATAAAACTATTTGTTTTATGTGATTGTAATTCAGGTTTTGTCCTAGACTTTTTAGTTTATACTGGAGATAACCAACATATTGATTTTAATGAATCCCTATCACAATCTGGTTCAGTTATTTCAACATTAATGAGCCCATATATTAATAAAGGTCACATATTATACATGGATAACTGGTATTCATCTCCAACCCTGTATGAATATTTACTTGAGCATAAAACTAGGGCTTGTGGTACTGTAAAGGAAAGAAGAAAAGGGATGCCAGTTTTCCCCAAAAAATTGTCAAAAGGTCAATTTATATCTGCTATTTCTGAAAATCCAAATATTATAGATTGTAAATGGAAAGATAAGCGAGATGTTCATATTTTGTCTACTGTCCATACACCTAAAATGGTATCTATAAATAAGTGTGATCGCTCTGGTAATAAAATAAAAAAGCCTCAATGTATATTAGAATATAATGTCAATATGGGACTTGTTGACAAATCTGATATGCAAATTTCATTTAATAACAGTGCAAGGAAAACTATTAAGTGGTACAAGAAGTTTTTTTTTCACCTATTAGACCTTTCGGTATTGAATTCTGGTATTGCATATAACTCTATTTTAGGAAAAAAATTAAAGTTACCAGAATTTAGATTAAATGTAATAAAACAAATGATTCAAGTACACTCAAAAACTGATATTTTAGTGTCACCTAAACGTAAAGGTCGAAAAATAAAAGGAGATCACCCTTTACGCCTAACTTCCCGTCATTTCCCTTCCAAAATAAAGACTGTTAAAGATGGCAAAAAAAGTTGTCAAAAGAGATGTCATGTAATTTGAAACCTCGCACAAGGAAAGATACTTCATATGAATGCGTTGATTGCAATACACCGTTATGTTTGGAACCCTGTTTTAAAGAATATCACAATAGATTAGTATATTAATTTGTAACTACATTCCTATTAGGTATTTTATTTTTCAAAAGTTTGTTTATATCTAAGTAACAGTTTATATAAGTATCTTTTTTTATTTTTTTTTTTGTACAAGAATTTGTCATATATAAAGGTAATTTTATACTAGGTACCTAATTGAATTTTTTTATAGTTTGATTATTTTAGTTTAATTTATATTGGTATTTTTTTTAAATTTATTCAAGGAAGAATAAAATATTTATAATAAAAGTTAATAGAACAAATGCGTTAGTTGTCTACTTATATTTAATTATAACCGTATGTCCGTATATCTTAAATAGTAACGACGTATATTTACGTCAATACTTTTAGGACTAAAGAACGCATGACGTAAATTTACGTCTTTCTTCCAGGGTGTGAATTACGGATGACGTAAATATACGTCATTACTTTGCAAAAATTGTTAATTTATTATTATATTTTTTTCATATTAATTCACTCTGTGGGTGATAATGGTAAAATAATAATTCACTCTTCAAAGGGTTAAAGCCCACACCAGTAGACAAACTATACCCTCTAGCAAGAACAGCGCCACCACATATACGCAGACAAATTGAAAGTGATATAGAACGTTCGAAATTGATCACGGATGAAAGGGACCCGATGTATAACACACAAGTGAAAAGTTTCTGACTAAAATTAAGAAAGAGCTTTCTAAAATGCATGAAGAAATTAGAAGATGACCCACAGACATCAAGATTGAAATTATGGGAGGTAGAGAGCAAGCAAAAACTCAAAGAGAAGTCACCCCCAGGACATAACAATAAGTGAATGGTCTGGAAAACATTAAATCACCCACGTATAGGAGTCGGACGTTCGAGGGAGAACCTAAGAAAATGGGGAATAAGCGATGGGAATGGAGACATGAACTATGTTAGCCCAGACAATGTCGCATCTTCTAAACTGCAACGAATGCCCAATCAACTGTAACGTAACAGACTTACAAGACGCAAATAACAAGGCTATAAAGTTGGCAGAATTTTGGAACCACAAAATGTAAAAACACAACTCATACCTTTTAGAACCACCCATTGATACCATTAATATACCTAATTAACATTATCTAATTAATACATTATTCCATATTTTATTTTATGTTATGTTGTTTTTTCTATGGTTTATATATAAGTATGTTTATACATTTAATTACCTGTAAAATGACCTGTCATAACCCCGACTCTTAAAAAAAAAACTATTAAAAATATTTTGACTCTTATCGAGTTATTTGTTAGCATTTTCAACTTTATTTTTAAATTCTGAACGAAGTGAAGAATGAATTGATTTTACTATATATATATATTAGGGTGGTCCTTATTTTTTTTTTTATTTTGTTCGGGCTACCCATGGAATTTGTTTAAAACCGTAAAAAAAAGAATTGTGTAAAGTTTCGTAGTAATTGTTCAACACTAAGACGTGCCTCAAGAGGGTTAAAGTTCAATGAAGGGTGGTTTTCCGATTTTTGTAATTTTCGTCTTAAATATTTAAGATAGACCAAAAAGTATTAGAATCAAATATTTTAGATTCTCAACGGAGTGATGGAATCTATTGGTTTTACAATGATGTGTGTTTTTTTTTCATTTTTATTTTTTTTTTGTATCTGACGACACTTTTTTTGGCAGTAAAAATGCTTCGATTTGCTTAAGCAGCAACTTTTCTGAAAAGAAAGTGCATGTAGATAATACTTTGGCTAGTCAAAAATCCAACTTTTCAATACTTTTTAAAAATATCGAAAAAAACGATAAAAAAATTACGAAAAGACGGGAAATTTTACTCAAAATCACGTTTTTACAAATTACATTTTTTTTAAATGCTCTAACTCAAAAACCAAAAATCGCAACAACTTGAAATTTTTACCAAATCTTTATATTGACGTTTTCTATACATGGTTAAGTTTTCAAAGTATTTTGACATATTTTGACTTATTTATAGACAATTTAAATTTTCGATTTTTGTAAAATTTTTCTTTTTAAATATATAATTTAATTGGCGGACCGAAAACTCTTGAAAATTTAATATAAGGTTTATAATAAGTTAAACTTATCGTAACTAAAAAATATCGGTGATCGGTTTACTCAAATTTTTTTTATAAGCCCTTAAAGCTCAAATTTGTATAAAATGTGTAAAAATCACTATAATTTGAAAGTTATTTTGTAGATAAAAATTCATAAAATTTTTTCTGTTCATACATGTGGTTCAAAATTTTAACACTAGGTTATCTATAAGCTACTCTTCAAAAATCTTAAAAAAAATTTCTACCGGACTTAGAGGAAAATATTTTATGACTGTTTGAAATTTAAATATTTACGAAATTGCATAAAATAGCGATTTATTCTCTATTCTATTTATATTCTATTCTATATTCTATTTATTTTTATAAATAGCGATTTATTTATTTATAAATTTATTAATTTAACGATTTTAAATATTTGTTATAATTCAAAATTTATAAGTCGCAGATTTTTGAAATTTTTACCAGCTGTTAAGATTGGCATTTCCTTTATGTCATATTTTTTTTAAAATATTATATTGATTTTTAATCCACTTATAGGCATTTAGAATATTCGATTTTTTTACATTTTTTTTTTTTTATAATCGGTTCTTATTGTCATTCAAAAATTATTAAAATCCAAAGGCACAATTTTTTTTTATAAGCGTTTGAACAGCGAATATTGACATAAAATTACATGTAAAATATAATATAATGTATAATATTCTAGACTGACAAACTATGTCGCTGTATGCAACTGCCAACCCATCCTAATTGAAAAATAAATTTATTGTTTCAAAATAAAATATACTTTTTACAACATTTATAAATAACAATGTATTATATCCTAGACAAACATATTAACTCCGTTCAAAATCGTTATTCGTATACAATGATATCTATCATTGCATTCAAATTTAACAAATCTATTGTAATAATGACCTATCCTATAAACGAGGTGCACTCCACCCCCAACTGTACAGCAGAGCGAGGCCCATCCGGTTCTTTTTTAAATTAAATATATTATAATATATGTTACTTGTACTTTTTTTATGTAACGACTCATTCATCCTCAAAATAATAAAAACTCATTTTTAGGTATTTTACATGTTCAGTTTGTATATTATTATATACTTTATACTAAGAAAATTAACAAAAAAACTAAATTTTTCTAGCAGCTAGTAAATAGCTGTTATCATGATATAACATTTTATACATATGTAATTCAAATTAAACACAAATAATACTATACAATTATTACATGATTAAATATAATTTGTTAGTGTATGTTTTTTAGCGTTAGGATATTTCTTCCTGTAATCATAAATGGTCTGTATTAAAAATTGCTTCTGATCATCATTCTTAGTGATTAAACTATTGTAATCACTAATTAATTTTACTCCACGTTCTGCTGCGTCATTAACATCTTTTAAATTTGTAAATTTATCAAGTCCTTGTAAGTATTGCTGATTATTTTTCCATAGTACAGGATCTTCATTTAAAAAATCTGTTTTAATATTAAACCTATGAAATAGTTTAATTGATGAGCTGTTGATAAAATCACTTATACAGTTAAATTTGAATTGGTTCAAGTTTTTAATATCAATGGTGAAACGAATAACAGTATATTCACCGGTGTCAATTGTATTCAGTGCTTCTACCATTTTTTTCTTTTCTGATAATGGAACATTTATATCAAAAAAAGCAAGTGCTGCTGTTTCAGGACTTAGGTACCAAAGATGTCTACACATTTTTTTTAATGATACTAATGCAACTTTTTGATCTATACTTTCATACTTAAATAATTTTTGAACAAACATAAGATCTTGGTATGGTGCTTCAATTGCTATATGCGCTCGACACCAACTTTTTACGTGAATAGAAACAATAAAAATGCATGTATCTTGGCATGCCTTTTGTTGACGTGGCGACATTTTGAATTGTTTACGAAAAATGAATATTTTTAGGCAATATATTGCCTTGGCCATCCATCTAGCATGATGAGAAGCACCTGGAATACGAAATGATATTCCACGATGTGGAGTTCCTCCGAGAAAAATAATCGTAAGTTTTAGAAGTTCCCTGTAGTCTTCACGAAATTGTTTTTTTTTTCGAATGATCAAGAGCAAACTGAAGCACATCATTTTTTGTGTGTGATAAAGCCGTACAAATATTACTATCTTCAATACCCGCATTATAATTACTAGTATTTAATTTGCTCCAGTATTCTTTGAATTTTTTGAAAAGTGGAATATTGGGCCCTGACGTAATGCCAAATTTTTCTTCAAACACACATTTTAACACCAATTCATATGATGACGGCACATGAGATATAACATATCTTTTCCGAGACGCTGCTCTAACAAGACACATTGTTTCCACGAATATATATATACACAAACCTAAATTATTCTTATCCATATTTAAATTTATCATTATCTGTACAACCCAAATATTTATCAACCTCATTAAAATTGTTATTAATTATCCATCTTATCTTTGTCCAGCTTTGTACATCGTTCGACCGGTCGCAACAACTGCTTTATCCATCGCCTGCGAGTACGCCGTTGCCACCTCGCGATGGGTATAAAAGGGCAAAGCACAGGTCGAACCGATACCATTCACTGCCTTTTCGGCGCCAGAGCAAGACCTACCCAGGCAGACTTGCATGGCTCGAAAGGCAGTCTCCCTCCCGGACTCAACGTGGTTAGGTGTAGGATAGTAGGTGTTAGGCAATATCAGTTAGGTAGGTAGAAATGATAAATTCCAGATTGGTATAGTTCAAAACCCAAATGGACGGATGTTATTTTTAATCTTTTTTTTCGTTATAAAATAATTAGCATCATATTTTATGACAAATAATAACATCTATGTAACATTTTTGATGTTGCATACACATTACTTGAACACATTGGATTTGCATTGCCGTGAAATAATGCATCATGTTTCAAAATATGTGCTTACACTGTTTCCTGAATGTCGGCAAACACAGGGCATTAAGTGTTGCAGCAATGTTTTTTATGCACGTATGCAACTCGCATTGCGATGTTACACATTCCAATAACACATCGATGAAACATTGATACAACAATTCATTGCACAGTGGGTGGGTTCTCATTCCTCATCAATTTTAGGGGTATATTATTCATTTCCTACAGCCCCTCATTATTTGCGTTCAAATTTAAATAATATTTTTATTGCTGCTATTTTTAATACTAAAGATGTAAAATTTATTGGAAACGAAAGAACATTTTATCAATTAATAAAAATATTAACGAATTGGACAATAGTGGACTAGAATTAAATATAAACGGTAAAAATGTAAATGTATATTTTTCATTAGGTTTAATTCTGGGGGATAATTTGGGGCTTAACGCCGTTTTAGGATTTTCAAGATCTTTTTCTTCTAACCATTTTTGTCGATTTTGTCTCAACAGTAAAAATGAAACTAATTTTCTGTCTAGTGAAAATGTTGATTCTTTACGTACTAAACAAAATTATGAGGAAGATGCATTAAAATATGATTTTAAACAAACTGGAATATTTGAAAATTCAATATTTAATACTGTTAATTTTTACCATGTTGTTGAGAATTATGCTGTCGATTTGATGCATGACATTTTTGAAGGTGTGGGAGTATATAATATGTGTCATATTATTTTAACTCTTTTAAAACAGAATTATTTTGATTTATTAACTTTGAATAATCGCAAACAATGTTTTATCAATTTTTTTCCGTTACTTGTGGGTGACTTAGTTAATCAAAATGACCCAACTTGGATATTTTTAATACATTTTATAGAAATGGTAGATCTTCTCTTATTGCCTAGTTATGATAATGAAACTATTTTAAAACTAGAAAATGTTATTGTAAATCATAATAAAATGTATGTAGAACTGTTCAATGACACACTTAAACCCAAACACCATTTTTTGACTCACTATTGTACAATAATTAAAAAATCAGGACCTTTAAAATATCTATGGACATACACTTTTGAATCTAAACATAGGCAACTAAAATCTTATACTAAAAATATCAATTTAAGATTAAATGGTCCACTATCTCTTGCCACACAATTTTCCTTTCAATTTTCTGAATTAATATATAATTTTGATATTAATTTTTATAATTCACATACTCCAATTAGTGAAGGAACTAAAGCAAATACATGTACATATTTTGATATATTTAGTAAGTTATACTTAGGTGATACAATTTTACTGCATAACTCATTATGCTTTGATAAAATTTTATATTGTAATACTGTGTACAAGATTAATTTTATATTAACCAATTCAAGTGATGAACTGAAAATTGTATGTTTAAATAAAAACACAGTATATTTTTTTTATCACAAAATGAATGTTATCAGTTATGAAAATCATTTGGCAAGCTATAAAATAAGTAAAACTATGACTGATAATTATGTTTTCAAGCCAATAAATTATTTTAATGACACCCCTATTCATTTGTATGAAACTCCTATGTTCCCTAATGAGTATATAATAAGATTAAAACAAAAAAAAATAACATTGCAGATAATGGATTTTAATTATTAAAATTTTAATTTTTAGGTAGGTATGTTAAAATGTATTGTACTTTTTTTTTCGTCTAAAATATGTTATTATATTTATAATTTTACACTTGTATAATACTATTCACTAAACATTGTCTGAACTAAATGTTCTTTTGATTGTTATTTATTATTTTAAATGCTTGTAAATATCAATATGATTGTTTTGATACTAAATATACTTAGTTTTTTTTCTATAACAATTATGTGTGTGTAGATTTTTATTTAAATTTAATTTTTCCTCTCCATAATCTAATTGCCTATTGAATATAATTTAATAATTTCTTATAGTAATTCAATTTTGGCAATTATAACAAGGAAAACAATTCCATTAAAATTATGCTAGTCGATCATTGTATTGAGTTTACTTTATAGGCTTCAATTTATAATTAACCATATGACACCATAAATTATAAGAAATATATTCATTTCAAATAATACTGTGTATCATAGTATTAACTATATCGGTTAATTATTTTTAAAAGCAAATACAAATTTATACCTTATAAAAAAGACTACTATATTATTGAGTTGAAGATGAATATAATAGATTACAGTACTTGTGTGTCATAATTTTAAGGAAGCCATATCATTGTTTCAAAATAAAACTGTTTAAAAATTATGATAAACACCATATAATTAATATGTAGTCGATTTAATTAATATAAAAGATTCTATATTCATAACTTAATGAGTGAATTTTATAGGCTCCAAATCATACCCATTTTCCATTAAATTCAGTCTTTTTTCATTAATAATAAAATATTTTTTTCCGAGTGTAATGAGTAGGTAATGGATAATTAGTGATTGGTTTCAGTATTATAATATTATAAAAGTAAATTATGACAACTATATACATAAAAATAAAACTTATTTAAAAAAAAATAAAATTTATTAAAATACTGAAATATTTCATTTTTTTAAATTTCATGAAATTTTCAAACACTACAAGTACAAAAAAAATGTCATATTTTGATTTATTTAAAAAATTATTTGTTTATTTAAATTTACTGTAAGATAAAATTCATAAAAATGTGATTTCAATGCTTACGTGCCCCCCCCCCCCCCCAAGCAAAAATTCTGGCTACGCCCTTGAAGAAGCTTCTGAACAAACTTTAGGTTCAACATTTTTGGAAATAGAAATATGATGTAAAGCACTAATAACTATAGGAAAAAGACATTTATCACCATCAAAAATCCAAAACAAAGCTTTTTCTCAAGACCACCATCGCGTATTATTTTAACGTACATTTTTACAACCGTTAGAAAATGTAGTAGGAGATGAACTAAAAGCAATGCAAATCGGACAGTATATAGCTTTGAGCTCATTATTAACACATAGCACTGATAACCACTTTCGTGCAATTTTTTTGTCATCTGGTGTCTTTCTAAAATAAAGCTTTTGTAGATCTAGTTGGATATTACTGAAAAATGATGGCTGAATAGGATGTTGTTTAACAAAGTTTATTTTTTTAAGGATTTTAGCATTGTTGTCTAGTTTAAATAACTCTTCATTATATGGCAAATGATACTCAAGAGATTCAACTTCCTAAAATATAAGTTTCAATAAATTTAATGATATAGAATATAATATACTATACATAAATTAATTTTAAATTTTAAATTTTGGCGCCACTGTTGAATTGGAAAATAAATAAATCATCTAGTTATTATTTTCACCGCTTGAGAGCATAAGTATCAATATTCTATATTCCGTAATTTGACGGTCCGGAACATTACGGTTCTACTTTCCGTACTTTTACGGTCCGGGGCATTACATTTATTTTCCGTATTTTGACGGTCCGTGATATGATGGTCCATGCATTTAGACTTTCCGTAATTTGACGGTCCGTAAAAATACTGTTTGTGACTTTCCGTAATGTGACGGTCCGTGATGTTACGTTCCGTACTTTTATTTTCTGTATTTCTACGTTCCGTTCGATTATTTTCCGTAATTTTACATGCGTCCGAATCATATACAGTAGAACCCGTTTAAGACGCTCTCCAAGGGACCAGTTAAAAATAGCGTCTTAAGCAGGAAATCGTATTACGCGGGAACAAAAATTTTTTTTTACATATTTTTTACAAAAAATTTTTTTACATATTGTACATATTAAACATGTACAAAATTATGTTTTTTTTTTCTTTGCTGAATGAGTTATTACATTTATATTGCATATTATTTTATACATATTACTTATTTCAAAAAATCATCTATCTTCCTTTGTTTCATATTTTTGATGTTTTTGAATACAGGAAGTTTTCAATTTTATTAAGATGATTTAACGATTCATCAGCGTCGTCAAAAGATGCAACTAATCTTCTTAGCTCATTAACATAATCAAGTGCATTTACTACTGGGAGAATCGGTGTTGTATCATCCTCTTCCTCGTCTTCGCTTTCTTCATCTATAGAAGTTACATCAGCCGGTGCAATTTTATCAGTAATTATCTGGTCAATGCTTCTAATGTTACTTGTGGCGACGTCCTCGTCAATTTCTGCATATCCTTGAAACTCCTCCAATTCTTGAAAATCTTCGCTGCTTTTCTCCACGGCACTGTAATCACCCTCAACAAATTTTGCTTTTCGAAAACAATTTTTAATGACATCAGCCGTAATTTCATCCCATGCTGCAGATACGTAGTGTAATGCATCGAGTACGTCAAGTTTTTCGCGGGATTTTTACTTTCCATTTCTTTCAAGTATCGTAAAACCAATTTTTTTCGATATTTTTGTTTTAAAACCTTGATCCAGAGGCTGTAATTTGGCTGTTGCGTTTGGGGGTAAAAAAACAAGTTTTATGTTTTCAAGTGGAATATTAGTAGGATGTGCAGGACAGTTATCTACAAACAGTAAAATGTTCCTATTCTGTTTTTTAAAAGAGAGGTCTAATTGTTTAATCCAGTTTATAAAAATATCACCTGTCATCCAAGCACGATTTTGTTGTCACGTAACACAATATCACACACAATAAAATAATAAGAAAAAAAAATATAATACTAATAATAACAAGAATATATTATAAAAGAAAATAAAAAAAAAAACTAATAATAATAATAATATAAAATATGTATTATAATAATCTTATTATTCCGGATTATAATAATTATGATAATCAACTAATAAAAAGGAATATATATATCAAATGTCATAAGACGTAAGTTAAAACAAAAGGCCACGAAGACGGCTAAAAGCAGACAAGTTCGTCATTCGTTCGCGGCGGTCGGCTCACCGTCCGCGAACGCTTCGTGACACATCGCCGTCTCCAAAACTGGTTCTTTTAATCGCTCGGGCGTCCCGATTGATAATCGAACGTACGATGTTACAGTGGCAAGGGGGTGTAACGGGTGAGATCGCGGTATCCGTGAGACACGACCGTGTCATTGTGATACGTAATCACATGGAAATGTACGTACATTTTTAAAACAACGTGGAGCTTTACTTTTTCCAATAACTAGAAGTCTTAACTTTTGAGAGCCAGTAGTATTTGTACATGCCAAAACTGATAGACGTTCTTTACTTAGTTTGCCACCATGGTACGTTTCACGTTTAAACACCAAAAATTTTGTAATATGCATATATTAATACGCATATTCCCGAGTCATACGAGGATAAAAATGTTCAATTATATTTTATATAAATAACTATTGCACACATAATTGTAATGTAAAGCCACGACCATAAGTACCGAATCATTTTTCCTTATATTTCATCACACGACCATAAGTACCGAATCATTTTTTCCTTATATTTCATCACACGACCATAAGTACCAAATCATTGTAATACTTATCCTTATATTTCATCACACGACCATGAACAAATAGTGAAATGGACACAGAGAAGAAGCCACGTGCGAATTACAAATCGCAAACAACCGCAAACAACGTCATCATTCGAATTTGACGATCAAGGCCAAGGGCAACCAGGTGGCGAAAACAAGACAATTAACTAACAACAACAAAATCAAACAGAGTATATAAAGGCTCCGTTTCACCACCAACATCAGACGTGTCTAGCTATCAGTGCAAGCCCTTCCGAGTTTTGTCTTCGATATTGTTATCGCGAATATTTTAATAATTAATAACTGTATGTTCTGTATAAGCCATTTACTTAATTTTATTAAAAAGTTTTGCAAAGTGTTAAAAGATTTAAAGTCGCTTCATTCCATCCCGAAACATTCATCATTACGATAGGTATCTGTTTTCATTGGGTACCACGTAACAATTTATCAGGCATCAATTTAAAAAATAACCCAAACTCATCTGCATTGAATATATCATTAGAAGAGTATTCTTTTAAAATATTCGGCAAAATATTTTCACTCCATGCAGCGATATCATTAACGGACTCTGCTTCGCCACAAATTTGTCGATATACAATACCATGCCTTTTCTTGAACCGATCAATCCAGCCACCAGATCCAGAAAATTCATCAATATTAAGCCGTTTAGCAATTTCATGTGCTTTTTCGGTGACAATGTTACCATTCACAGGTAAATTTAAAGTACGTGCTTGGTTAAACCACTCCAACAAAATATGTTCTAGTTCATCGAATTTACCATGTTTTAGTTTTTGTCGTTTACAACTACCAGTCATTGCACTGCTCTCAATTTTACTTCTGTTTGCCAAAATTGTTCGTAGGGTCGATGCAGGTAAATCCATTTCTTTTACAATTTCTTTTTGATTTTTGTTGACACTTTTTTCATCGTACATTTTTAAAATGTTTAACTTGTCAGTAACAGAAAGAGCTTTTCGTTTAATTCCTCCACGATCAGCCATAATTAAAAATTTAACTCGAACAATTTACACTTAAAGAGGATAAAATAAATTACACTTTACTATACGTCTTTATATAACCACTAACTTTTGTTAACTGGGGCCATATCCGATTATATTCCGATTACGTGAATAGCCATGTGTACTGTGTAGTGTGTCGTATCTAATCGTCAATATTTATCGTCCGAAAACCAGTACTACTAACACGTACACACTATTCGTTATCGTTATTATTTAGTTATTATTAGTGATACGTATATACGATGTATTTTTATATTAATATAACTGACAAGGCGAGCGTCTTATCCGGGAACATAGAGCGTATTATCCAGAGTTAATTCTATGTTAAACGTTGACAAAATCAAGGGACTCGTAAAAATGAGCGTATTAGCCGGGAAATCGTCTTAAGCGAGAGCGTCTTAAACGGGTTCTACTGTACTTACATATTAAATGTAGTATAATTTAGTTGGAAAATAATTTATTTTTAAATTTTCATCAAAATTAAATTAAATACTATAGTAATACATAGTATAATAGAGAATTATTTTTATATATATCATACTGTAACACTGTTTTATGCTTATACATTTTTCTTATACAGCTATTTTTATTTTTTTATAAAGTGCTAGTTGACTATAAACCACTGTTTCTATAACATGTTCGTATTCGTTTAAATTCGTAATATCTCAGACTAAATTAAAAACTCTTTATTATTTCGTATAAAATTAATTATACTAGTGATTTTAATAAATTTTTGAATTCAGTTAAAACTTAAATATTTTCATAACATATAAACCAAGCAAAAAAACTATAAGAATGGCTAATATAGATGTTCAATGTATTCTTGGAGTAAATAATAAATATTTTATAAAAGAGATGTCCATAGTAGACATGGAATCATTAGCTGCTCAACATTGGATATTTAAGCATACATCAATTAAACAAGATACAAAATCTCAAAACGTCAACAGATGGCTGAAGAGATGCTTTCATAAGATTCCTCTCGAATACGGAGACAATGAATATGGAGAACTCAATCAAATTTTAAAATCGTTAAAATTTAACTGTATATATGTAAAAGGACTTCAAAAAAAACATATTTTGCAAGAGTACATACCAAACATTACGGTGGTCAATTTAGAAGAACTTGGATGTCCACGGCTCAATCAACTACAAACTAACGATAATTTACCTTGTTGTATTTATCATAAAGATAATAAATCTAAACAATTTACATTATACAAAGTTTTCGCATTATTCAAATGGTTTATTAATAACTGTGGAGACTTCAATTTAGTTTAATTGATAGTATAATATCGTATTACTTTAGTATTTATCATATTGTAACACTGTTTTATGTTTATACATTTTTCTTGTACAAATATTTATTTTTTTATATACAAGTGTCAGTTCACTATAAACCACTGTTTCTATAACTTGTCCGTATTCCTATAAGTTCGTTATATCTCAGATTAAATCAAACATTTTATTATTATGTATACAATTAATTATACAAGTGATTTTAATAAATAATTAAATTCAATTCAAAACTCTCCAAGTGTTCAATATCCTGAGTATGCAACATTTTTAAAGCGGTTAGAGTCACTCAACAACTTTCCATCAAGCTTACATGATAAATTACAATTATCTGAGGCTGGATTTTTCAATAAAACTAGAGATTCAGTTCAATGTTTCTATTGCGGTTTAGTATTATTTAATTGGCTCAACGGAGATTGTCCTTTTCGTGAGCATGCAAAATTTTTGAATAATTGTACTTTCTTAATATTAAGTAAAGGTGTTAATTTTATAAACAATGTTACTAATAATTTTAAGTATAAGAATTTAAATTGTAATTGTTATAACATAAATAATCCATGTGATGAAGTTGATAAATAATTAATATTATATTCATTTTTATATAATGCATGCATTTATATTATAAATATAATTTTATTCTACTTAAATGGTTTAATTTGTATTCAATATATCTGCGAGCATGTAGACCGTGGTGTTTAACGCGTGGCTTTTTAACTTGATATACCAGGTTTCAGTGGCGGCGTGAACTTATTATTTCAATGACGCAGTAAACAATTTTCAATACCCACCTACCTATGTTTTATATCAACACCAAAATATAAAAAATATATAAGATACTAAAAATAGATGAGGTAATATTTAATTGTTTTAAATATATAGGTATATAATACGCGGTGTGTATAAATCATAATAATAATATAATATGTACATATATTATTGATATTTAATTACAGTTTTACATTTATTTGAATAATAATGACTTTTGTAAGAGTTCACTTGATCGAGCATATGTATCGATCACTTAATTCATGTCAACATGGATATCTTTTTCACAGCTTAATAGCATTAAACTTTCAAGTCTTGTTTGCCCCATAGTTGATCGCAACCTTGTTTTTATTAATTTGACCTAAAAGAAAATTTATTTACTATATTCTGTTAAAAACTTTTACACAATAAGCAGGGAATCTATAAACAAAATAAATCATTTATAAACAAATTTTTATTGTTTATTAAAACATAATATTTAAAAATTGATATCATACTTTAGAAAATGAAGGTTCTGCGGTTGCTGATGAAGGCGGAATAGTAGCCAATGCTTTATAAGCTTTATATATATTCGGAAATGCTGAAACTAAATCATAGCTAAACAAAAGTTCAATGATTGTGGTAACTGATATTTTAGCTGAGACATTATCTTTTTCACTTGTTTCATTATCAGAAATCTCCTCCTCAGTTGAACTTGATATTTCATTTTCAACATCCATATTTAAATTAGATGCATGTAGTTCTGAAAATAGTTTCATTCCATTCAGTAGTTGACTTATATTATTTTTCAGTTGCATATACTCAGTTCTTAATTGACTTTCATCTACACTAATCCACGGAGCTATATGTTCAAAACTGTCTAATGGAAGTTTTTGAGACTTACATAACAAACGATCAGGGTTTAATAAAGCTAGATCTTTCATAATTTCTTTTGCTTGACTAAATCTTTCATTTATTGATGTGATAATTTGATCCAAAGCAGCATAATAAGTATTAATTTTGTAATTATGGCAAACTGAATCTTGAATTTCATCTACTGCATTTTCACCTGCCATTTTCTTTTTTGTCCTTTTTCTTACTTCTTTAAAATCACAGTTGACAACTTTATTTACTTTTCCATATTCTTTGGTAGTTTTTAAAAAATCATCAAAAGAATCATCAGATCACAACTTCTTTATGTTTTCTTTTGAAATATTAACCAAATTTAATGCCTCAATAAAGTCAATGTTTCTTGATTGCAAATAATTGGACAAGGGCGTAGTAACATTAAAAATATTTTTAAAAAAATTTAAACATAATATAAATTTAAATTCTGATAATGTATTCAAAAATGTTCTAGAAGTTGATGCTGTCACTCTATCTGATGAATTAGATAATAGTTTCAGAGATTCAACTAATGCTTGATATTTCTCAAAAATATCAGTTAAAACTCTATCATGAGACGTCCAACGAGTATCAGAAAAACTTTTCATCCTTTGAACTCTTTTATTATTATATAACTTTTTCTGACACTCAACAAATACAGAAGTTCTTTTGCGTGCTTTCATAAAAAATACTAATGCTTGTACATCTCCCAAAAAATTTTTGGTATCAACACACGAGTCACATGTATCGACTACAACTAAATTGAGAAGATGTGCAAAACACCATACATAAATGGCTTTAGGATTTTGTTGTTGTATAAGCGTTCTCAGACCAGAGTAAATCCCTTGCATTGCCGCAGCACCATCATATATGCCTGAGCACAGAGATTTTTTTTCCAATCAATACAGTATTTACTTGTTATTCTACAAAACAGGTCAAATAGCCCATGCCCAGTACCATCATTTGCTATTTCTAACGCCAATAACCGTTCTTCAATTTTACCATTTTCATTAACAAACCGAACAACAAATGAAAACTGTTCTTGATTAGATACATCAGTTGTTGTATCAATAATCACAGAAAAAAGACCAGCTTTTTTCATATTTTTTAATATTGTTGAACAAACTATTTCACTCATAATACATAAAAGTTGATCTTGAGATTCATGAGACATAAATGTAAGTCTATTTTTTTTCATTTTATTCACCTTTTCAAGATGGACTGTAAGAGGTGTATTATGATGAGCAATTACCTTTAACATTTCAATAAAATTACCCCGGTTCAAAGATGACTGACATTCAGAATGACCTCGTAATGGTATATTTTGTCGGGCAGCATAATGTAAAACTTCTACAATAGCACGAACTACTTCTCGATTATCAGCAACTTGTCTATTACCATACTGAGTAAGTTGTACATCTATATTGACCTGATTACTTTTAATAAAAAGGCCTCGACTGATTTCTGATTGTATGTGTTCTGGTGAATGTTCATGAACTGCAATTTTTCTAGACAAATTACACCAATCACCAAAACCTTGTGATGCTAAATTAGATTTTTTTGCTTTTGGGAGCCCAAACATTTTACATGATATACAATACACTTGATCTTCAGATGGAAAATATGACAACCAAAATCTTCGTGGCGGGTTATTGGGTATTATTTTACTGTTGTTATAAAAAGACTCATTAAATGATCGATTCATACTGTTCCAATCTCAACATAGTAGTGTAAAAGTTCATGCTATATAGAATCTGGAATACCAGCAGGATCATTTTTGAAAGCCATTTCTGTCAATTAAAAATACCATGTTAGTATAAACAATAAACAAATAGATAGTATAAACAATGTTACCTGTATTTTTAGTATTATCAGATGTACATATTATGCTCAAATTGTTTTCTTGAAATAGTTGAGAGTTCAGGGCTTCATTTTGATGACATGTTGGGTTTTGCTCTACAAATACAAAAAAATTATTTGATATTCTTTAAAGAAAATTACTTCTCTAGATTTTATAATAAATATCTGTTTTTTTTATATATATTTAAATTCATCAAATAAAAAATTTTTATACTTTTGAAAACATACTAAATGGTGAAATTAAAATACATTTAATTTTAAATTAACTACCTACATTTTATTAGCACGTTAGTCGTTAATATTATTTACATAACAAAAATATATTTAAAACAATTACCTATTGTTAATTTGATGGGTGACTTTAAAGTAAGCATAGGACTTTGGCTAAATAGCAAGCTGGTTGATGAAGAATTAGACATTACTTCACAAATTCCATCTAAAATAGTAAAAATTGAGTAGGTACAAGCTGAAATGTGGTAAATAAAAATAATATTAACAAAAATAGATACCTGTATTTTCAGTATAATCAGATATACATGTACTCGAATTGTTTTCAGGTAACAGTTGAGAATTCAGTGCTTCGTTTAGAAGGCATGTTGGATTTTGGTCTTAAAATAAAAATAACTCAATTTAACATCAAAGTAAATTAAAAAAATGATACTTAATTGTAAACCTAAAATCAAAAAATGTGTTTATAATATTTGTACCTGCATCAAATCTTAAAATATGTACCTACCTATTAAAAATATTATAAATTATATAAAATAATTTAAACCTACTTTTAACACTTGTGGTAGTTTTTAAAAACTTGGCAATATTACTATTATTTGACATTATTTTTATTTTTTTATTTGTACACGAATTAACGTGTCTTGTCCAATTTGTTTTATTCAATTTGTCACGTTTTTTCCCACATTCACAAATTTCAGAGTTCATAGTGTAGTGAATGTTTAGTAAACTATAATATTTAATTAATTAAATAAATTATGATAGTTAATTAAATTATTAATATAAAGTAATTAAATCAAAACATATACGCATACGCATACGTTGATCAAGTCACTGAAGAGCACAAATGCTTTAGAAGAGAATCATAAACAAAATGTTTCGTCAAACCGATTACCGAATAACGCGCAACTTCAACTGCATTAGGCTATTAGCGTACTATTTATATTCAATTTTCAATGATAATTTAATAACAATATCATACCACACCAATGACTATGTACTATGGTGGACATACGTGCATAGATTCGTCGTCGGACGGGTGGACGACGCGACAAAAATAAACACGGGATATCCCAACTTGGTTGTAATTTGTAAATACATTATACAAGGAACGGTGGGCAATAAAATTGCTATCGCTAGCGTCTAAATCTAAACAAAAACGCTTCATAAACCAACATAACATGAACAAATCTGCGATCTAATAAACCGTAAAACTGGGTTACTTTGCACCAATTTTCTCATTTTTTAAACTTCAGCCACAAATTGTTATAGTAATAATGACCATAAAAATGTGCAACTTATATCATGTTATAGGTGTAGATGTTGAGAATTATTTACAGCTATTTTAATTATTATAATTTTAAAACGTATTTAGTAATTTTTTTTTATAATCTTGGTGCAAAGTTAAAGTGTTCATCGGGTTACTTTTCACCACTATGAAAAATAACTCTGTTTTCAATGTTTAATCATTGTGTGGTGCAATGTTATGATGTGAATTGTGTTGATTTAGGGATTTATTGAATAATACTTTATAATTACACAAAATACACTTTATTTATTTAATAATGAATAGGTGAATATATTTTTTTTAAACAAAAGAACTGTAACAAAATAGAAATAAACAATTACATAAATTAAGTATACAATATAAATAACAAATAAAAAACATACTTTTGTAACTAGGTATCAGTCTTTTCTATTCATAACTTTTTAACAATATTAATATAATAATAAATTTAATTTAAATAATACAAATATTTATTTGAGAAAATTCTGACACGCCTACCAATCCTATCTAAATATGATTTAATAATAAATCGAAGATCAACTTTGTCTATTGGGAAACCAAAATCACTCATACATATAATATTTCTTATAAAATTACTTTCTTCTTCGTCAGAAAATACTTTTTCCTACAGGAAGTGAATGCTGTTCTTTAAGTTTGTAACATATTGTTCGCCTCGGAATGTTATATGCTTTTGCAGCTTCTCTTTGTGTCATGTTTTGTTGTCGAATATCATTCAAACACATGGACAACCTTTCTTCAGAGTAATTTTGATATACCCTGGAGCCCAGCGTTCTTTTATACACCTTCGGCATTCTAAAATCGAATGATAAAATGCATAAGAAAACGTAAAAATAATAACTGGTGCAAAGTTAGCCAAAATATGAATCATTTTTGTTATTTTAGTTAAAATGTGTTATAATAATTAGATAGATATAATTATACCTTAAATCAATACAAAATCTTAATCTATAGAACATATATAATATACGAAGTACTTCAATACCTTTTTTTAATGTTGACTCTTTAAGTTCTTGATGGGTTTTGTTGGAGTAGTTTTTCGTTTGTTTGATAACAACTCTTATCATTTAGTCACATTATGAATGGAAATGAATCGATTGATGTTTGAAACGACACAAATTATTGATAATGATGTTAGAAACGAAGTTTAAAAAAAAAACCTGCGTATCATAAAAGGATAACTTGTGATAACTGAAAATAACAAAAAAAATTTTTGGCGCAAAGTTGCACCCTAAGGTGCAAAGTAACCCGGTTTTACGGAATGCGTAAAGTGGAACTAAATGTAATATTAATAGCTAAATTAGCCCGATGAAGCTGCAGCTTTATAGCATCTTTATACCCGATTTACATTCAGCCACTGCCGTTGCTAATCGCACTGCCGTATTTAATTCCCAAAATACTTCTGTTGCAACGTCGTGGCAGCGCTAGCGCGATTACGTGTTTACATTCTGCTCGATCAGTAAATCAGTTACCGCCAAACGCGTGATAATCGATGATCGCGTGATCGAACAGAATGTAAACACGCAATCGCACTCGCGCTGCCGGTTAACCTGCTGCTCGCACTGCTCAATTTACCGCTCTTGACGGGAGCGACGGTCAGCGACAATGCGAGGAGCATGATCAGCGCGAGTGACCTATTTACATACTCGTGCTGCCCACTTCCATACCCACTTCCCTGCTCACTTCCACGAAAATGGGCTGAATGTAAACGAGGCATTAGAATCTATTGTCGTATTCACTATTCATTATTATAAATGTATTTTATACTTATTCGATGATGTTAAAATAAGTTCCTAACTTTTCGCCTACATAGTCAACTTTCAACACACACCAACCCACCCATCAACCCACCCATTTTTTTCGTGACGCAGCTGCGTCAAATTAACCACGTTCACGCCGCCACTGCCAGGTTTATATAAACGTTTGAATGAGTAGGAATATAATGTCAGTTTAGGTAAGTATAATAAAATTAATAATAAACTATAAAATAACATAATAATATAATAAATTCATACGGTTTAACGTATAGCTTTTAAAGATATGTGCTAGGTTTATATAGATGATTAAATGGGTTGGAATATATTGTTGATTTAGGTAAGTATAATATAATTAGTTCATGCTGATTGAATGGGTAGGAATATAATGTCAGTTTAGGTAAGTATAATAAAATTAATAATAAAATATAAAATAACATAATAATATAATAAATTCATACGGTTTAACATATAGCTTTTAAAGATATGTGCTAGGTTTATATAGATGATTAAATAGGTTGGAATATATTGTTGATTTAGGTAAGTATAATATAATTAGTTCATGCTGATTGAATGGGTAGGAATATAATGTCAGTTTAGGTAAGTATAATATAATTAATAATAAAATATAATAAATTCTAGTTAAAAAGTCATGTGTTGTAACGTAAAGTCTATGCGCTCATTTTTGTGGTATTTAAATGAGGAGCATTCTCATTTACGATTCAGTTGTATGTTATACTACGAGTAAGTTCATTCGTAAATACTCTATTCAGTTTTTTCTTTTTTTTTTTTTTAGTAAGTGTTCTCTTATAGGAAAATAAAAATAATTTAATTATTTATTGTTAAATTAATAATATTTTATCAGTATGAATCCTTCCGTTGTTGATAAATCAACTTTCGAATTCATAATGAAAAATATATAACAGTAGGTTATTAAGTAGGTAAAGAAATTTCGATTGTAATATTAATTGGAGCAAGTAAGAATGTATTTACATTAGATTTATCGAATTGGAATGATTTAATGAATGAAACTAATTTTAATTTAATTTTAAACAATTTACAAAATCGTACAAAGTTATCAGTTTCGTTAAATGAAAATCTAAGTTATTCGATAAATACAAAATATTCTTCGATTACATTGCGAATAGATAATAATTCGATTACATTAAGTATTATTGATCTATGTCGTCTTAAACAAATTCAATTTTGTATAGACTCATATATAATAGAAAAGCAAAAGAAAATTAATTTTTATCAAAACTGTTTCAACCTGTTTTATAACTCTCTCAAACAATCGGTATCAAGTCTTCCCATCAGCTGTCAATCAAATGCTTTTATTTATCAATACATACAGAATTATGTTTACGATACTAATTTAGAAGGAATGTCATTGATTTGTGAAATACAACAGTATCAATTTGCTACTTTATCAAATTTTATATTAAAGGATTTATACCAATAAGTAATGTTATTTTGTATTATGAAAGATGTATATATTAGATATTTAATTTTTTTTTTTTTTTTTTGAAAAATAACAAATATATAATAATAAAAATAATATTATAATAATCAGATAAATATACAATTCTTATATTAACTCTTGTATTTATCGTAATGTTTAAAAGTTTAAGTACTAAACTAGAATATCTTGTAGACATGTGGTGCAATAGGTTAAAGCGTTTACTTAATATATGTAGTATAAATCAAGATTTCAACTAATTGCACCATATGTGCACCATATCTACTTTTTTTATTTATTTATTTTTTTTTTTATTTAGGAATCTTTTACTTTAAAAATGTTTGTTTAATAATGTAATTCCAATCATTTTATATAATGCTTGAATATTGAATATTAATTTCAGTTATAATTGTTAGTTATAATAGTACATTTGATTAAGTATGGTGTGTAATAATATATTTTTTCATACTTTTTATAATAATATATGTTCATATAATATACCTTTTGTAGTAAACCGACATATGTCGAATTACACCTGTCCCACGGGTATTACCTATTCCTAAAACGTCCTTTCTAAACAAATACAATTAGTAACCACACAACGTTTATACAACAGGATATTGCACGTCTTTTATTTTAACTCTCTCAAAAAGTAACACGTTTCCAAAGACATTATCACGTACCTAGGACAATAGTTAAAAGTTGGACCACGTAGAACAAAACCTTGTAAAGCATTGTCCTGGGCCAAATTCTGACTATATATATACGAGTAGAGCTCCATAGAATAATTAGATTTTAGCGAACTCTTCAAGTGTACGGACTCATACTCGTCGTTGCCCACCAAAGTAACATCGCCGCGAGCCTATGAGTCCCATCCCTTTATTTTTTTTAAGTGTAACTAAATTCTCGGGCAGAGCTTAAACTCTGTCCTCAAATTTTACTTAAATAGTTTATATTTATATTTCATGTGCTTTAATAAATATTCTTAAACAAACTTATTTGACTTTGTGACTCCCACATATCTACGGTCGAAGCGAAGCTGTCAAGAGCCGTTAGTATAATAAATATTCTTTGTATTAGTGTACAGCGGTTCAGAACCTGACCCCTGTTCTGCTCACTACACTTTTCATAAAACACATCAAAGTAATAAAAATAATAGAAAAGACCATGTAGAATTAAAAGAATTCCAAAACGCTTCAGAGAAGAATACAAATATTTTTAAAATATATTATATATTAGCAAGTAATTCAATATCTACTATAACATTTTTAATTAAATTGTTTTTAAAATCAGTGTACAAAAAAATTATAATTCCAACTTCAGTATTTTAACATTCAAAGACTTATGTTTTTACTTGAACTATGATAATATTATTGTAATGTATAATATAATAAAATAAGTAGAAAATCAATTAAATCAGAAAAAATATTTGTATTTTAAATTGTTTTTTTTTTTTTTTAAAAAATATATATTTAAAGGATATATTTTTTTAAATTTATTGTAATATAATATTTCATTTTTTTTTTTTTTAAATTCATTGTAATATAGTATTTCATTTTTTTTTTTTTTTAATTCATTGTAATATTATATAGTATTTCATTTTTTTTTTTAAATTCATTGTAATATTATAAAGTGTTTTTTGTATTTTTCATTTTCAATTTTCATTTTTGTTTGACATCAGTTTTGCTCACTGTCATTTTGTTTTCTGAATCCATTGTAAAGCGTGTTAGAACGACAGCATGCATTTTTTTGTTGATAACAGCATCTTTATTTCCGCGATGTTTAGTTATTGTTAATTTTATTGAGCATTCGGCTTGCTTTCATCTAAAATTAAAAAACGTTTATAAATAAAAATTAATTATGATTATTATTAATATATTACCTTGAGGTGCAACATCTATAATATTACTAGTTTTGTAACGTTGAATTAGCCAGTAGTCCTCTCCTGGTAAAGTCGGACACTTAAATGTATATGTTTTTTCTTTTTCCTTTATCGACATACTATCTGTATTATTAGCTATCTCGAATTTACCAGATGTTATGACTGCATTCAATTTATCTTTATAGGTTAAATTCTATGTATATATATAAAATAAATAAAAAAGTATTAATTACCATTTTTATTTATTTATTTTTTTTTTTATCTAATATTTGATCTAAAGAATATTAATATTAATATAAATGCTTACATTCCCATTTTTATTTTTTTTATCTGACTTTAACTCTTATCCATTTTTCCTTTTCTTAGCTACTATCGGAGAAGTTTGTCTTTTTTTCTTTTTTTCAACATCTTCAGAAAAATTACATGCTTCGTTCTATATTTAAAATTAATGTTAAGATTAACTGAGATAGCATAGATTAACTTTTTTATATAAATGATAATAAATTAATATTTAAATAGTTAAATAATTTATATTAAAAATGTTTTTAAATAAATATTTTACTTACATCACTGCTTAAACAATCTGATACAGTTTGCTCGGAATACGACATCATGTTATATATGTATATGAAACTTCACAAGACGTTGTTGAAATGTAGTAATGTGTATTTATAATTATTAAAGAAAACGAAATAAAGACTTTTTAAAATCCTACCATTTACACCAAATTATGTAGCGTGCCGAGTCGTGAGTTCGACACAGATACACAATCAAGGGCGGAACTAGCAGGAGGAAGACGGGGATTCATCCCCGGGCGTAAAATTTTAAAGGTTATAATTTTTTTATTATATGTATACAGTAAATATATATAATTATCTTTCATAACGATAATATGTTTAAGACTCAATAAGTATGATTGTATGCTTATTATTAGAAAAAATTATAGGGATGGATATTTGATACTTTGTTTATGATAAGGCGTATTTTAACATTTTTCCCAGGCGTAAAATTCCTAGTTCCGCTTCTGTACACAATATTAAGTTTAGAAAGATATCAACTCTTTTAAAATTATACTATTGATCTACTTGTACTTTAGACAAACAAGTTAATTATAACGATAACAAATATAGGCATAACTTCTTCAATGGATGGCTGGAAACGTCTCATCTTGGTGTTGATCTGGGGTCGTATTTATATGCTGATGGATCGTTCTCCCAGGGCCATTCACATCTTGTTAGCCTTGTTTCATGGTTATGGTTTTTAACTTATTGAAATTTATATTTAATTAATAATTAACAAATAACAATCTTTTGTGGATACGTATTTCGTATTCCGTGTGACTGAACAAATATGTTAATTATAATTTTATGATGTGAAGAACATTAATAATAATTAAAAATAACAATCTCTTTTGTGAATATGTATTTCGTATTCCGTGTGACTGAACAATTAGGTTAATAATAATTTTATGATGTGAAGTACATTAATAATAATTAAAAACAACAATCTCTTTATGGATACGTATTTTGTATTCTGTGTGATTGAATAAGTATGTTATGTTAAAACGTAATTTGGTATATATTACATTTTGTAATGCGCAGTACATTACTTATAAAAATAAATTGTATTCACTGAAATATGGCAGTCGAGTACGTACACACCAATCGAATTGATACTAAATAAAAAGTATTCTATCATTCTGTGAAGACATTATGCTTATATTTGTTATTACCTTGTTCAAAGTGATAATAAATATAAGTATCACATTAAGAAGTATTGCTGTTAAATATCTTCAACAAGAACTCTAATTATAATATGTAAGTATTTTTTTTTTTTTATAATATATTTATTTTTATTTTAAACAATTATTTTTTGTATAAAGCCATAACAGTTTTAAAAAATTAAATTATTAAATCATTATTTTATTTTTTTTTTAAAATTATTTAAAAATTTTTTATTTTTATTTAGTTAAAATGATACGAAGAACGATTTCAAAGAAAACTCGAATGGATGTGACTGGTGATGGGCTTATTGAAATAGAACGATTTAAATCAACTTCTAAGATGTTCATCTTAAAAAATGTGCAACAATTTATAGATTTTGATCAATTTTTTAACGATAGTTTAAACTTGTTAATTAATAAATTAGAAAAAGAAACTCAAAATACATCAATTTAATTTAATTTACATGTAGATTGTGAATACGAAAATTTGATATTACAAGAAAAACGTGACATATCTTTCAAAACCGTGAATGTAGCAGCATATTCACATTCAAATTTTCATAATTTATTAAATAAAATGTTTAATAATATTTTAAAAGAGGAAAATGATTTTGTTACTAAAGGCAGTGGTTGGAGTTTGGTGTCAATAGACTTACTGCAGTTATGAATAAATAAAGTAAAACCTCTTAGTGGTGCATCCTACATCGATCTACCGAAGCATATAAAGAACAATAAGACGATTATCAATGTTAAGAACAAGGACAACAAATGTTTTAAGTATGCAATTCTTTCTAAATTTGACGATCGTCAGGATAATAGTAAATATAGTAAACATAAATTTAATATTCTTGAAAAAAAATCAGGTTTTAATTTTAAATGTATTGATTACCCAACGCCTATCAAGCAAATTAAAAAATTCAAACGTATTAATTATGTTTCTGTAAATGTATTTAGTTTAAATGATGAAGACATAATTTTTCCACTATATATTAATAATGTTGAATGTAATAATGATTTCGATTTATTTTTTTTAACTAATGATAAAACATCGCATTACAGCTATATTAATAATTTTTCTAGATTAATACGAAATCAGAGGACTAAACATAAATCTATATTAATTATATGTAAAAGATGTTTCACAGTTTTCAATAATAGACCCTGTAAAAATAAACTTTGGGGTACTTCTGGACTAAAAAAACATAAAATTATTTGTAGTAAGAATAAGCTTGGACGACCTATAATGTTTGAGACAGATGATGATAATTTCATTTATTTTAAAAATTATCAAAAAACACAAAGAAAACCTATAGTCATTTATGCAGAATTTGAATGTTTTTAAAACATATTTTAATTAAACAGCGTAATAGTAAATCTAAGACTCGTTTAACACGTGAACACAAACTAATGAGTTACGCATTTTATGTAAAAATAGATTATTCGATAATACCTAGATGTTTAATTAAAAAATTTAAAATTCCTACAAAAATTAAAGTATTTAGTGGTAGAAACCCTGCCAGTCATTTCATGAAATCTAGAACAGATATAAGTATTACAATTTATAGTCTTTATCAAACTAATATACCAATAAAAAAATTAATTATTGATGAGGAAAGAAGGTTTAAAATTACAGAAAATTGCGAATGCTGTCTTAAATCATTTAAAAAACAGAACCTTATAAAAATTCGAGACCATTACCACTTTACTGGTGCTTTTAGATTAGTACTCTGTTTATCTTGTAATTTCCACTTAAAAAATGTTTCGTTTTTACCAATTTATTTCCATAATTTAGCTTATGATAGTCATTTTATAATTAAAGAACTGGGTCGTGATGATAAGGATATTTATATAATACCAAATTCTTCCGAAAAATATATTTCATTTAGTAAAACAGTTGCACCTAAGTTAAGTATTAAATTTATAGACACTTATCGTTTTATGTCAGAATCTCTAAGTAATTTAGCAAAAAATTTATCTGAGGATAAAACGAGATTTAAACAAACTATGAAAATATTTTCAAAGTCAACTTTAGATTTAGTTACTCGGAAAGGTGTATTTCCTTACAAATATATTTCTGATTTAAGTAAATTAAATGATACTTGCTTACCTCCAAGACATGAAATATATAACTCGTTGAAAGATGAGAAAGTCAGCGATGAAGTATTTAAGTATTTAATATAAAAACTTTATTAGAGTACAGTAATTCATATCTAATGTGTGATGTTTGTATTCTCGTAGATGTGTTCGAAAATTTTAGAGACCTTTGTTTACAGACTTTTAAATTAGATGCTTCTCATTTTATAACTGCACCAGGATTTGCATTCGAATGCATGTTGAAACATACAGATGTTAAATTAGAACCTCTTAAATGTAATAATATGCAATTTATGCTAGAGGAAGGGATACGAGGAGGTATTTGTCAGTCAGTTAAAAGATATGTAAAGGCTAATATATCAAATATTAAAAATATTGATTACGATGAAAATAAACCGAATACATAGCTTATTTAGATTGTGTAAATCTTTATGGAAAATCTATGCTATCCGCATTACCCTATCAAAATTTTGAATGGTTTGAAAATTTAACATTAGATATAACAAAAATTGATGATAATTCCTAGTATGGATATATTCTAGAGGTAGATACTGATTATCCTAAATCGTTACATAAAATACACAACGAATTCCCATTGTTACCTCATAATGCTTATCCATCAAATTCTAAAGTAAAAAAACTCCTCACAACATTAACTCCTAAAAAAAATTATGAGGTTCATTATAGAAATTTGAAACAAGCGATTGCTAATGGTATAAATGTGACAAAAGTTCATAGAATTATTTGCTTTAAGCAGTCTAAATAGATGGCACCATATAGTGAACTCTGTACCAATATGAGAGTTAAATCTGAAAACGAATTTGAAAGATAATTCTGGAAATTATTAGTTAATAGCGTTTTTGGGAAATGTATGGAAAATGTTAGAAAGCGAATGTCTATTCAATTAGTTAGTTGTGAAAAGAAAGCACATAAATTAATGAGAAAACCTTATTTTAAAGACAGAACTATATATTCAAAAGATTTAATGGCTGTTCACATGCACAAAGAGATAATTAAATTTGATAAACCGATTTATGTAGGGTTCACTATATTAGATATTTCTAAAACAATTATTTATAATTTTTACTATAACATAATGAAAAAAAAATATGGAAATAAATTAAGTATTATTTATACAGATACAGATTCTCTTGTTTATGAAATAAAAACAGAAAATTTTTTTAATGATATAAAAAAAGAATTATTTCCTTATTTCGATACGTCAAATTTTATGAAAACCCATTATTGTTATAGCGAAGACCGAAAAAATCCACTTGGGTTCTTCAAGGATGAGTTAAAAGGTCGTATTCTTTTAGAATTTATTGCATCACGACCTAAACTCAATGCATATAGAGTAGATGATGTAGAAATTAAAAAAGCTAAAGGTGTAAAAAAATATATTATTAAAAAACAATTAAAAATTAATGAATATATAGATATATTAAATGCATTCATACAGAATAAATCGGTTGATAGTAAAATATCATACCGTGATATGAACTATATTCAATCGAATAAACACAACGTGTTTTCTAAAACTACAAATAATTTAGTGTTAAGTGCAAACGATGATAAAAGGTATATAATGAATGACGGTATTAATACTTTAGCCTAAGGTCATTATAAACTAAAAGATATATATCAAAATTTGTATTTTATTTAGAATACCTAATTATAATTACAGCTTTAATTATATTAACTAATTGTTACAAATTATATTATATATTTATAATGTATTAATATTTTATACGTGTTAAAATTATATATATACTAATAAATAAACAATATACTGTTTTGCAAGTTTTATATTTTTTTTTATAATGTTTTTTTTTGTGTTGAAAATTATATAAATTTCTTATTTGTAAGTCATATGTATTTTATAAAATGAATTTTTATGATTGTAAACATTAAAATATACTGTATTTTACTTAAAAATATAAAATAAGTAAATTTTGAAATTGTTTCATAGACTGCATTTTATGAATTATAATTTATTTAGCAATATCATTAATATCTATCCATGAATTAAAATTATAATTATAACCTAACCACTTAACATATATTTTATTTTTTTATTTTTTTAAAATACGTTCAATAAGAAAAGTATTAGGGAATTTTGTTTTTCTAATTTCTTCTTTATAAATACAACCGGTTATTATATTATTTAAACTATCCTTTAGCTGGTAAGTTATCGGATTTGTATTTAAAATTTTAGCAATGGTAAATATTTCAGTAGTCCAATTTGGTGTATATCCTTTACTAAAATGATGTTTATACTTTGATATCCGTACTTTATCATTGACTTTCAACTTTGAATCTGATTTCTTACATGTTTTTTTAATTATATTTTTACATTGTGTATCGTCTGAATTTTATCTAGCTTCAAGCGGAGTGCAATTAATTGTTCTATCCATTGTATTATTATAATTCTCAATTAATTTATCTAAAGAATTATACCAGTTCCATGATCCAGTTGCTGTAAAATGTGTGTACATTTTATTTTTTATTGTTCGAATAACTCGTTCTACTATTCCAGTTTTTATACTACTATAAGTTGAATAATGTTTAACGCCATATTTTTTCATTAAATTTTGAAATCGATTATTGTAAAACTCTTTACCGTTATCTGTTTGTAATAATTTTGGTCTATTTTGTTTTAAAATATTTAACATACCTTTTGTAACTTCTTTAGCAGATTTATTTTTTAATGCTGTTGTCCATACATATTTAGTAAACGTACCTATAATAATCAAAATAAATTTAAAACCTTTATTTTTTTTAGAATGTGATTGCATATCTATTAAGTCTGCTTACCAATGATCATCCTTAAATCGGGTAAGAACTTTCCGTCTGGGAAAAGATTTTCTTGCAGACTGATGCAGTTCAATTGCTATGTTTTCTAATGTAGTCATTGTTTTTTTGTTTAAAAAAAATAAACATTTATTCAAACATTTAATTAAACTGTAGATAGATTATAATACAAATTATAAGATTATATTTAATATCTAATTATAATATTAGATTCCTTTCTCGCAGTTCTTCTAAAATATATATTATTTCGTTATTTACCCCTGTATTACCTGCATTTTGAGAAGAAATTAGAAGATTGAGTCTTGTAACTAATTCATTCGGATCATCATAATAAATTGACTGTGTATTAGGAATCACGTTTTTATATAAACCTGAACCCTTTTTAATTGGTGGTGATAAACTGAATTTAAATAATTTATCAGTTGGAGGTTCCTCAAATTTAGAACCGTCTACTGTAAAATCAAAATCAAATGATTTATTTAGTATTGTTGTATTATCATGAATATTACTTCGTTTAGCACTTGTATTAACTAAATAGCCATCAAACGGCTTTAAATTTAAGTTAGTTTTTTTTCTTGAACTAGTAATCTTTTCTATTTCTTCGTTTAACTGTTTTTCCTCTATTTTCATTCTATCGTATAGAGGTCTTACAACGTTCATCCATTTAAAAAACCTTGAAGTCTTTGGTTTCCCGTCAGGCTTTAAATGAACTTTGGTGGTTTTCAAAATATTATAATATACTTCCATATCTTCTAAAGTTGTATTTTTAGGTTCTTTTTTACATAATAAAGACCAAAGACCAATAGTCCAAGGATAGTAACTATCGAGTGAATGCTAGTTACCACGACTTAAAGAAACAGGAAAAGCCGATATTTTTAGTTGATCATTAGCTCTATCATAATATAAACCATATGATTTATCATAACGTCGTAATTGCGGTCGTGTGTTAAAAAAGTTATTAAATATTGTATTTAATAACGTACCATCATCTTCTTCATCACTAGAGTAACGTACTTCCGAATTGATATTTTCAGTTAAAGAATCGTGTGATACATTCGTTGTATTTTTCTTTGATTGTGTATTTAATGGTTCAAGTATTGGTTTAAATGTTTCACGAAAATAATTATCGGAATCTATAACATTACGTTTCATATCCATAACTTTACGTTTAATATTTCTTTTACATAATATTATATTATTTAACAATGCTTTTTCTCCACTCATAATTTACATTAATTATAAATTGTTCGTTTGTATGCAACCGACTGAATATAACTAAAATTTATTATTTTTTTTATACAAATTATTTCATATTTATAAATGTATGAAATTCGTATCTATATCTTCCCTCATCCATTTCACGAGTTTTATCTATAACTATAAACCCATATTTCTTCTTGTTCCAACATAAATGACATATTTTACGAAATTTTGAAAAATCCATATCTGCAGAACAATGGTCATCGAAAATATGCCGTAGATTTTTATCATCTTGCTTAAATATTATTAAAAAGTTTGCGTTATCTCTCACTAGCTGTTTTGGTATTTTTGAATATGTTTGTGCTAAATAAAATATGGAATTAGCACCAGAATGTCTACCCATACTGAAGTAATCACGAATAGGTGTCTGATTATCACAAATTACATCATCAAATATAAAAATTGAATTTTTTTTAATTAAATTTGGTTTTATAACTTTATCTGCATTTGTAAATATGTAAAAATTAACACCTTTAATACTATTTATTATATTTTTTAATAGTATATATTTTTCTTGCTCAGGTGTTTTAGAGTATAAATAAATATTTTCAAATTTTAATCCATTTCTATTAGTTATAAGATTAAACATAACATTTGTTTTTCCTGATCCTGAAGGTCCAACCAATATTCCACGAATACTATCTGGCAATAATAGTCCGTGCCTTGATAGATTTTTAATATCTTGTGTATCAACATTTTCAATGTTTAATTTATCTTTTTGTTCAATTAATCTCATTTTTCGTATAAATACTATACAATTTTAAAACGTGTTACTAGTTGTATAAAATGCGTTCAAATTGCAAGTTAAAATCAGTTAAGACTGGTAAAGGCTTCTTAAATACTGTTATAAATAAGCTTCCATTCGAGGTTCATGTACCCGGGTATCAGTTTTGGGGTCCCGGTACAAATTTAAAAAAGAGATTAGCTCGTGGAGATAAAGGAATCAACCCGTTAGATTCTGCTTGTCGAAAACACGACATTGCTTACGAAAACAGTAATAATTTAGGTATTAGACATAAAGCCGATAAATTATTGGAAGAACAAGTTTGGGAAAGAGTTAGAGCTGGAGATAGTTCTAAAAAAGAAAAACTTGTTGCATACACTGTGGTAAACGCTATGAAAGCTAAAAGAAAAATCGGAATGGGTTGTAAACGTACTAATAAAAAAATGTTGCTGGCAGCGAAGAAAAAAAATAAAAAAACGAGAAAAAATGGTAAGAGAACAATTTTAATACCGAACCAGTTGGGAGGTGCATTAGCGTCAATATTAGCAGGGTTATCAGCTTTAGGAAGTTTAGCTTCTGGTGCTTCAAGTGTATATAATACTATTAAAAATCGTAAGAAGGGTAATGGTTTATATTTAAACAATCCAAACGGGAAAGGTTTGTATTTGAATCCAAAAGGCTTAGGAGTGGACAGAAAAAAAAAAACGAGGAAAAATTAACGTTACCTAGCAGAGCTCTTACCAGTGAAGATATAAATTATGTTGACAAGTTGAAAATTAAACATTTTCGTGGTGTCTTTTCACGAGACAACTTACCTAAAAAACCGTATAAAATCGAGTGTGCAATAATTAATTTAGACACCTCTTCTGGCGGTGGTACTCACTGGGTTAGTTATTATCGGTTTAAAGATAAAATTATATATTTTGACCAGTTTGGTGATCTTGCACCTCCGATTGAACTTCAAAATTATATTGATGGTGAGAATATTTTTTATAATTATACAAATTATCAAAAATATAATACATTTATTTGTGGATATCTGTGTATTGAGTTTTTACAATGGATGAATCAATTATATTAAGAATATCGGACAATAATTTCACACTAACATCAACTTATTCCCCGGTAATAAATGTAAATGGTGGTTCTGAAATTTCTCTTGTTACTTTAAACGCACCTGTAAAGGAATATGCAATTCTTGTAGATGAAACTAATAACACAATACAAATTGAAAATGATCTAGATGATAAAAATAGACATTTGAAAATTAAAATTCCTCCTGGGTTTTACAACATAAAAGATATTAATGAACATATACGAGAAATACTTAAACAGTATTATGCTGCATATAGTATGGAAATAAGATTTAATTTAGAAATTGGAAGTACTCCTTTGAAGTGTAGACTTAATTGTAATTGTTCTATAGATTTTACAATAATTGTATTTCAATTATTGAAAACAGTTTAGCAAGTGCAATAGGATTTCAGAAAATAAAACACCAATATTTTCAAGCAGATCATACATATTATCAATCAGATCAAATTATTTATAATTATTTATAATGTTAATTCTATAAAAGTAATGTGTAATATAGTTAAAAGTTCATTCGATAATGGTCAACTATCACATTCAATATATGAATTTTTCCCTCGTGAAAAGACAAGAACTAAGATAATTGAATCATCCATTAATTTTTCAATCCAATATTTTAAACTTAAGATAGCAGTTATTAAAAAAATAAAAATTGAATTAATTGATCATAAAAACAATCCTATTATTTCTAACGGTGAAATAACGGTTATATTACATATTAGACCTATTAAATCCTAAAACAATAAAATGGATGAATCGATTACAGTAAGTATATCAGGTAAAATGACATATTTATCATCAACTTATTTTCCAGCAATAAATGTACCCGAAAACTCCGAAATCGCACTATTATGTTTCCAAATGTGAATGAAACAAATAACAATTTTCGTATTATTATACAGCAACGAAATTTAGATACCTATTATACTTCCTTTCGGTTGTTACGAGATTGAAGATAATATATTTGCAACCAAATACATGAAGATAATGAACGTATAAATAATATAGATGGACACGACAAAAAATATAATGAGCCTATAGATTTTACCATGAATACTGATAATACTCGTATGAAATGTGTAATCAATTGTAATTACCCAATAGATTTTACAATTGAAAACAGTCTAGCAAGTCTGTTAGGATTTAAAAAAAAATATATATGGGAAAGAAGGTTTATCAAATTTTAGATCATCGAAAAATATTGATATAAACGCCGTTAATTCTATAAAAGTCTTGTGTAATGTATTAAATGGTTCACAATCTCACTCGATGTACGAATTTTTTCCTCGTGAAAGGATAGGTGCTAAAATAGTTGAGTCGCCAGCTAATTTAATATATTATAAACTTAATACTGAAATTCTTTATACAATAAATATTAATTTAGTCGATCAAGAAAATAATCCTATTCATAACTTTAATGAAAAAATTACAGTCGTATTACATATAAGACGTTGTAGATCTTGAAATATGGGGTTATTATTTAAGAATATAAAGCAATTACAATCGATTAAACCGATTAGTCATCTAATAGAGTCACAATCAAAAGTATCTAAAAGAAAACCTGTAAATATAAAACTAAATCGTGAAAGCAAACAAATTTTAAAACGGTTAGGATTTCAATTAAAATAAAATGCCTGAAAGCAGTATTTTAGATATTGAATCAGATTTTATTACAGATTCGAAAATAAATAAAGTTGAATATCATTCATATATTCCATATACTAATTCGTTTAAAATAATGATGAAATACGAATTGGGGTTCAGCAAACTGATGTTTATCCTTATCTACAAGAAAGTTTCCTTTTTATTGAGGGAAAAATAGCAGATTCAACAGCGGTGAAATTATCCAATAACTGTTTATCTTTTCTTTTTGATCAGGTTAGATTAGAAATTAACGGCGAAGAAGTTGATGGAACTCGGGTCTTGGGTATAATTAGTTCATTAAAAGGATATTTGACATGTACGTTAAATAATTATCATTGCTATCAGAATGCTGCATGGGATTTTGACGGTAAAAGTATTGTTAATGAAGCAGGAGAATTCACTGTCTGTATACTATTAAAGTATTGGTTAGGTTTTTTTGAAGATTTTAAAAAATTTTTAGTAAATTCTCGAATAGAATTAATACTGATTTAGCTTGTTTACTCAACAAAATTGATAACACAACTACAACTACAGGTACTGTCACTCTAGATAAAGTTATTTGGAAAATTCCACATATAAGTGTAGATGATTCTGAACGATTAAAATTATTGAAAATTGTAGAAAAGGGGAAAAGTTTATTTATTCCGTTCAGATCGTATGAAACTTATGAATATCCTGAACTCGATAAATCTAAAAATATAGTTTTATATTAGTTTTATATTTAATCTAAATTTAAATTATCATACGGATAAATAACAGAGTTCAAAATAACTTTTATGATAACTAATTTACAATGATCAAAAACATTTGGATCTTTTATAATATTGTTTTTTCGATTCTTTTGCAAACCTATTACAACAAATCGCGGTTTTTCTAATTTTGATGCAGTTTTTAAATTCCAATCTAAAAATATAGTTTGGAATTTAAAAACTGCATCAAAATTAGAAAAACCGCGATTTGTTGTAATAGGTTTGCAAAAGAATCGAAAAAACAATATTATAAAAGATCCAAGTGTTTTTGATCATTGTAAATTAGTTATCATAAAAGTTATTTTGAACTCTGTTATTTATCCGTATGATAATTTAAATTTAGATTTTACTAAAAAAAAATATGATGAGTTATATAATATGTATACATCATTTTAAGAATCATATAATGGAAAAATGATGGTAAACTGGTAATGAGTCCAGCTGATTTCGAAACAAAAGCACCAATTGCTGTAATAGATACTTCAGAACAAAATGATTCAGGCACAGCTTCAACTGTTGACGTTAGTATACAAATTGAATCTATGGACAATCTCGAGGGGCGTGTTAGCGCTTATTGCCTTTTAATTCATGATCGTATTATAGAATATGTGCCCTTTAATAGAAATGAAAAAAAAACTTATATAAATGTTAAACTATATATGTTGTAAATTAAAATGTGTAATAATTGTACATGTATTGAATAAAAAATAAATATATATCTTTTTAAAAAAACTTGTAGAGTAATAAAATTTGGTGTGATTTATTATCATATTATTTTCTTAAAAAATGTGTGAACATAAAATTTGGACAAAATAAAGTGTGAACGAAATCATTTTATGAGAAAAAAATGTGTGAGTATAAAATTTGTAAAAAAAAAAAAAATGTGTGAACGAAATAATTTTATGAAAAAAATGGCTGCAGATGGCCCCTTTTAATACTACTGATATGATTTCACCATATGTGGCAAATGGTGAAAATGAACTGACGTACTTTCGATAGTACTACATGCTTATAATACAGCTATTCATTTTTCAACAGGATTAAGAGCCACCTTACCCCTTTTTACTTGGTACATGGTTATGAACCCCAAACACTTTTTGATATTGCAGTTATTCCGGCAAATCTAGATCATTCAGTCATAGATGAAATAAAAAAATTGAACACAATTAGAGAAAAACTTCCCGAAATTTTAAAAAAAGCATTTGATAAACAAAAATGGTATTCAGACAAAGGAAAAAATGATATCGAATTTTATGTTGGAGAGAAGGTTTTGATTAAAACAAATGTCAGAAAAGATAAATTTTCAGATAGGTATGAAGGGCCTTATACCATAACCAAAAAAATTAATCCGGTAACTTGGTGGAAATCATAAAAAATAGAAAAAAAAAGAAAAAAATGTGTAGAAAAAAAACATATACACCAAATTAAGCAATATAGAGACCGTTCGGAAATTAAGAACGTTTATTATTATTCTTAATATTCTAATAATACATTTTGACACGACTAATAGCACTTCTCTAGGTTGATTATTATATGGAAAATATACTATTTAGGTCACTATTATGCTGTTACCAGCAAAAATCTTTTATATAACAAATTCAACTCGCAATTTTTCGATTCATTAATTAACAACACATCAACACACTTACAATATGGTTTCTAGACATAATATATTAATGGCGATGATTTTCATTCAATGGATTATTACAATCAAATTCCAAAGAGTAATAGCGGACACAGCGGGAACAGAATTATCTAAATTCAAAGATAACTACCAAGGCACGGGAACAGGTATTTATTACGAATCTTTAGGAAAAATTAAAGTATATTCAACAAGTTTTAATTTATTAACACACGTAAATATCTCCTCATACCATATTAAATTCGAAGAATTAAGTATCATGTTAGCAAATACTAATGATTTATGTAAAATTAATAAACATAATATTTCAATAATTTGTAAAAATTACAACTTAACTTTAAAGCTAGCAAAAAATTAACTTAATAAACGATACTCAATGCTAATGTCCTTACAAAAAAATCGAGCTCGAAGTGGATTAACGAATGTAATAGGAACATTTGAAAACTGGGCTTTTGGAGTAGTAGACGATGAGGGGTATCAAAAAATACAAGAGTCTATAAAAACAAATACAAATAAAAATGATAACACATTAAAAATAATGAAAAATCAAACGAAATTAGTACAATCAACAATCAATCAAATATCTAATATATCGTCTACAATTTCACAAAATTTTATTAAGGTCCAAAATGAATATAACACACTTATAAATAAAATAAAAAATAAATACAATGATTTAATTGAACTAGAGATTGATCAACAACTAATTATTTACATAGTGTATTTTAATATTTTGCTACCGGAATTTTCTTTTGAGATCGAAGAAATAATATATTCATTAATTTTGGCTAGACAAAATATATATCACCCCATAATATTAAAAAATACGCAATTATTAGAGATATTAGAAAATATTCAAAAAACATTACCTATCACACAAATTCTGCCGGTAGATATAACTGTAGATACAGCTATTGATGAATTTTTAAGACTTGTAAAAATTAAAACTAGATTTTATAACTACTAAGTACTCTTTATACTAACTTTCCCACTATACGATCCAACAGATTACACATTATTCCGAGTGTGGCCTATGCCTATCAAAATTACAAATTCCCAATTCATTTTTATTAAACCTCAAAATCCATATTTAGCAGTTGCTAAAGACAATCAACATTTTATAAGTTTTACAGAAACAGAAATGCAGAAATGTACAGTTTTATCAAATGGACTATCTTATTTCTTACAAGTTCCAATATTTACAAAAAAACCATCAATTATGCGAAATTCAATTATTCAGTGCAATAAATTCATCAAAATTACCAAAACAGTGTACAGTTGGTTACAAAATGTTTAATGATAATTATTTTAAAAAATTAAGTAGTTCCAATCAATTTATATATTGGGTAGCAATGATTACAACTGTAACACTAGCATGTTCTCATGAGACTACACACATACTACAAGGGGCAGGAATACTTACAATTCCGGACACGTGTATACTATACACACCAACAACAGTGTTAAAACCTACAAAAACTATCGAAAAACGAATCAACACGTTCTTTCATTCAAATTTTCCATTAATTAATATTACGGACATGCTAATATGTTAAGTGTGCGAAACGTCAAATGAATGGCAATAATAAATGCTAACTAAGGGATTTGCCGGCATGGATATAAGACGGTATAGAATAGCAAAACGAGGAGCAACGACTAGAGTCAACTCAGTCGAAGAGTGAACCGAAGAACCATCAATCGGACACCAATCAAGATCATCATCAAGACTACACTTACTACAGAGCTCACCTACTCTATTCAAATATTCATTGTCAGATTTCAGTAACGTATTTATTTATATTATAATATATATTATACATGCAGTTTTGTAAATTATTTGAGGTAACCCTGTTCCATAACATTTGAGTATCACACACCGAGGTCGAGTCCCCGAGACCTCGTAGAAAATAAACATAACTTTTTACCGAAACCCACAGAGAAGGCGAGATTAAAGAGGGTCGTTACAGGTGGAAAACGCTATAAATAAAATATTATACTTAAATTAATAATTTTTAAGTTTTTAAATACTAGGTCGTAATATACCGAGTACCGACGTAATTAATATTGCATTATTATTTATTAATAATGAAATAACATTGTATTAATAAATTTATAATTTGAGATTTTAATTTTAATTTTTTGTTTTTATATTCCAAATATTAAAATGATAATATTATATAACTAATATAAGTTTGATTTCGTGTAGGTAACGCCCCACACAACAATTATCAATCTATACGATTGTATAAATATTTGAAATTGATTACAGTTCAAATATTTAAAATAAAATATTTGTACATCATAGAGTAAATATATTTTTTTTTAAATTTAAATCGTAATATTTAATACTGATTAATAAACATTTAAATAAAAATATTTTTGTTTCAATCAACATTTTTGATTACAGGAACTTTAAATTATAATGCATATTAAATATATTTTAGTAAATATATTTTATCATATGACACATTATTATATTATATACGTCCGACTCGAAGAATGTGTTATTGGTCCACACTTCTGAACATGTATCTATAGACAGGGGTGGCTTGTTATAAAAGTACTAGGAGCGACTAACATTTGTTTAAGTATAACAGGATTAATCAACGTGCATGTTGCCAGCCCCCCCCCCAGTAAGAAATCTAAAAAAAAATTATGCAAATAATTAGCATGCAATTCGCATGAATTTGCACGACCAATCCCGAAATTTGTGCGACTCTCCTTCCCCTTCAAAATCGAAAATCCATGGGGGAGGGGCTGGCAACACTTCTCACCAGCCCCCCCTGGTAAATATTAATATATTCAACATTTTTTTTTTACGATAAATTAGCATGGAATTCGCATGAATTTGCAAGCCAGATTCCGAAATTCGCACGACACCCCTTCCCCTTCAAAATCGAAAATCCATGGGGGAGGGGCTGGCAACACGTCTCACCAGCCCCCCCTGGTAAATATTAATATATTCAAAATTTTTTTTTTACGATAAATTAGCATGGAATTCGCATGAATTTGCAAGACCGATTTCGAAATTCGCATGACCTCCTTCCCCTCTAAAATCGAAGATCCAGTGCGGATCGGCAACACATCTTGCCTTCCCTTCCGTCTGGTAAAAATTAACATATTGAACATTTTTTTTTTTACAAATATTTAGCACGCAATTCACATTAATTTGCAAGACCTATTCCGAAATTCGCATGACACTCCTTCCCCTCTAAAATCGAAGATCCAGGGCGGATGACAACACATCTTGCCTTCCCTTCCGTCTGGTTAAAACTAATATATTCGACATTTTTTTTTTACCAATATTTATCACGCAATTCACATGAATTAATATAATATTCTAAAATTATTATTATTATAAACTATTAAATATTTTAAATATTTAAATGTTATGTACATTTTGTGATTTAATATGAAATGAAACAATATATTTTTTATATATTTTTTTTAATACTTTTGTGCATGAAAAAAATTAATTTCTACTTTTATAATTGTTCTTAAACGTAGAAGAAAGTATCTGAACCCTTAAACACCCGTGTCTACGTCCCTAACGCTGTTTAAGTTCCTAAGTTACTCTTTTATCCATGATTCAAAGTTCTTCTTATACTTAGTAAATTTTTATATTTATCCAATTAGTCTGCACAGGGTAACCTGTAAATTTTAAAATATAAATATCACCGATATTATATAATATAGCATTTGATTTGGATGATTGTAGAGATTCTGATGCTGAAGTGATATTAATGCAAACTTAAATACTATTTAAGTTAACTTTACTCCAACAAATTTGACATTTATTTTCCATATCATGAAGTTAATAAAATCTAGTGGTCTTTTTTTAAATTTTTTTATAAAATATATAAGTTTTTTTTTCGTGTAGGTTTCAGTACTCTGTAAATGTAAAGAACAGGTACTTATGTTACCAATATCGAACATAAAAATTAAAATTCATTTAAAAACATACTATTCACTTCTGAAAAAAGTTTTGAAATTTAAAATTCTTTAAATTAGCATTTTTTGACATGTACATGTCTTATGGTTGGGAGTAATTTTATTGATTTGTGCGACACCGAAGAATGTTACTATAACATCATGAGCGTTTAATAGAACGTGTATGCTAGCTGACAACCTTCAAGAAGCACTAGAACCTGATCCAGACAACACCCAAAAAATATTCTCCTTCTTAAAACTTACCAAATTATATAACCTAATCTAAATATTCGCTCACACCTCAAACTTGAATTGTATAACTCACCCTCCGATTCCTCTCTATATGTATAAAATGTAATATTCTTTATCTAAACACATATTTATACTATTTTACTATGTATAACAAAATTCAATAACCAAAGTTGTTGTGACTTATTAATAGAAAAAAAAAAAAAAAGGTGTATGTACCGGTGAGGACTGGTTATCGGAAATTAGCAATTATACGAACGTTGTCGGAATCGCGGTGGCGTGTAATCTATATGGTATCATTAAGTATAGCCCGTTGTATAATAATTGTATTGACAATAAAAATAATTCATTATAAATTACATAAATATAACTAATATTGGTTAATATAGATTGTTCGATGATATTGATAGATGGGAATTACCACTACTGCTATGCCGTATTTGTTTTTTTCGTTCACCAGTTGTGAGCCCGACTTTCATACGGAATAATTGTGTGCATATTGAATTGTATACAATGGTTCCAAAACGTAAGCGCAATAATGAATTACGTTATAACGATGAGTTTTTTCAGTTTATGTCAACTGTATTCAATAGAAACAAGACATATACATGTACCGATGTATATGCATGTAGTGTAGATACTCCTTAGTTAGTTATTCATACTATGAATTAGATTTTTCATATACATTTGTTATGTTTATTGTTATATAGCAAACATTTTGTACAAATACATTGTAATTGTACTATACAAGTGTAAAATAGTAAAATTATGAAGTTATAAAAATTTAAAATTTAAAAATAAAATGATTTACATTTTCTTTTGGCTCTTTTTACATAACGGCAATGTTCATATGTATTTATTTAATATTAATTTAAATATAACATTTTATGAACTGAAAAAAGTACATTGTTGACTGAAGTCATAAAACATTTCTTAATTTACAAATATCAATATTTTTTATTATTCATGCACAAAAGTATTAAAAAAAATATAAAAAAAATATATTGTTTCATTTCATATTAAATCACAAAATGTACATAACATTTAAATATTTAAAATATTTAATAGTTTATAATAATAATAATTTTATAATATTATATTAATTCATGTGAATTGCGTGATAAATATTGGTAAAAAAAAAATATTGAACAGGTTAATTTTGACCAGACGGAGGGGAAGGCAAGATGTGTTGCCAACCCGCCCTGGATCTTCGATTTTAGAGGGGAAGGAGTGTCATGCGAATTTCGAAATCGGTCTTGCAAATTCATGCGAATTCTGTGCTAATTTTTCGTAAAAAAAAAATTTTGAATATATTAATATTTACCAAGGGGGAGGGCTGGTGAGACGTGTTGTCAGCCCCTCCCCCATGGATTTTCGATTTTAGAGGGGAAGGGGTGTCGTGCGAATTTCGGGATTGGTCGTGCAAATTCATGCGAATTGCATGCTAATTATTTGCATAATTTTTTTTTAGATTTTTTACTGGGGGGGGGGGCTGGCAACATGCACGTGATTAATCATAATTCATGACAGAAGATTGATCATTTAAGTATTATATATGTGTTTATCTATATTGTAATTAATTGTAAAAGTGAATGGGTGGGCATTGAGCACTGGGTAGTTTTGAAGCTTGTTCCTTGAGTTTTGAAGACTCAAACCGTCGTTGGCGTAGACCACACTATTACACTATAAGTACATAGTTAATAACAAAAATAGTATAAATATACCTTCGTAAATACGTAATTAATAATTATCGTATTGTACATGATTCATTAATATTTCTTTTTAGTTTATAGTTTATAGCGACATGTCTTGATTTCAACGTTTTCGTTATATTCAATATTTACTATTATTATAAAAGTTCATAATACATCACGCAAATTTGTTTATCAATTGTTTTGTTTTGGGTGAAATATTTTCAGTTTTCCCGTGTATAAATATCTTACGTATACCCATCTATAAATGTAGTTAAAGCTTAAGAAATTAAATTATTGTCCATTATATGTTTTTCCTTTGCACATTATTCTATCGATGTATACATAAAAGTATGATACATCTTTATATTTATTTATAATATACAATTATTCAAAGATTTGTTTTTTCCCACCGTACCCAGGTAGCGACGGGTAATTCAGCTAGTAACTGTTATCTGTGTGTAAAACGAATTCTATGTTTGGACATGGAAGTCGTCGACAATGAGTGAAATGCGGGCCGCGGGGCACGCGTTGCAACGGTCTATGATTATAATAAATAATATAAGTATTATGCTATACATAGATTTTATTTTATTAGATTATATTTTGTCATGATAATATTACGTGTACACTGTACGTCTGTATAGTTCAGTTTACGCACTTCTACCATTTTCCATACTTGTGCCTTAAACTCTCGTCTCTCGCGGTTCGCTTCATAGCTTTATGTGCACTGTGTTAACTACACTAGGTAAGTATAATTTTACTCTTAATACATATTATAGGTATAATAAAATATAATAATGAATAACTTCCTAATAATTATAATTTGAAATTATTATTCTACCTAAATTGATTGAACCATTTAACGCTTAATAACATTTGTGTCATGTGAGTTCTGCCAGTACCTATATGCATACGTATTATAGTATATAATATGTTTAAGCATTAACTATACGTACTATTTTTTCATTTGTAAAGACCAGGTCTTTAATTGATAAATTCGATACCGTTCAACCCAAGGTAATAATAATTGATATTCATATTATATGATAACTATAAACTATTGTAATTTTAACACCAATTTATTATAAATCACTTTAAAGTAGGGGAGATGCGGGTATTGCCGCCCATCGGTTAATACCGCCCACCCTGTTTTTTCGATACCTGATAAAGATTTTAAGTGGATATTTATACTAGCTTAATTTATAACCTTTTTGTATTTCATCCATATCAACACCGAATTGCTTACTGATCTTATCACACATTTATAACGAAATTTATTTTTTCGGTGCTTTTCTTCTAATATCAACCGGCCCGAAATTAAGCTGTAAGTATGTAAATTTTAATTTGATTTCAATAGTTTTAGTACTAGAAAACTTTTAATCACGCTGTCTATAAGGCTATGTCACTACAAAGTACTAATAATTATTAAACATGGACTTATAAAAATTATTAAAAAAAATATATTATCGGGTAATACCGCCCACCAATGGGCGGTATTACCCGACATGAATTATTAGATAATTGGTTTATACAATTTATTAAATTTTAATTAAACATTTTATTTTAAAGATAACTATGGGTAAAACGTGTCAATGGAATTCTGAAACATTAGTGAAAGCAATCAATAATGTACGAAGTGGTGAGGGAGTTAGGAAAAGTGCAAAACTTTATGGTAATTTTGTTTAGTAATATTTTATAGTAAAATTGTTTCATTATTTCATTAAAATATAGTGATACATATTTATATTTGTTTAGGCATTCCATATTCTACTTTAAAAGATAGATTGAAACAAAATAAAAATTCGGATCCTCGTTTTGGATGTGTTTCTACATTTACACCTGAGCAAGAAAATGAACTAGAAAAGCATTGTATTTATCTTGCAAAAATGTTTTATGGCATAACTCCATTAGAACTACGTAAGGTCGCCTATGATTTTGCAGAAAAAAATGGCATGAAACATAAATTTAATAAAAATAAACAGATAGCTGGTAAAGAGAAAAGCTGGTTTCAAGCCTATCTAAAACGACATCCAAATCTGAGTATACGAAAACCTGAAGCAACTAGCCTAGGCCGAATATCAGGATTTAATAGAGAATCTGTAAAAAAGTTTTTTACTAACCTGAACGAAGTTCTTTTATTACATAAATTTAAACCAGATCGTATATACAATGTTGACGAAACGGGCATCTCAACTGTACCCACACCATCCAAAATTGTTGGTCCAAAAGGTGTAAAACAATTAGGAAAAGCAGTAAGTTGGGAAAGGAGGGAGGAATATAACTGTTGTGTGTGTAATCAGTGCTTCTGGAAATTATATTCCCCCAATGTTTATTTTTCCACGCGAACGTATGTCAGAGCAGTTAACCAGAAATGGCCCAGTTGGAGCAATTTATATTTGCTCAAAAAAAGGTTGGATAAATGAAGAACTTTTTATAGATTGGCTAAAGCATTTTGTAAGTTTATCTTTTGCCTCCAAAGAAAATCCTGTGCTCTTATTACTAGACAATCATTAAAGTCATTCAACATTAGCTATTTTTAATTATTGTCGTAGTAATGGTGTAATTATGGTGTCATTTCCGCCTCACACTTCTCATAAGCTACAGCCACTTGACCTTACAGTTTTTGGTCCATTAAAGAAAGCTTATTCTTATCAATGTGATTTATTCCTAAGGAATAACGATCATGAAAAAATAACTCCTTATATGTAGCTGAAATATTCAAAGATGCTTATGTTCGAATTTAAACTATAGAAAAAGCTCAGAATGGATTTCGTGTCAGTGGTGTGGTTCCATATAACCCAAATATATTTACTGAAGAAGATTTTTTACCAGCCACTATGATGATGGAACCAACTACTACAGTTGACAAAAGTACTACAACTACTAATCTAATTGAACTTGAAAACCAATCTAGTCATAATGGTGTAAATATTGAAGCCAGCACATCTCAAACCTCAAATACCTATGTATCTGTTCAAGATATTTCTCCCCTGAATGCCAAAAAACTGAAAAATAAAGAAAATAAGGATTCTAGAAAAGGTAGTTACTCCTGAGAAAGATGCTCTTTTACAAAAAGAGCAAAGAAAAATTTCAAAAAGAAAATCAAACTATACAGGATTAAAAGAAAATATAGAAAAGAAAAAAAAGATTGAGAAAAAAGCAACTAAAAAAGCAGTAAAAAAAAAATTAGTATTAAAAAACATAAATAGTGAAACATCAAGTGATGAAGAAATGGTAAATGCATTTTGCCAAGATAGTTCTGATAATGAAGTAGATGAATTTGAAAATGAAATATGCATAATCTGTAATGAATTTGGTAAAACTGAGATGTGGTATATATGTGGAAAGTGTAAAAAGTGGGCTCATAAGGAATGCTCTGGACATGACAACTATAAAAATTATGTATGTGACTTCTGTACTTAAATTGACACTTGATGTGACCAAGATACCTATTATTTTATTGGTAATAATTTTAAAACTTAGAATTAATTAAATTTTTTTTATATATTAAAAACAACTTGATCTAATAGTGATTATTTACTTACCAAAAGACTGGTTACCAATGTACCTAATTATTTACTTAGGTATTAAAAGACTTAATTATGATTCTGTTATGTTTTTAATGAACAATTGTTTATTTTGTGATGTTATAATGTTATTTATATGTAATAAGTAAAGTTACTACTTTTTATTTCTATTAACTAAAATTTTTTGTGATGTTTAATAAAGTGAAAATTTTTTTTTATTGTTATAAACTTATAAAATATTAACTAGATATAAGTTAAATTTGTTTTGATGTTAAATAAAGTAAAAGTTTTTTGTTGTTATTGTAAATAATATCATAATTATTTACACCCTGTAGTTAATCATCAAAACCGGTACCTACTACTAGTGAGAACTGAAAAATAATATAAAATATGAATTATTAAATACCTAAAACATTTTTGAATTTAAATTAGATTATATTTTGTGTTTCATTCAAAATCACAATTAAAAAAAAAAAATTTTATTTGTAGGTAGGTATTATAACAGGTGTTTAATACTAAATTGTTAAAGAAATTATATAATCATTATAGAATACCATTCCTCTATATATACATGAGTTTCTATACATGATTTCGCGTAAGTAAAAATAATTATGTAAAATTAAATTAAATGGGCGTCATTAGACTCCTAGTGGGCGGTATTACCCTCATGTGAGGGTAATGCCGCCCAAAAATTTTTTTTTTTAAATTTGGTATTAATTAATATTATGGAATTTTAAGCGGTTTCAAGTTCGTATATATCAATAGAAGATGAGTTTAGGTATATTTTAAAATAGGTCTAGTATTTCTGCTACAATTATTAAAGATTTTATGGACAATTTCCTTTAGGTGGGCGGCAATACCCGCATCTCCCCTAGGTACTTCAATTTATTCAACTATTTATCTATTATAAATTATTTATAGTTAAATTACTTACTAATATCTATAACAACTTAAAATATCAATTACATAATAACAATTAATAGTAATAATGTATTCCTTAATCTATTACAGGTACAATAATTTAATATAAATTGTTTGAAACACATTTTTGATTTAATATTAGGTAATTTGTTTCTGTTTAAACATTGTTTTAGTTTTTTCTTATTGTGAAAAATAATTTTGCCGTAGACTGGATATACCTAATTACAATCTTAATTTTCTTAAACTTTTGTCAGTAATATAAATAAGTATCATGTCACCCAATAAAAATAAAGTTAGTAGGTCTACTAAACGTAGATTTTTGGAAGATCTAGAAATGGTAGATTATTTGTATGATAATGATAAAAATGTAGAATTCGAATGACATCCAAGTACATCTTACAATTCTAATTTAGCCAATAAAAATACAAATTTATCAGCATCAAATTCCAACAAACCATTTACACCCTATTACTCCTTATGTTCAACATATATTTATTATAGGGTTGTACTGGGGAAGATAAAAACCTAAATCTTCTAATGATTATTTAAAACATTTGGTGTGTGAACTAAAAGATTTGTATACAAATGGCATGCAAACAAAGTTTGGTAAAAAAATAGTAGTAGTTGATGCTTTTTGCTCTTACTGCCCTGCTAAAAGTTTTATTTTATCTGTAAAAGGGCATGCTGGATATTCATCCTGTATAAGATGTAAAATTGAAGGAGAACGTGTAAACAATACAACGTGTTTTTTGAGAACCAACTTTTCTAAAAGAACTCATTTAGATTTCTTAAATCGTGTAGATGAAGATCACCATATCACCTCTACTATTTCTATACTTACTGAAATACCAGGTATAAATATAGTTGAAGTTTTCAGTCTTGACTATATGCATTTGGTATGTTTGTGGGTTATGAAAAAAATGTTATTACTCTGGTTAGGTAAATTAAAAAATTCTCCTGTCAATGTTCGTATTCCAAATCGAAGTGTTAACAGTATTTCAAATCATTTATTGTTATTGAACACGTTTATACCTAGTGATTATTCAAGAAAATGTAGAGAGTTAAATGAAATTTGCAGGTTTAAAGCAACTGAATATAGACTATTCTTATTATATACAGGACCTGTTGTCTTAAAAGATATTTTGAAAGACGATTGTTATTTTCATTTCTTATGTTTACACATCAGTTTTAGAGTTCTCTTATGTCCCGGAAGTTCTGAAAAGCTAGTGAATTTCAGCGAAAAATTAATTAAATTCTTTGTTAAAAACTTTAGTGAAATATATGGCCCTCAATTTGTTTCTCATAATGTCCATGGATTATTGCACATAGTTGACGATTACAGAAAATTTAAATCACTTGAAGAGTGTTCATGTTTTCCTTTCGAGAATTATATGATGGTTTTAAAAAAAATGGTTCGTAAGCATGAAAAACCACTCGAACAAGTTATTAAACGTTACCAAGAATCTTTATTGTTTAACCAACCATTACTTTTTAAGTCTCAAAAAGAAATAAAATTTAAAAAACCTCACCGTAATGGACCTTTAGAATTTGAACTCTAAACCGTTCCAAATTTCCAGATAGTTATAAAAAATAATATTAAAATAAATATTAAGTCTACATCTAACAGCTATATACGTTTCACAGACAAAACAGATCTTAAAATTTTTAAGGTTTTTAATATATGTCTTGATTTTACCACAGAAAAATATGTATTTTTAGCTAAGCATTTTGAAACTATTGGATATTTTTTTGATAAACCCATCAGTAGTCTTAAATCAGGTATTGCTGTTGTAAACAATTTATCAGAATTTTATTCCATTATAGACATAGAGAATACTGAATTTGTTAAATATATGATATTATCTAGTAATAGTAATGTAAATATTGCATACCCTATTTTGCATACATTTGATATTTGAAATAACTAAGGACAGTTTTAATTATGTTACTATATTTTTATGTGCCTGCTTATTAATTAATATAAAATGTAATGTATGTTTTCTTAGGATTATTAAGTTTTTTTTAATTTATGTTAATTGTATTCTATTGTAATAGTATTTAATAGTTGGATTATTTTTGTATATCTATAGAGTAAAATAAAGATGTCCCATTATTTGGTTGTTGAATTTGTTGAGGATAGTTCAATAGAAGCTGTTCCAGCTAGTTGGTTCAAAAAAAAAGAAGGCATATGTGCATGGCCAACCACTAAAAATTCTAATATGATAAAAAAATATGTTGAGTTTAAAAGTATTCCCAAAGATGTTGAATATAGTTATCATGCAGCTAAAGTGTTGAAAATATCTGTTAAAAAAATATAAGTTATTTCTGTAACTTAATTTAGTTAATCTCATAGACCTTATACTTATTAGTATAATGTCTATGGTTAATCTAGTTGTATATATTATGTATTTTATGCTGTCTTATAATATTATAAGATGGGTCCTTTATCAGATTTATTATTGTAGTTAGTTATTGTTAGTTTAAACTATATGCATGTGTATTACAGATTCATTGTTAAAAGCAAGAAAAATGGTAAAAAAAGGATTAAATAACACTGACATATCATCTATAGATGATGATGTTTTATTAAGACCCAAACAGAGAACAGCTAAAACTGTATCAAATCTGCCGTTATCATCCTCGTGTCCAATATTTTCAGGTATTACTTCTAATTAATATGTTATATAATCAAATCTTCATACTTATAAACTATTAATATACAACTTAGCATCTGATGATGATAATAGCAGCAGTGATGAAAATATTAAAGGCAAGAAAAAAGTTAGTAGGACATTAATAAATGGATGGTCACCATCTCCAAAAAAAGTTAAACGTATGTTATATCCTCTTTTTTAGCTAATAAAATTAAATTTTACAATACTTTCACAGTTAATATTATGTAATTATTACTTTTATTATTGGTTTATTTATATTTTGTTTATGAAGTGCTGAAAAATCCACCAGCTAATAATAACCTTATAAAAGAAAGTTTTAATGCTTTGAAGCCATCAACGTCATCAATTGTTAAGGAATTATCTTTTAGTCATGATAATAATACATCTCTAAATGGCACCTTGAATTACAAAAATATGGATAAATGTTTTAAAATAATGATTTTATCTGAATAATTTATTAATATGTGTGGTTTAAATGGTATGTAAGTAAATTAAATAATTTTTATTGGTTATATTTTTGTCAATATTTTTGTTATTGAATGCTATCTATAGTTATAGTTATTTAAGAATTTTACAACAATAATAGTATCTAATTTTGTATATTTCTTTTTTATAGTTGATCAAACAAATCTTGCTTCTGATGATTACCTTGATATAAACTCTGCGGATAATTATGTTATTGAAACTCCTGGGAATCTGAAATATAATGTTATACAATCAACTGATCTCGAACTTGGTAATTATTGAATTAAACTTTATTTTACCTTTATCAACAATCAAAAAACTTAATATTTCTCACTTAATTCTAGATAACGAAAACTCAGATGTTATTGTGATAGCAGGGACATCTCAATATGCCATCGATCCATTACCATCAACCAAAACCCCAGAAACTGTTAGTTTTGTATCAACTCCAAATGGTTGGTGTGATAAAATAATATAAATTTTAAAATATCCATTTCAATATTGCATTGTTACTTAACATGTTGACTGCACACATAAATTACTTGAAACATTTTTTGGACTCCAATTTGCAGGTTGTAGTCAAGCTCCCAATACTTGATTACAGCTATGAATTATGATAATATATAATATATATATACTATAGCTATAGTAGATTCAATCTTACATATTATTACGTCTACCTGTTGAATACATTAATGCCTAAATAATATATTTATAGGGTTCTGTCAAACAGAATTATATTTAAATAGGCAATTAAAACTGGATTATTATTTTATTTTATAGGTCAGGTTAATTAATTTAATAATCTTAAATATTAATATCATTGTGCATGATTATAGCTGGTAATATTATTATATTTTATGAAATGTAAAATTAATTATAATATAAATTAATATAATATATTATGTATTAGATATTGTAACATATTATACATATTTTTAGTGTTTTTCAATATTAATTTTTTATCAGTTATAAATTAAATACCTATATATTATATATGTTTGTATTAACTAAAAAATAATAATTGAAAATATGAATAAACAATCATTTTTTATGCTCAGGTTCTACAGAATTCGAAAAAGAAGTACTTCATAGGCTAACATTCTTAAAATTTGAATTAAAGCGAGCTGTTAATAACCAAAGGGAAATGGTCCAAAGATTGGAAATCATAGAAGGTAGACTTGAAAATATTCCATCACATGACACATCCACTTATAACAATTACAATAATGATGGTCAATCATCTTAAATTGATAAAGATTTTATTATTCCTCTTGACAATTTGATTGATCTTGAAATATTTGAAGACAACATTTCTGGCAATTAAGAATTCCGTACTAAATTGGTAATTATATATATTAAATAATAATTATTGGGTGTTTTATTTATTTGTATGTATACTAATTTTTTAGGTAAATGAACTTTCATACATAGGTGGTAAACATATTAAATCAATGGTCAAACGGGTAATGAGAAAATTGTTTAAAGATGAATTATTAAAAGATTTTTCATAAACCGGTAAAAAAGGCAAAAAAAAATGTTGTCGTCTGGGTTGCTGTTATGTGATATTTGATAAGTATAATATTATATATATATTTACCATTAATATTCATATACATATAATAAAATAGATTTTTTTACATATATTTAAAAAATTATAAGTTTGGAAATTCCAGCATATATTTTTCAATAATATATTATATACATATAGAAATTATAATCAAAAATAATGAAATAATATATATATTATTCTGTTTACTTTTATAGATAATGCTTAACGTTTATTGTCATAATGTTTTTAAACTAATTTTGATTTATAGTGATAAAATATCCTAAATATGTTTTTGGTATCCATTTTTTTTTTTTTTTTTTTTTTTTTTATTATTAGCTATTAGTACACAACTATGATAGCTCGACATTTACAGCGGTAATACATAATACAAACTTATACATTAAACATTATTATACATATTAAATAATGAAGCCAGCATCCAAAATAAATGAAATAATTAATTTGATGGCGGTTGTGGATTTTGAGTTGAGTATGGAGTGAATATTTAAGGGGATATTAAGAGTTTTAAGTTCATTAGCTAAAATAATGCGTTTGAGTTGTAGGGCAGGGCAGTCAAGTAGAATATAGGATAAGTCACAAATGCATTCATTTAGGTGAAGAGTACAGAATGGAGAATCATTAAGGCCAAGTTTGAAGGAGTGGCTGGGAAGAAGGTGATGTCCTATGCGTAGTCTATTAAATTGTACTATATGTGGCCTATGTAAGTGTAAATTATTGAACCAGGTTTTTTTTTTTAGGATATTTGGTGCAATACTTCTGTATCTTGAGGCGAATTCGGCAGGAAGATTGTTTCAGAGAGAGAACCAGATATTAGTAGAGTATTGTTTTATAAGAGGTGTGAAGTCAGAATGGGGAAGTTGAGAAATAGAAGGAAAGATGAGATTGGATGAAGATTTAGCAAGGTTATCTGCAACTTCATTACCATGTATGCCTGTATGACTAGGAACCCAAAGAAAGTGAATGTTATAGTTAATTTGATTTAATGTGAAAATAAGGGACTTGATGCGAAGAATAAGAGGAGACAGGTGAGAGTTAAATGGGTTTGAATTTAAGGCTTGGAGGCACGACATAGAATCTGAGACAATTAAGTAATTATTAGGGGGAAAATTTTGAATAAGTTTTAAGGCTTCGGTGATGGCATAGCACTCAGCTGTAAAAGAAGAAGACGTAGGAGGAAGGTTATTGTTAAAAGAGAGTTGTAGATGGGGAATATAGAACGCATATCCGGCGGAGAGAGGGGAGACTGATCCATCAGTATAAACCGCGATGAAGTAAAAAAAGCGTTCATTAAGATAATTCAAAAAGGCTGCGTTGACCGAGGACGAAGACATGAGTTTAAAATCATTGGAGGATAGATCTAGATTAGATTAGATAGATAGATAGATTTATTATCAGAATGAATCTGAGGGGAAAAGATAAGAGAGTCGTAGGATTGCTCGAAAAGAGGGAGTTTGGTTGAATTAATAATATATTGGTGGAAAATTGAGATAGAATGTGCTATAATTGATAATACGGGCATAGATTTAGGAACATATCACCAATTAAGGTACAATGAATAATAATTGTCAAAAATACGGTGATCGCTATAGGATAATGATTTCAAGAGAAATTTGCCGACAAGCCAGCGGCATCTAATATTGAATGGTGGGCAAGTAGATTCAACTTCAATAGCAGAGCAAGGAGTGGAGCTGACGTAACCCATAATGATTCTAATGCATGAGACTTAGAGTTTATTGATTTTTTTCCAATTAGAAAAGAAAGCCGATCCGAAAAGAAAGCATCCGTAGTCAAGTTTGGAGCGAATAATAGACTTGAAGGGTGAGAGCCCCACCAAGTGCCAGTTACCGATCGGAGGAAGTTGGACCATCGAGAAACAAACGCTGTGAGAGTAGAAATATGAGGAATCCAGCGCAATTTGGGGTCGAGAGTGATGCCAAGATAGGTAATATTGGGATCAAAAGGGATAAAATAATTGTTGAGATATGTATTAAGGTTGTTTAAATATCTACGACGAGTGAAGATGATCGATTTGCATTTTTCAGGGGCAACATCGAAGGACACTTTGATTAGGATATCATTCAGATCTTTCAGGGCAGAGTTGAGGCTATCAATAGCAAGGTTAAGATGTTTATTAGAAGAGAATATTACTAAATCATCAGCATATATAAGACATTTATGACCAAACTGAGAAAGATGTTTTTCCACAATACTCATATATATATATTGAAAAGGATAGGGCTAAGGCAGCAACCTTGTGGGAGGCCAGTGAAAGTGGATCGAGTGTTTGACGATCCGAAGGGAGAGAAGAAAACAAGTTTTCTGAAATTGAAGAGAGCAGATAGAACATTACAGAACTTAGGGGGGACATTTAATGAGAGAAGATAGGTAATGAGGGTAGGAATGTTCTCGGAATCGAAGGCGCCGCGGATGTCAACAAATATGGCGACAAGGAATTCCTTATTATTAAAAGCATGGTAAATGTTACCAATTTTAGTCGAGAGACATTCCATCGTACCCAAACCCTTTCTAAAGGCAAACAAGTTTGCAGGTAAAACAGAGTTGGATTCTAGCTACCAGTCAAGTCTTGTTTTCAGCATATATTCGAAAACTTTGCAAATAGAGGAAGAGAGAGCAATTGGACGAAAAGAAACATTAGAATTAGGTTTAGGGATAGGGACGACACGATAAGATGTCCATGAAGGAGGAACCTGATTGGATGATAGAATGTTATTCATAATAGATAGAAGGTAAACCAGAGCATTAGGGGGGAGGTGTTTTAGCATAATAGGAGATATGTTGTCAAGACCAGACGCAGAAGATTTCCGTGAAGATATGGCTAAATTTAATTCAGACATGGTAAAAATATTGGTGAGAACATGGGGTGGAGAGTATAGAGAGTGATCAGGAGGGCAAACCTCTAATATAGAAGGGACATAGCACGGAGCGACTTTGGAACAAAAAGAGTCGAACCAATCGTCATTATCTGGAGAACTGACCGGGTTGATACAGTTTTTATAGCGCTTAACTGTTGACCAAAAGGTGATGTATGGGGAAAGATGGATTTAGATTTGAACAAAATTTTTTCATTTTTTAATAGCCTGGTAGTTTGAGCACAAGCGTTTCGGTAATTAATAAAGTCAGACATGGTGCCTGAGCGACGAAAGTTTCTAAAAAGAAGGGTTCTGTTTTTGACGACTTCGGTACAGTCAGAATTCCACCAGGGAGGGGAGGATGTATAAGGATTGGTATTTAATCTTTTCTTAGGAATTGTAGAATCGGCGGAGTTGTTTATAATACTGGTGAAAGTAGAATAGGAAAAGACTGGAGAGGAAGAATTTGTCAAAGAAAAGATAGAATTATGAATTTGAAGAGAATACGATGACCAGTTGGCTATATTGAAGTTAAAAGGTAAGAGGATTGGAGGTGAGGAATCAGAAGTGGGACAAGATGGCACAGGATCGGTGATCCTGTTAAAATTAGCTGTTATGATAATGGGGATATGATCGCTACCGTGAGGATCATTGAGGACTTGCCAAGATAGATACCAGATTATATCAGGGGAACAAAAAGATAGGTCAATTGCCGAGTTAGTTGAGTTTGGGCGACCCACATGCGTAGGACTACCATCGTTGAAAGAACAAAGACCTAATGAGTTAATGCAGTCATAGATCTGAGAGCCCCGAGCTGGATGAAATGCATTAAAATCGCCACCAAGTAGCGTATTATCCGAAATCAGGTTAAAAAATTCATGCCATAAATTGGAAAGAACATTAGAGTTACTGGGGATGTAGCAGGACCAAAATTTTAAAGGAGAGTGTGAGTTTATAAGATGCACTTCGATACCTATGATGTCAATTTTACAGTGGGTAAATCTATTTCTGATAGCGATATCTAAGGGAATTTGTTTGGATTTGAGGGAGTTATGGACAGCTATAGCTACACCATCATAGCCATCGGAGCGGTCGGATCTATAAATTTTGAACTGCGGTATTGTAAAGGCACGTGAAGGTAAAAGCCAGGTTTCAGAGAGAAGTGCAATTGAGCATTTACGATCGGATAGGAGGTGTTGTAAGGATGAGAGACGTGCAGGGAGACTTTTCACATTCCACTGAATAATGTTAGTGTGATTGTTGGAGATATTCTGGTTTTTATAATTATGTAAAAATGCCATAGTAATTTTAATTTATTTTGTTATTGTAATACGTTAGTTTTGAGTCAAATATATTTAGTATTTCTATAATTGCGGTGAGGACATTTGGTGTATAATACAAGATTAATCAGAAGTTAAATTAGAATCAGGAATATTAAGGAGTGAATTTAGAGAAGATTCAATTAGGGACTGAAGAGAGGCGGGTGAGAAAGGGGAAAATAGGGAGGGGGAATTTATAAGAGGTTCCGAGAGCTTAAGAGAAAGAGAATGGATCCAAGATAGATCAGCAGAGTTATTGTCTCCGGTAAGGCTTTGATTAGGGAGATTGGTTAAACAACAGCTGTTAGGTGAAGAAAAATGAGGTTCAACTGGTAAATTTAATTTATCTTTATTTATCGGGGAGCGAGATTTTTGTTTTGTCTTCCTAGAATTGAAATAAGGATGGTGATTATTTAGCCTGGGGAAGTTTTCTTCCTCTAGGGAGATATTTGGTTTTAATATTTCCGAAATTGGAGGCTGGCTCTTAACAACATCGGAAAAAGAAAAAGCAGAAGTGTAACAATTATTTTTTTTAAGAATTAATGCATCCTTATAGGAAATATTTTCGGTAGTCATGATGTGTTTAATTTCTTTTTGCGTGGACCATTCACGGCAACTACGATCAGTGGCTAAGTGAGGTTGCTTGCAGAATAGACATACAGGATCAGTGGCTTGAGCGCGTGGGCATAGATCAACTGAATGATTGTTTTCACCGCAGTGACTGCACCTGGGACAGCTACAACAATATTTTTGTGTATGTCCAAAACGCAAACATCGATTGCATTGGACGGGAGACCGGACGCTGGGCTTGACATCAAAAATCATATTGAATATAGAGATTATGGATGGTATTTTCGAAGCGACGAATTTAAGTTCAACTATACGGGTTTGAACGATTTTATCATCTTTTTTAATACTGATGCGTTTGAATGCATCAATCTTGACTGAGGATCGGACGCCTTCGAAAAAGTCAGATTCTGAGACTGTAGTGTCTAATTTTATTATTCCGTAAGAAAAAATTAGCGTAGAAGGTATAATTGCATTATAGTTATTCTCATTTAAGATATTTGAATTCAAGCAGCAATTACCATTAAAAATAGTGTCGAATGAAATTTTTATTTTTTTTGAAGCCGCAGGTTTAATATTAGTAATACCAGAGAAATCGTTAGAGAAAAATTTAGCGGCCTTAATAGGATGCCAGTTTCCTAAATTTATGTTAGCGTCCGTACTTTCAACGAGAATGGTTATAGGCCCGATATAATCTGGCGAAAACGACTTTTATAATAAATTGATATGTTTATTAGTGTTGGGCATATCGCTGTTGGTTGGGAAGGTAGATTGAATAGAAGTAGCATTAAGTGAAGAAGATGTAGAACCAGTATCGAACTCATTAGAACGGTCATTAACGATCACATCCATATCGATAGTCGTAGACCCAGACGTAATTGCGGTTTGTGTAGATAAAGAGCAATAATTAAATGCGGAGCTAGATATATCTAGAGTCGGCGGGTTGTCAACAATTTGTTGAAAACTTGGTGAAACTGGACAAGAAATATTTTTGATTGGCTTACCATTTTTGCCGACTACCTGGTAACCGGGGCCAGCAGTATTTTTGACTTGTTGATTTTTAACCTTGTTTGAAAACTGATTTTGGCCGGCACGATTTGTGCCGCCCGAGGACGACGACATAATTAACGCACAACTAAAATAAGAGTGATAATACGCAACGAGATAATAAAGGTGGTACGACACAAGAAAACACGTCTGAACGCTAGGACTGCGAGGAGACGACTGGTATCCATAATTGTTTATTTATTATAATATTATGTTTGTAAATATTTTCTAGATGCTGTCAAAAAGCAAAGTAAATTTAAACATTCATCTCAAAATTAAATGGAGGATACCATCAAATATGTTCTTGCTCAAGCCCCGTTTAACTTAAAAAGAATTTTGGACAAGAATTCCTCTACTTAATTTATAATAATAATTGTCAATATAATTTTTACCTTGATTATCAAGTCTTGATAAAATATAAATTTTTTTTGTATTATATAACTTTATTTTAATAATTTTTTTTAATTTATTATATGAACCATATAATTTTCACAAGCAGTGATATGAAATTTAAAGTTTTTTTGTATTGTATAACTTTATTTTAATAATTTTTTTAAATTTATTATATGAACCATATAATTTTCACAAGCAGTGATATGACATTTAAAGTTTTTTTGTATTATATTAAATTATATAATTTTATTTTATTTTAATATTATTAGGTATAATGTATTTAATTATAAAATACTCATAATAGTACTTAAAGAAATTTATAATTACGATTTATTATTAGCATTATTATTTGTGTTAATGTGCATAACAATTAATATAATATACATATTTACCAACAATATTTGAAATAAATAGTTTCACACACTTATTATATTATAATATGTCTCCAAATTATTTTACCTAACCTTTGCCTTTTATACATATGTTACCTATATTATATAATATATATGTATATAGAATACACAAACTAATAAATATTTTACACTATAATAATAAATAATTGTAGGTAAAAATATTATTAAATATTATATTTTATAAATGGTCAAAATAGTCCACTGTAACTATAATACTCAAGAAATTTTTTCTCTATTTGATTTAATTAGGAAGAATAGCTATAGCTATAGTATAAGTACAATATACTATATAGTTATTGTTGATTAAAAATAAACCACCATTAATTATTTAATTTTCAATATATAATGAACATAAGTCGTTAATAATAATTAAATATTTGTTTAGAAATATTTATCGTAAAACTCCAAATGGTTCAAGTATAGTTTATTAAACATTGATAAAATATTTAAAAATGAAAAATCAATAAAAATTAAATATTTATTAATCATCAACATTTTTTTAAATATATTTATTGTACTTAAAATAAATATATGTATGCCGTGTGGGGCGTATAACTGGCGTGCAGTGCGATAAGCCGATAACCGGTTAACTTCATGCCGGCATGCCGCACAACAGAAATAACCATATGTTCATATTATTTATAGTTTTTATTCGTGAGTACCTAGTAGTGACTAGTGACCCAATAATGCTGCATTCATTTACGAATGTGTAATGAATATTATATGATATTTTTAATATTGTTATTAATTTTTATTAGTAAATATTTCTTCGTAAACGATATTCCACGATTTCTGTGTTCTCTATCGTCGGTAGAAGGGAGCATGTAATTTATTGTTGATATCACAATTCACAACATCACGGCACTGTGTTGCGCTCTGAGTTGTTCTTGTTACTACTTACTATTTCGAATTTCTATAATTATAGTGAGAAGTAACCGAATATTAATGTATGGTAGGTACTGTAGTAGAATCGACTGACCACTGACGAGTACAATTGAAATTATAGTTATTTTGAAATGGACAAATATTTAAATAAAAGAAAATACGAGGAAAATACCATAGATGAATCTGAAATCGACAATGGAGATAATGTCGCTGGATCAAGTGAAATGGAATCTACCGAAAATAAAGTACAAATCTTGCTAGATGGCAAATATTACAAAATCATACCTGTCGAAGGAACAAAGATATCTGCTACTTGTCAAATGTGCTCAAAGAAAATTATTGCTTATAACATCTCTACTGGAAACTTATTAAGTCACTATAAAGTTAGTATTTTTTGTCATATATAAGTGACTAAGTGAGAAGTCAACGTTTTAGGTAACTTAGAATTTTTCTATGAGCTAGTATTGGGTATATGGTTATAGTGTAATAAGTTAAGATAAAAATATTCAAATATGTTGGTTTATATACTACATATATATTTTACAGCTTACAAAATATTAATTATGGTTTTTTATTTCACGTAATTTTTTTTTAGTTATTACAGTCAAGTATAATGAGTCAAGTTAAGGAGTACAAAATCTTGAAGATGTCTGGTAATTCAAAAAAAGACATTTTAAAACTAACAAAATTGTTCCATTCAGGACCAAACAAAATTTGTTCAAAACAAGAGGTTCATAATATTTTATTATGATTTTTTTAGCTAGGTATGTTCTTACAGATAAAAACTGTTTATTATGATTACCAATAAGACTGTTATGGTCTAAAATACTATAATTTTAAAATAATTCTTAACATTCAATAATAATGTGCATAATCTAGTACCTACTATAATTATTATACTTGTACCCCTACATTTTAATCAGGTATCAGCTTGTATTTTGATTAATAATATAGGTATGATTTGTATTACTGTAATAATATAATTCAAGAACCTATGTATAATTAGGGAACTATAATATATGTTTAAATATATCAAACATATATAATAAACATTATACTTAAAGTGCTTTGTAAATGAAAATGTATACTTCATATTTCAATAAATTAAAGTATTGACATTATCATATGGTTTATAATATACTTATTCAATATATTTTAATTTTTTTTATTTACTAAAATATATTAGGTATGTTTAATTGTGTTTAAACATTTTATTTAATACTAATCACAACAATAGATCAACAATTAATGTGAAAAAATGATAAATATATTATAACACAAAATATTTTGTGAAATAGGTTCTTTTACTATATTATAATTTGTTAGTCTATAGTTATAGATTGATTATTAAAAATTAATTGAAATTTATAATTTATAATGTAGATGTTTGGATAATTAATAATTATTTATAATACATCAATTGTTCCTATCAAAATATTTATTTTATCTTATTAATATTGTACTTGTTTATTACTAACATTTTTTTAACAGGTAAATGATCTTGTTTTTAAATATATTGTATGTGAAATGCGACCATTGGTGACTGTCGAAAAACATAGTTTTAAAAAACTCATTTTGGAGCTCACTCATTCAAACGACGAATCCATTATTATATGTTATCAGATTTGATTCAAAAATCAAATTTCATTTGTACAACAGCAGACATTTGGAGTGGCAATTATAAAAGTTATCAAGGTATGATTTAAATTATTGTTATCAATTATTCTTATAATTATCAAATTTTTATTAGGCTAGGGCCCGGTTTTTCAATCGCATTTTACTGATAGTTAGTATGACATAACTGACAGTTACCGTTTTCCTCTAGTTAAGAGGACGTGATACCCAAAGTGTTACGTATGCAACGGCTGAGAGAACGCGCTATTAGGTGTTTTCGGGATCTACAAGCGCGCGACGTCCAAGCCACGCCCACTACTCGCAGTCGGCGGCACTACTGGCACTGCGTCATTCAGGGTCAGGGAGCGCCGATTTTTATTTCATGAACGTTCGACTGTAATGTATCCCATGATAAAATAAATAGGTATGTCAGCAAAATGCGTAAATTAGTTTGCATTGCGCATTCCCACTACTTTTAATATTTTCTATGTACTCGTAGTTCTCAGCATTTAATTGGTTGTTGATAACATTGATAACAAGTACCACAGAATGTGCATGTAATATGGTTTATTACTCAGATACTATGAATTATATATAAATTTTAAGACTGTGCTTAGACAAATTCTTATTCTATGGCTTAAACATATCACAGAATATATGTCTGTGGACATATCATGATAAAATAAATTTATTTATTTATCATAAGACATATAAATATCCTTTATATCCTTTATATTAACTTTTTTAAAATGCCGGTTTGTGAGTTTGTAAATTGTTTGAGTGGTAGTTGGAAAAATAAAATCTTAAAGCCACCAACTTTACATCAATTTCCAAAAAATGTTCATTTTAGACATTTGTGGCAGCTTCAAGCTCAAACTGGATTTAATCCTAAACCAATAAATTTTGATACAGGTATCATCAATTTAAAGTATGTTTAATAATTATTGAAACTGAATCATTTTCGATATAGCTGTAGTTTGCTCACTCCATTTTGCTTCGTATCATTATGATTCAAAAGGAAAACAAAAGTCTGCCCGTAATTTAAAGAAAGTGCAATTCCTCTAAAGTAAAAATTATAATATAAAATATTTCTTAAGAATATAATTTAATTTATTTTTATAATTTAGTAATAATGGTTTGGATTATTATGATATACCATACAGAAGAACTTTTATACCTCATCTATCACCAATAAAAACTCCCGCAGGACTTTTCTCTGTGTATGAATATATACATTAATTTTTAATAACAACTCAAATTTTGGTAACCAATCTCATTCAACTTTTGTCATGTCTAGTTTTGATGACATAGTAGAGTATCGTCCTAAGTTGTGTCGTATCAGGTTGTTTGATTCAAGCACTATTGATAATGACTTTGGAGTTAAATTGTTAGATAGCGATAACAAAGATGAATTAATAATGAGGTAATATTTTGTATGACTACGGTCACTATTCTTTTAATGCCTTTTGTGTTAATCACTTTTTCAAAATTATTTTAACATCTGCATGCTGAAAATTATTTTATGTAACATACATAGGGTCAGTCAAATATACAAGGGTTGTTTGGGGGTTCAACCCCCCTGGAAAATTAAATATTTGTGTAATTTATTTATATTGATCATCGAGAACTACAAGAACAGGTCTGTGACATTTTATCTGGATTAGTATCGTTAATAAGATATCGATTGTCAATGTTATTATAACAAATTACGACTTTAATAATATCGACTTAAAATAGTGATTTTTAAAATTTTTAATGAACCATATCTAATTTTTTTTTTGTTTAAATACCTCCAATCCATAAGGTTAGAGTATTTGAATACTACGTAGTAACACAGGGGGATATATTCTGTGTTAATACAAAAAAAATTTTTTTGTCTTAATTAACACAGGAGGTATCACTTGTGTGTAATATAATTATTTATTAATTTACAAAGACTGCAAAAAAAAAAAAAAAAAAAGAAAAAATACACAAAGTTTTTTTTATTAAGAACATGAAAATTAGGTAACAATTAAATAGGTACACAAATTTAAATTTAAAAAATAGCAATATCTCCAATGAGATGGCTCTTAGTTATAATACAAATAATATAGAAGTGATATATTAAATATGGAAAAATGTCAAGTAAGATATATCAAAATGCTGAACACTAATTTAAGATATACAATATACATTCAACTATAATATATTTAAAATATTTTACATATTTTTAAATCTAAAATATTTTTATTTTTTTTTAAATGTTAAGTATGACATACATGTATATTTTGTTGTGTATATATCATATTTTGTTTACTATGAATAAATAATTATTATAAGATACAAGTAGGTACTGATTTTTACTAATTATTTGTTTTGTAATCTTGAGAAAATGTATGCTTTATTCGTTTGTATGATGATGACATTTAACTTATTACTTCTATTAACATTGTTTTTGGTTATTAAATTATGTAGATTAAAACAAGAGTTAATTAATAGTAAAAAATTATATGATAATTCAAAATTGGAAAATAATAGTTTAAAAAAGAAATTAACTCTTGAAGAAGAAAAAACAAAATGGTACAAAGTATTTACAGAGTTAGAGAATGAACGTTTTGAAAGGCGATTTGGAGAATTATTATCTAAATTATTTTCACCAACTCAAATTAATTTAATTCTTCATCCAACGGCCAAGGTTTATAAATGGACACCAAAAGATATATCTTCAGCTATTGCATTGAGGAGTGTTTCTCCAAAGGCATATCGTTTCTTGAGATTAAAAAAAAATTACCCATTGCCAGGTTAAAATAAGTTATCTATATTTTTGTCCAATTATAATTTAAATTCTTTCCACTTCTTAAATTAATGTTTTAAGGTTCATCTACGCTGAGAACTTGGGCAGCAAATTTTCCCCTTGATGCAGGAATTCTGGTATCTGTATTATCTTTAATGAGATCAAAAGGTATTTATTATTTTTCTTTAAGTGATTTAAACTATGATATATTTTTTTATACTAGGAGATTTAATGAGCCCAGCTAACAAACTAACAGTTATTAGTTTTGATGAGTCATATGTATCAAAACAAATTTGTTTGGAAAAAAAAAACGAACAAGTTATTGGTCCTCACAAATGTGTCCAAACTGTAGTCGCTCGAGGTAAAATATTATTTTATATTTTAACTAATACTAAGCTAATAATTAATGTATAAACTAATAAAAAGTTAACAATATTTGTACAATAAAAAAAAAGGTTTAACATGCAACTAGAAACAGCCTATATTTTACGATTATGACACCAGAATGATAAAATAATTATTATATAAAATAATAGACTGTTTACATACAATTGATTTTAATGTGGTGGCCATTGTCAGTGATATGGGTCCTACCAATATGGGGCTGTGGAAATCTTTAAATGTGACAATACACCAAACTTTTTTTCCACATCCTGTTACAAATAGAAAAGTGCATGTGTTTGCTGATTCACCACATCTATTAAAACTGACTAGGAATCATTTACTCAACCAGTAAGTTATTCTAAAAAAAAAAAAAGGATTCATTATTAACGACATGCATTAATTTCAGTGGATTTGTTCTTCACAACGGAAAGTTTATTGGAAAAATAATTTTTAATGCCCTTTTAAAAGTAAGTTCAGGGCATGATTTTAAATTGGCACATAAACTTACTGAAAGACACTTGACAGTAGAAGGTACAGGTCGAATGAGAGTAAATCTTGCTGCTCAGTTACTGTCCAATACTGTAGCTAAAGCCATTTTATTTTGTGGAGAGAAGAATTTTATTGATTCATATAACTGGAAAGATGTAAGTAATTATATTTACTTTTTTAAGTGTCGCTGGTGGGTGGCTTACTTTTTTACTATATTCCTCATACTTCAAATCTGTAATATCATACATTCTTATTACACTAAATTGTATAGATTATTGAAAAAAAATAAAAAATAAAAAATATTTACTTATGTTATTTCGAATGACAGGCATCAGAAGTAGTACAATTAGTAAATTATTGGTTCGACTTGATGAATGCACAGCATAAATATGATCATGGAATTCCAAGTTATGGACTCAATAAATCATACCAAAATGATTTATTAGATAAAATGAACGAATTTATATCTTGTATGCGAGTTCATAATAAAACATCTTTATTACCATTTAAAAAAGGTAGGTAAAATATAATTTATATTATTTATACAATCTGGAATGTTGACAAAAATGAATAAGTACTTTATTTGAATTACCTAGGAATAATTATTAGTAATAATTCCTTAAAAGCTTTACTTAATAATATGGAATCACTTATATATTAACCAGGAAACTAAACCAGGATGTTTTAGAAATCCTTTTTAGTTTTTTGAAAGGATTGATTGGAAGTGCTAGTAATAATATGACTGTTCTAGATTTTAAATAGTGGCAAGACAAATTCACTATTAGTAAAATATAATACCTATATTAATAAGACAATAATTACTTTTTAATTTTCAGTTTACGATGGTATATACTAGGCAAACATAGTGGTACAGTATTTACCGAGAACACAAATACTGAAAATGACCAGGAAGAAAGTTTGCTTAGTGAAACAGAATGTTTGACTGGTCAAATCATGCATGATTTACAATTTTCTGCAGCAGATCCTAGTCATGATATGACAATTGGGGATATTGTAAATATTGCAGAATCTGACCTGAATTTTGATCTTCTAAATAAATTTGAGGTTATTACTAATTTAATTAAAATTTTGGAACTATTAATAGTTAATATTACACGTAAAATGCTTATCTATTGTAGCTGGATACTGGAGAACCACCATTTCAAATAGTAGAAGGAGGGTGTGCTGAATATGTTTTGGGTTATGTACCAAATCGGTTCTACAATAAATACCCATTTTTAACTGCTCCACATAACTCACATCCACCAGATAATTGGACAAGTTGTTTATCCCAAGGAAATCTAAAAATGCCATCTGATAACCTTTTCAAAGTCGTATTACAATTGGAAAGAGATTTCAAAAATTTTCATGGGGACACTTTATCTAAAAAACCACATATATTTAAAAATTAATATAAAATAGTAGCACCCAAAGTTAGGCATTTGAACATACCCGAAGAAATAATTTTATGCCTGATACGAACGCGAACATATATTTGTCTCAATAATATGAATAAGGAATTGAGCACAGAATTATTGAAAAAAAAAGACCAGATAAAAAAAAGAAAATTTATAAATTGATAATTAAGTATAAATAATTATAAATTAATAATTAAATAATATTTATGTAAAAATGTAATTACTAATTAATAAGGTACTAAATTTAATAATAAAATACTGTATAGTTTAAATAAGCTATGATATAATTACTATTATATGGATAAACTACGAATAAAAATGTCTTAATTTAAAATTGTTTATGGTATAAAAACACGAGTTGTTTGCAAAAAGTAAGTAGCAATCTCCTATAGCATAAAGTAAATTTAATTTATCATATGCTTGTGTATTAGTGATATTACGTAGTAAATAAACGACACATGAGAAGCTGAGAACTACGATTATGATGAGGTGAGGAGAGGTAGCAACGCCTGGTGCGTATCACGAAGTTGCTGACATACCTATTTATTTTATCATGATGTATCCCGTCAATATAAAATTCACACAGTAAACGCCGCGGTATTATTTGTAATATCCGCGCGTACCCATTCGAACTATCTTTTTTGAAAAGTTACTGCTTACCTAAATATATGCACCAATTTATTGACTGTAAAAACAGTAACACAACATAGCTTAGTTTGTAGTTATTGCACTATTACTCATTCAAATATAATACATACAGTAAAATATAATTTAACAGTACCTAAACAAATACATCTTTTACGTTCAACTGTTCAATATTATATTATTTTTAACTACAGCATAATTTGCATTTTCCCATTTCTTAGCATATTTCAGTTTATTAACAACAAAACTTAAAAAAAAAATATTATACAAAGTAGTTTACAAATTAGTAATGCATGTATAAAAAAAAAAGTATATTATGTACAACTTGTAGTTATGATGAAGACTAAATTTTGTTTTTTTTATTTTTTATAATTTTAATATTTTCAATTATGTGAGGTGGTTCAATAATGTCGCTTTTTAATTAACGTTTGCTGTACTGAGGGTCTACTATTTCTCGTAGTAGACATTCCTCGTAAAATCTATAAAAAAAACAGTATGCATTTTTCAAAATTGTTTGATTAGGTAAATTTTAATATTATACTGACAACTTTAAGGGGGATTCCATTTTTGAGGTCCAAAATTCATTGTCATAATTTATTGTTTGAATATAAGTCCATTTAGAAGTGTAGATAAAAAAATAACATATCACACGTTCTGTAATGTGTAACTGCTCTTGAATTTGGTAAAAATAGTGACTATCTTCTTTTAAAGTTAGTCACTATTTTTACCAAATTCAAAAGCAGTTACACATTACAGAACGTGTGATATGTTATTTTTTTATCACAATTTTTGAGAACCACTGCATTTTTCTTATCACAATTAGTCGATTATTGCTAATGTAATTTTTGTAAAAATTATGCTATATCTTCTTTAAAAGTTATAGCATAATTTTTACCAAAATTACATTAGCAATAATCGACTAATTGTGACAAGAAAAATTCAGTGGTTCTCAAAAATTTATTGCCAAGTTAATGGTTTTTATTGCTAACTAATAACCGTATCCGATAAATTCAGTGTGACCAACCTATTATTGTATACTTTTATTGCTACGTTTATTAATGTGAGCATGCGGCAATACAGCCGCGGTCGGACTATTGCCGAAACGAGATTTTTTGAAAATTATTTTTAACATGTTCCAGGAGAGCGCGGGCTTTGAAAATAATGTCAACGAAAGGGGAGATCGTGATTAAAATGGTGTTAAAATATCTAAGGGAACACTTTGGTCAGTTTCGAGATATAAATTTCGAAAGTGAGTACCGCCGTAGAGCATGCGGCAATACGGCTGCGGTCGGACTATTGCCGAAACGAGATTTTTCTAAAATTTTTTTGAACATGTTCCGGGAGAGCACGGGCTTTGAAAATAATGTCAACGAAAGGGGAGATCGTGATTAAAATGGTGTTAAAATATCTAAGGGAACACTTTGGCCAGTTTCGAGATATAAATTTCGAAAGTGAGTACTGTAACATGCACCATTATATGTAATATAATTGTAATGTAATTCTAACAATAATATGTACTATTAAAATAAGCCACGCGCAGATCATAATCACTAAATCAATGACCGTAAACAAATGGTGAAATGACCAATTAATAACAACAGATAGGAAGCCACGTGCAGATTACAAATCACAAACAATTTCATCATTCAAATTTGACGATGAAGACCAAGGGCAACCAGGTGGCGAAAACAAAACAATTAGCTAACAGAGTATATAAGGGCTCCGTTTCACCACCAACATCAGACGTATCCAGCCATCAAGTACAAACACTCCGCTTACGACAGTCATATTTACATTGTTAATACTTTGCTGATTTTTCTAAGTGTAAAATAAAATATTATACTCTATTCTTTCAAGTTTAAATTATTGAACTTATATTAAAACACTTAGAAGTACTATTCAATCATAACATTATCGTAGCGTCCTCAAACCACTCGAGGCACGTTACATTATATTGTAATTATTGTTAAATTTAATGTGATATTAACACTCGGGGCACGTTACAGTACCAACGTAGAGCATGTGGCTACTAACTACAGTAGAAGCCGCTTATTAGAAACACTTTGGGACCAAAGTGATATGTGTCAATTAACCGATTGTTTCTAATAAGCGATTTGTTAGATTTATACTATGAAAAAAAAATGAAAAATACGCGGAAAATTTATTTATATATGTATGTATATGTATATTACGATTTTCGTATTTAAAATGTTTATCTTACTAATTACTTTATTACATATTAAAAATATTTATCTAACTTATTACTATATGACATATTTAAAATATTTATCTTACTATATTATTTAAAATATTTATCGATCGAAGTTTGTTTTTTTGCGTCTAGTAACTCCATAACCATATTTTCATAAGAATAGTGCTCCTCAAAACCTCTTTCATCCGCACGGTGCTGAACAGCTCTCCTAAGGATACTTAAAGCTTCTACAATTTCCTTGTTTGATGGCGGTGCCAAGGGTGCCTCGCTGTTTTCTTCTTCATCATCAGTATTGGCCCGTTCAATTGTTTGAGGATTCATTACTGAATTACAAATCTCTTCTTCTGTTTGAATCTCTGCCACATCGAGGTGTGAGTCCACATCAACCCAATCGCCATAAACTTCATCAGAGAGATCGACTGGTTTTTCAGGCAAACTATGTTCGTGTTCGTCGTCTGTTTTGTCATCTGTTTTGAATCCACCGTGACGAAAACAATTTTGAATTGTCTCCACACTTACTTTATTCCATGCTTCTTTTGCTAGATGAATAGCATATTGGTTATCGCACGGATAACCGGTGTATATGTCAATCTCGATGTCAACTGACCTTCGCCTAATTGTTTCAAATAACCGATGTACTGTTTCAATAATCCGATTTATTTTAAATGTTCTAATATACGGACGATCTGTCCCAGTATATTTTGTTTCAATAACGCGATTGTATCAATAATCCGTGTTTCTAATAAGCGGCTTCTACTGTATTTCATTCAAAACGTATGTGGAATTTACGTTTTGCTAGTTACTTACTAGTTAACGATAGTTGACACTTGATGAATATTTGTAATAAAAGTAATAATAATACGGTCAATTGGGGGAGGGGACTTTAGCCTGTTAGTCAACTACCCTCTTCGTACGTCTGGGTCCTCGGTTTAAGGTAATTAAAAATTAATCTGAAACCGTGGTTATAGTTACATTGGCATCTGTGTTTACAAAATAATATACAAAATCTATTTTTCCGATTGGCCAACCGGCACAGCTATCTTTACTCTGTAATGCCGACGCCGAATGCATTGACTCCCGCTCAGCATAACTTCTCCGACAGCAGTAAAAGTGAGTACACGTCAGTTACAATAGTAATGTTTATTTAGTTTATGTGTCGAAATGATCAAAGAATTGAATACGTCCTTATTAAAATATATTTATTCTTGTTTAACTGTAGATGGTTGGTAATATGAAAAATATTTTTCATTGCCGAGGTATGCGGTACAATGTATACAATGCGCCCGTTTACCTCGGCAAAAATCATGTCGGCGAGGCACAGGAGCCGCGGCGTGGCGGTAAACGTCGGCCGGGCCGGAATTCTCGCTGTAAGTATTTGAATATGATATTATAATAGTAACATACATATTGCATAAACCAAGTACAATCATGGTTAATGTTTATATAATTTTAATGTTTCAGGCTGTTATAACTGTGGTGCTGTAGGGCATTTTGCCCGGTTTTGTCGTAAGTACAAGTATATTTTACATTTCACTTAAGGCAGGTTTACACGAGTTACGAAATAAAATAAATAATTAATTATTATATGAATTAATTATAAATAAAAAATTTGAATTTAAATTATTATTATTTTACTTTTTGTGTGAAGCGTGGGATCTTATGGTTTCACTATGATGTTTTTTTTCTTAGAACAATTGTTCGTAGGTATAAAAAATACGGTCCAAAAGTTTCAAATATGACATTTTTAGATTAGAAATGAGCCAGTGGTAATACTTTATAGAGGCTTTTTTTCCAAAATCTCAATTATATTGAAAAATTAAAAAATTCCGCAACAGACTTTAATTCAATTCCAGATTTGGCGATCCGGTCTTTAATTGTTATAACCATGCTTTGCTTTGAATCGTCTTACTGAAGAAATTACATGTCTATTATTTATTATTTTAAAATTAAGATTAATTTGCGGAAAAAGATAGGCTTATAAATCTTGTTAAAATTTTTACTTAACTCTTTCTCCTGTAATTTGTAATATTTATATTATTAATTCTTGTAAAAAATAATAAACTAATTAAACGTGTTAATTGTTAAATTGTTATAAAACATTTTTGATTAAAAAAGCCATTAATGCTTTATAGATATAAATTGTAACTTTTAATATAAATGCCCAGAAAATACAGAGATTATGCACCCTAAAATTGTTTTTTGAAATTTCGCTAATAATAATATAATTATATTATAATTTAAATAATAAATAAATACTAAGTAAATAATAATACTATAAAATTAATTTACAAATATTACTATATTGTTATATTACAATATATTATTAACAGTTTTTTAAAGACTAATGAGTGAAATTGATATTAAAATATATATTATTGTTTATTTAAACAAATTATTCAACTACTATGACAGCGAAAATTGCATTTTAATTAGCTTTGTAATGAAATTCTCGATGATAATCTTGCAAATAATTAATGCTTATCGATCAATTACCATGATTTTACAGAAAATATATAATATTGCATCGTTTAAATCGACTTTAATTTTGCTGCATGACAACAGTTGCTCGACCGCGATTGACCCGTGTAAATCTGCCTTTGCTTTTCCTTTAAATTTCGTAAATTATGATAGGTGCCCCCTCTACGAGGACGCCGCACGCCATGAATGGTGGGATGCCGGCACCTAATTCGGCCAGCGGCCAGCGGCGACGGCGCAACACCGCCACTTATTTTGGTGCGTGAAAGCCCACCACCGACCGACAACGGCGAGAGCCCACCACCACCATCACCGACATCTAGCACGCCGGTGGGGGGGGGGAAATGCTTCGTCGACGGTGTGGGCTACACCGGCTTACATGAGCAAGTAAGAGTTAAAAATAAGTAATAAAATAATTGGAAAAATACTAAATAACATTTTTTATTTTAGTTGGACTGTTACAGAAAATTTATTTTTATTTTATTATTATTATTATTTTTTTTTTTATAATTATTATTATTATTATTACTATAATTATTATTATTAAAAATAAAGTGCATAATGTAACAATATTTCGTATTTATTGCTGAAACTATTACATTTTTTTAATTATTGTATAGCGTAGAGTATTTAAATTTGCTTTGATTGTTTTGATTATGGTCAAAACTTTCAGTTTCATTTTAAATCGTGCATGAAATGACCACAAAACTAGAGTTAAATTATTTCACATTTCAGTGTGATGAGAAGCCGGGTTTTGAGTTTACATGACTGTTATCGTAATATGTATATATTTTGTTATGATAACACGTGTTCATCACGGTTTATTCTTATTATTAAATGAAAATATATTATTGAAGAAACATTTAATATTCATACTGGTATAAATTATACAAAAGTACAACCGCTTACTCACAAGTCGGGAGACAACATTTTATTCGGAAATCTATTTCAGCAGAAATACCGATAACTTAATGATATTCTCATTAAGGTCCGCACACATTTCAGCGGTAGCGGTACCGGTGACGATATTATAGCTCGTACCAACTGCGGCGGTAGCGATGACTGATGGATTTTTTATTAAGCTACATAAACTCCCGGAAAATAATAAACTGTCATAAATTCACATTGCATTGCAGCGGTAGTGATTTTCCAATATCACAAAATGTATAATAATATTAATAAATGGTTTTGTAGTATAGTATTGTATTGTAATGTATGTTACGCAAAAAAATACAACTAATTGCGTATACCTGTAATTACAGTTATGAGTACTACTTACTGATAAGTAACTACTGTAATTAGGGATTTCAAAAAAACATCGATGTTTCAAGCTAAAAAAATCAATGGTTAAGTATGGATATTTTGCATCGATGAGTCACGTTTACCGATGTTTGCTTTGTCTTCAATGTTCAAGGGTATTACACAAAATATTTTTTAAATTTTTCATTTGTAAACAACAAAATATAGATATAAGTATAATTATAATTAATATTAATTTGGTTAATTCATAGTGTATATTATTCTTAAATTTAATTCTACATTTTTAAAATATTTGTTAACAAAAACCATTCGCAGTATATAATTTTTCTTTAACATATTAATAAAACATTAATTAGACAAAAACAAATATTTTTTATTATTCTTAAATTTAATTCTACATTTTTAATATACATTTTTAAGTTTACATTTTAATTCTACATTTTTAAAATATTTGTTAACAAAAACCATTCGCAGTATATAATTTTTCTTTAACATATTAATAAAACCATAATTAGACAAAAACAAATATTTTTTATTATTCTTAATTTTAATTTTACATTTTTAATTCTACATTTTTAAAATATTTGTTAACGAAAACCATTCGCAGTATATAATTTATTTTTTAATTAACATTAATTGGACAAAAACAAATATTTTTATTATTCTTAATTTTAATTTTACATTCTTAAAAAATTTGTTAATAAAAACCATTCATCATGTTCAACATTGACTCAGTAAAATGTAGTGGAACTAGAGACACATCAAAACTTTCCCCACTTGTTGAAAGCAATAATACGATACAAGTGTCACTTACAAAAAAAATAATAAGTGGACGTATTCAAAAAATGAGTCTTAACAACAGAGTTCAAGCTGTCGCCGATTACATCAGATTAAAAAACCCATCAATAATAAATGAATCAGTTAAGATGTCTGACCCGAGAATTATAGATACTTGCAAAGTTGTATTTCAAACAAACAATATAAAGAAGCTAAGTATTAATGTAGTTCATGCCTTGTCAGCAAACAACTCAACGCTATGCAGACTCATTAGAGGAAATACAGAAAATAATGTCCCTGTAAACACAAAACGTTTAATGAATAAAAAAAAATGAGTTGATGCTATGTCCATATTCAGCTTTAAATGAAATTATTAGACTAAAAAAAATTACTAAAAGTAAAAAAAAACGTAATGAGTTCACTACGTAAGAGTCAAAGGTATCATAAAATAAACGAGAAAATTAGCGAGTCTAATGCTGAGAACAATTTAAAAGTCAGTGACAGTGTAGATATCCCTCAACATGCATTTAACATAAAACCAAGTTGTAGGTCAAATGAACTAGGATTTGATGACAACACCGAAAAATTAACATTTAACGATTCTGGTAAAAATCATTATGTAACTCTAAACATAACAGTACACGATGGGTGTACTAGAGAGTCGCAAACATTTGCTAGTAAAAATATAAAAACAGATTCTGACACAACTTCAAAAGAAATACCGAGGAATGTTAGGCGGAAACTAGATTTTGAAGCCAACTGTGAAATAGAATCTGAGATTTCACAGTATGCAGCGATAAAGCAAGTAAATGAAACTTTAGAGAGTGATTTAGAAGATTTCAAACTAGATCGGACCTTAGACGATTTGAATAACAGATCTGGTGAAACTAAAATGATTAAAGATAAAAATCACTCTTTGATCACTGACTATTCCAATATTATCACATCTACTGCAATTAAACAAGATGTAGACATTTCTAGGCAAGCAAACTTTACACATTTACCACAAACCATTGATCTTAAACAACATAAAAGTTATTTTGACAGTAACTTTTCTTTTGTTGAATCTATAACAGAATTAGATAATAATTATAATAATAATAATAAGTTTATTTTAGCAAAAACAGTATACATTTACATAAATATGTTAGAATAAATACATATGACACAATGTTTGCAACTCCCCTTTAAGCGTAAGCTTGTTTTGGGGGGTGTAAAAGTTTGAGTACAATACAAAATTGGAAAAATTATGTTCACGACAACGACCGGCTTACGCCAGTTCGTACGGTTACATGTCTCGTTCTTCTTCTCCTGCCACCTACGGAAACACACCTGCGTCGCATATACCTATCTTAACCAACATTGTGCTGTGCAAAAATAATATGGAGTAACGGCCGTCGACGATTTCCTCGGCGATGTCCACGTCGCAGAACGTGATGGTATTTCGGAGGAGTGTCAAACATCGACGGGTGTCTGACCACTCTGGTACAGGTCGTAGTCAGGTGTTAATATAATTATCTTTATTTATGTATCTGGCCGATACCAAATTTGTACAGTGTTTTTTTTTTTTTCATACCGTCGACCGGTAACCGTCAGTGGAGCCATTGGGGTCCCGGTATGCCTTATATATACATACGACTCGTTGTTTTATGAATATTTTTCTTTACAAATACCTATAGTATCTCGTCGTCTAGCCATATGTATATCTATTGTTTAATTTTTTTTCTTGTCTCGTAATATTTTATTCGTCCGAGTTTTACGCCCGTTCAGCTTTCTCGGCACCAACTTAATAAATAATACTATTCATACCATTCCGCGTCTTGAGTATTATTTTTTTTTACCTGTATCTCGTTTTTTTATAACCTCCCTTCCAAACACACAAATCCACCACGCTCCGGCCCTATAGAGTCTCGGCTCGTGGTTGGCGACCTAGCCCTAGCGGTAGTCGGCCAAGTGACGTCGAACAAGAATTTTTCTTTGAAAAATTTAACGAACAGTCACAGATGGCGACCCTGCCAGGATTTTCGAAAAGCGTACAATGAGTCTGAGAATACAATTTCCAATATTATTTAATCCTAATAATGTTTGCTCATATAGACCGTTTATAAATGATGATTTTAATAATTTTATCTGTATATTGTTACGCACAACTGTTGCCCCATATTTAATGACGACGAGAACATGTTATTAGATAAAGACTACAACGACGCCTTCGTGCGACGACCGTACTCGGTGCAAAGTTTATGTTCACACGCTAGGACGGTACTGTTGCGTTATGTAATGAAAATTATAATTAATCTGAATGGTAATGATTGTCAGTTAGGAAATGTGCCGTTAATATCATTGAATATGCTACACATATGACATCGTTGTTTTATTTACGTATTGTATAATGAATAATACGGATCCGGTATTTTGTTATTTCCTCTCCACTTGTCCTCATACGTACATGCCGGTGATACTATCATACCACCTATTTTATCCGAACGGAGTACTGCCTGTTTTTTTTCAGAATTATTCAATACAATCTTGGGTACGGACATGATTCAGCCTTTTACCGTGGTGACTGTGATTGCGTCGCAGAGGTGGTGTGAACCTGGTACAACTATTCAGTGATTACGGTTGATGCAGAACGGGTGCTGGAGTGCGACTTCGTCATTGCGGTGGTTTCTTCTCGTATTATTTAAGATATTTTAAGTAAACCGTTACTATGTGTACATGGATGTTTGAGATGCCTGTATTTTAATAATTGCTCCACTATATTGACAGTAGATTCATTGTGTATGTCGCAGCATGCAGAAGGTCGACAATCGTGTTACGATGTTAATAAATCCCGCAATGTATTGATGTTTCATAATTATATTATTATGTTATCTGTTGTTGTTCGTCCTCACTATCGTCGCAGCGAAGAGAATGAATGTTTGTTTTCCCCGTTTAATTCAACTTATACCTAGGCCCGCACTCAAACATTCATAGTAGTTATATTAAGTTCCACCAAATGTACCGCACAACACTAGGCACGCGACGCATGAGCATTGTTAGTATGATCGTTTTGCTATCTTATTTCGAGGTGGCACGGTGAGTGGAGATGAGATTATTTTTTTATTTTCTTCTCATGGACAGTGAACGCTAATGTTTTGATTTAGTTTTCTTTATAAGTTATTTTGTTTATCATGAATACCTCGTTGTTACGAGGGTGTTTCAACTAATGGCGGTTTCGCATAGTAAGTAATTTATTTTAGTCACTGGTTAGTATTTGTGATTTATTCATCATAGTGATTCTAGTTTTTTTTGTTTATCGGCCGGCCAGCCATCAATTTTGTACGCATAACTGTACAACACACTGATTACCCTAATTTTACCATGTCGTTCTGATTGTTCTAACGGTATCGTCGAGGAGATTTCGTTATTTAACTTTATTATATTAATTACTTGTTTTGATTTGAGGTGTTGATACACGATATCAATTTCATCAGTTCTGTTGAAGTTTTACTTTGCTTTTATTTTAAATTTATATTGAATTTTATTGGTTCCCTTTGTGGGTTATTCAGATAACTGTTTACAGTTATCGATATCGTATTTGGTGTGTATCCTTGATTTAAATTTTGAATGTGGCAGAAGCATTAGTGTTATTATTTTGGCTTTATCTGTTAATTTTCAACAGTCCAAGTCATTTATGTGTTATCTTGTATTGAAAGATTTTGTTTAGTTGAGATTAACTTATTAGTTGAGGGTGTTGTTAAACCTTATATAAAAAAAAAAAAAAAAAAATCCACTTTCTTCGTTCAGTATATGGCCTCCGGTGCAGGGCAACGGAAAACCAATCCTCCGGAAAGGCTTATCGATCAAGTACTGCAAGGTGGTCTGCGTAAAGATATATCAATCATGCCGAATGAAGAACTCGAGAAGTCCGTTTTGGAGCCATCTAAGGAAGTCACTTTGGCAGATGTAATGGTCATGATGAAGCAATGTCAAGAGGAAGCCCGAAAATCTCAAAATGTACGTTTTGATCGTCTTGATGACCAGTTCAAAGTTATCCAGAATAATTTGAGTCAGCATGATGGACGGATATCCAAGGTGGAGAAGAATGTATCCACTCTTCACAAAAATCAGTTAGATAATCAAGCCTCAGTCAAAACGTGCCAAGAAAAATTATCATCAGTGTCCACAAAAATTGAGACACTTAAAGAAGCTGTAAAACTGCTTCAGGTCAATGCTTCTACTTCTTTTAATCCCGGATTATCTCTACTTCTATACGGTGACAACGTTACCGGCCACGTGTGTGCAACCTCCCTTGAATATGCCACCCAAAATAGTACCAGGGGAAACTGTGGATGAAAGTATCCGACCATCTTTTTTGAGCTCCACTGAACGGATGAACGATGTCGTTTCAGAATTCTCCGGAGTAATTAAAGATGTACATCCCGAGCGATTCCTTAACGAATTGGCTAATTACTTTGAGAACTCGTATTTTTCTGATGTTCAGAAATTGAATGCGGTCCAACGTAGACTGAAGAACGATGCATATATGTGGTACGATTCGTTGATTCCTAGCCCTGAATCGTATGAAGAATTTGTTAAGTGTTTCCGTCAACAGTTTTGGTCTATTGACAATCAAAGACGTGTGTACGATGATGTGGTCCGACCATACCAGTACCGTTCACCCACTGGTCTGGCCACTCATGCGATTATGTGGATCGCGAAAGCAAAATATTTGGATCCACCGATACACTAATTGAGCCTAGTGAGTACCATTATCCAACATTACCCCTCTTCATTGGCCATTGCTGTTCGGGGATGGGGACCGAAGACTACTGGGGAGCTTATTGCTGTGCTCACAGAGTTTGAGAACACTGTATCTTTTTGGGATCAACCACCGTTCGAACAATACCAAAATAACGGTCGTCAGAATATACAATATCCTAATAATCCACGTTCGAATAACCAACCGCAATACAATCAGTCTAGAGAGAACGGAAATTCACAACAGAACCGAGGCCGATTCCATAACAATAACAGACGATCTGATGACTCACGAAATAACCACCCACGTCAAACCCCTCGTTCTCCTCAGCAACCTCGTGTCCAGCAACTGGATATGTCGGAAAACGAGAACGGGTCTCTTCAGTGATGACTAGGGTTCGGATTTGAAGGCAAATGCCTTTCTTTTATTTATCATAATAGAAAAATAATTTTTATACAAAATGTGTTTCATTTAATTTTTTTATTTTTTATTTCATTTAATGTGTTTCATTTAATTTCTTAGACGATGGATGCATTTTTTTTTGCCTTTTTTGCCTTTTTACCTTATAATGCCTTTTTGCCTTTTTTTTACCTTTTGTACTTATAAATGCCTATTTTGTGTTGAATTTATTCAGGTAATTTTATAATTTTATACACAGCTTGCGTATTATCGCTACAAATGGGTTTTATTATTCGCAATATTTATCGATATCGTCTTATCGAGTATTTGGTATGGCCATAAAATTACCCGTACACCTATTTAAAGATTAAGATATGTTCGTAATGCGTAAATTCAAGATTGTTCGTCAGTCCGCCCGCATTTGTCGATCGCAATAATTGTCGTTCAATAATTTTTCCACACGTTTATTTTATTCTGTTTTTTTAATTATGCCAAAAGTTACACAAAATCACAATTCCAAGTTGAAAAAGTATGTTTCAGAATTCGGTGAAAATATTTTTTCAACCGATGGATTAATTTTATATTGTAAAATCTGTGACGTCAAAGTGTCAAGTGAGAAAAAATTCCATATTCAGCAACACATCGGAAGAGATAAACACAAAAATGCGCTTGCAAAAATTGAAAAAAGTAAAAAAATTCAGCCTTTCATTAATAAAAATACCATTAAGTCAGATTTCAATTACGATTTGTGTAACGCGTTGGTTGCGGCAAATATCCCTATGAATAAATTGAATAATGACGTTTTTAGATCTTTTTTATCAAAATATTGCAACAAAAATATTCCATGCGAACCGACATTACGAAAAGGATACTTTGATAAATGCTATGAAGAGGTTTTGTCGAAAATTCGTGAAGCTGTAGGTGAACATAAAATATGGGTGTGTATTGACGAAACCACAGATTCAGAACGCCGAAACGTGGCTAACATAATAGTTGGAATTCTACAACCAGAAAGTCCTGGAAATTTGTATCTTCTTCACACAGACTATTTAGATAAGGTAAATAGTAGTACAATTACTCAGCTATTTGACAAGCAATGCATATATTGTGGCCAACTAATGTAAAATATGACAATATTTTACTTTTTATATCTGACGCGGCTCCTTATATGAAGAAAGCGGGTAGTACAATTCAAACTTTGTACCCGAATATTAATCATTTAACTTGTTTGGCTCATGCATGTCATAACGTCTGTGAAGAAGTACGAGCATATTATAAAAATGTAGACCAGTTAATTTCTGAAATGAAAAAGACATTTTTAAAATGTCCTAAGAGAATCGCAGTTCTGAAAGAAAAATGTCCAGAATTGCCAAATCTACCTAGACCGATAATTACACGTTGGGGTACATGGATTAATGCAGTAAAATACTATTGTACAAATTTCAATGCACTGAAATCTATAATTGAAGAATTCGAAGAAGAATCTGAATGTGTGAGAGCAGCTAAAAGACTTTTTAAAATGCCATCGATACAAAGTAATCTGGTGTATATTATATCTAATTTTGGATTTTTGCCTGACACAATTACAAAACTAGAAACAAGAGGTAACAAATATTATTTTTATGTGTTTTACATGTTTTATATATTAAAATATACTGTGTATGTTTTAGGTGTATTACTATCGAAAAGTGTAGATATTGTAAATAATATACAGATTAAACTAGAAGAATGCAATGGCGAAATAGCTAAATTGATTTTGGATAAATTCAACAAAGTTATATCGAAGAACAAAGGATGGGGAAATATCAAAAATATCAACCAAGTATTGATTGGAGAAACCACAACCGATGACGATCTATCAAGTAATCTTAATTTAGATAATTATTTAAGTATGAAATACGCCCCGATAACTTCGGTGGACGTAGAAAGATCATTTTCGATGTACAAAAATATTTTAACCTCTAATCGTAACCGTTTTACTGAAGACAACCTATCAAAATACATGGTAGTCAATTTTTTTTTTAATACCAACTAGTTTATTTTGCACGCAGTTTTAATTTTTAATTTGTATTTTTCTCATAATGTGAGTATATTTATGAATTGCCTTTTTATATAAATTAAATGCCTTTTTTTGCCTTTTTTTACATTTTAAATGCTTTTTTTATTGATTATATTGCCTTCAAATCCGAACCCTACTGATTAGTCATATTACCGACCATATGTGATATAATAGATAAGTAAAAAAATATCAGCTTGTAGAATATTTTAAAATTCCTCTACCCAAAAATATACATTTTATTAGGTATGTGGGATTTAAAAAAATGTTTGAAATTCAGTGGCGTACTTATTATAGAATAAAGTAGGGTAGCGCCCCAGAACCTCAGACCACAAGAGGCCTTGGAGTGCTTGAACGATTATGAGACTATACTTCCTTAAAATAATTTGATATGTTGACGAATATAAAGCAAACTCCCAGATTATACATAGTAGTTCTAATTACAAAAAATATTTAAAGGAGAATAATTAAATAATAATAAAAAAAGAAAAAAAATTAATAATAATAATAAATAAAATTAAATAAAATTAAAAAAAAAAAATTTAATAAAATTAAATAATAATAATAATAATTAATAAATAATAATTCACTCAATGTGAAGTATGTTATTATAGTTTTAAACTAGATTTTATTTATTAAAAATCTATTATAAAATCTATTATTATATAATAATTATTATTAATAATAATAATAATAATATTATTTAATATAATATTTATTAATAATTATTATTTATATTATTATTATTATTTATTTATAAAATCTATTATTATTAAAATGTTATTATAGTATTTAACTATATTTTTTTTTTTTTTACTTTGAATATTTATTAATTATTTCATATATAATCGTTTCATAGCAGGTGTTCAACATCTGAAACAGCAATATAACCTGTGCATTTTGAATTTTCATATTGTATCTATGAAAAGGACCCTTTCCTAACTAATTACGCAACTGGTGAGATAAGACCTATTAAATAATAATGAAATCACAAGAATTGTTTCCACTTACTTTCCGATAGCCATCAATAAGTATCTCACGGAATCACCGTACACGCGTTGAGTTAGCGAAATGTTTACCATATCACGTAACGATTTTTTGAGTATAGCCTGTAGAAGACCGTGCGGAGCGATTTCAATGACGACCGCGTTTTTCGGTATGTGTACGCACGTTTCCTCGAACAACACTGGACTCAGAAGGTTATTGGTGTGGTATTCGGCAGAACAGTAAAGGGCCAATTGTGAATCCCATTGCGATTCCGGTATTGACGTGCTCAGCCACCGTGACGATCGTCGTTTCGGGTTTGGCAGGATCTGAAAAGCACAAAAATGCAGTTGTAGGGGACGCAAGCGTTGAAACGCAGAACATGAACATTCGCCTCTCCTCGTTCGCAAACACGTCCATGTTGTTCCTTTCATCTTTCACAACGTTAACCATCCCTTCACGCGCATCCCTTTAAACACCCTCTCCCTCTGCGACCGCGCAGAGTCCGTATTTCACGATTTTCAAACCTCGCGAACCCTCATCTACCGCCATACAGTTTGCCGGTTTTTGATAACGTGACCCACGCGAGTTACTTTTGCGCAAAGGCGAAAATGTAAAAATTACGCTCTATTACAGACTAAGAATCAAACACCTTTGTTGGGTGTCAAACGTGTTATCGATAATAAAGTTAAAACATCAAACCAGCAGTCAGCAACGGATTGTATACGCAACGAAAATCACACCCTTTAAAATGTCACACCCGCGGATCGATTTCCGTCTCCTTACCCCCGGGACCCTCCTGCCACTGCTTTTGCGCAACTTTGTCCCCTGCAAGACAAACGGACGGACGGGCGAACGAGAACCGACTGCAGGACTGGACGACAAACGCGTCGCGCCGCCGGTACCTTTCTCAGATATCGTAGCAGGGTCGGCGCCGCCGGCTGTATGTATCGGCTGTGGAACGAGATGTTGGAAACGTTCACGGCCTTCGCGAATGTGCCCTCGGACTTGAGCCGGTCGACGAACTCCATGACGCTGGCGCTTGGCCCGGACACCGTGCAGCTGTCCGCCGAGTTGTGGCACGCGACGTCCACGTCGTGCGGCAGCCGGTCCCTGACGGACGAGTAACCGAGGCCGACCGCGGCCATCATGCCGGCCGGCAGCTCCGTTTCCATGGACGCCTGGCCACGCGCGTAGGCCGCCATTATCGCCTCGTCGGCGGTCATGCAGCCGTCCGCGTACGCGCAACCCAGCTCGCCGACTGAATGTCCGATTATGCCGTCCGGCTCGATGTCCAGCGCTCTCAGGATGTCCACCAAACCGATCTGCGTGCACACCGTACGAACCATCAGTAATTATTGGCAACGATCGGCGACGGGCCCCCAGCCCTTCCTTCCTCCCCGCCGCCATCGCTCATACAGGTCCGTATTCCGCGTTGTTCTTAACGTACGCCGTAGGGGTAGTACCATGCTGGTACAGCCGCTCGACGGGTCGCCACAAACACCAATGACGAACGCTACTGATCGAGCTGGGCGGGTTATCCGGAGGAGCGGCATTGGGGCTTCGTCGGAAGACATATTAATAGGTACTAGGTATTAGTTGTTAAAAGTGAATCGATCTTTCGAATCGATTTTAATCGGAACGAAAATATTGACCCAAAAAAAAAAAAAATCGATTGATCGAAACGTGACGGCTTGATTACCTATTATGCACCGCCCGCAATATGAATCACTCTGAATACTGTCTAAGCCCGAGATCATGTACGATAAACGTTTTTTGTAGGAATAAATGTTTTCGTTGTACACGGCACATATCGCATACATTTCGAGGGGATATCAAGAAATTAAAAATGATTTCTTAGAAGTATAGCGGTACAAGTTCATTAAATAATTGTTGTTTTATTACATCTTTAAGTAATAAAATGTTAAGAATAATTTTATTATTAATGACATTGATTAAGCTCAACTGTAACCTTTTATTGAAAGTATTTTAATGGATTTACGTGGCAGAAACGTTGGAATTCATAGGTTTTAATTAATGACTACCCTTATATGATATATTCACAGACGTTATAATATCTGTTATGTCATGAACTTAATAGTAGAGGTATTCGATAATAATTGAAATTTAAGAACTCAAATCATGTCCGACGTAAACGTTTGTCGAATTAGATTACGATTTAGTACTTTAGAAGGGTATTTTATCATTTAATTTAAATCATTTCTGTTTGAATCACCATTGAATTTGATGAAATCATCCTCTTTTACAAACCTGAATCGCAGTTATTCCGACAAACGAATTGAGTATGTTATCGAATAATGTCGACTCGAGACTTGTTATAACTTTAATTATATCGACACCCAACGGTCTCAAAATCTTGTCGCAATTTTCGATTGCTCTAGCGAAAATTGGAATCTTCAACAGTTGGGTGCCCATACCAAGCCATTGTGATCCCATACCGGAGAACACAAACCAAACTGGAGGTTTTTCATTTGTGATGGACTGCAAAAAACGTATCGTCATATTATTATTATTATTATTATTATTATTACTCGTTTTTAACCTACAATACACGTAAAATTATCTCGACTTACATGCACATCTTTTTCCCTCCACGGACCCGGCGTTGGAACTATTAAGTAACTTCGAGAGAAATGAGCACTTATGTTTTTGGAAAATACTTTGTGCAGTAACGATGCATATTCTTCGTTGATGTTATACTGTTCAATCTATAACAAAAAACGTTCAATAATATCCTGATGGTCAACGAACATTATATTGAAGTTTACCGTTTTCATTGTATTCCTGACCCCAGTATCACTACGACCGGAAACTAAAATTAACCTTGGTAGTCCATCATCAAACATTTCATCTTTTGCATAAATTTTCTTCTTTAATTTGTTATGCTTCTTTAAAACGATATGACCGTAATTTCCAGTCCTACCAAAAATATTTAACCCTATAATATCGCCGTTCAACGGAGTCTTTTCTGTAACAACCTGCAATAATAAATAATATTCACACATTAGTAACAAATATAGCTTAATAAAATACAAATAACATTTTATCTGTTACAAGAATTATTTTGGTCACAAGTGATTTGAGAGAGGGCCGTTCATTTTCAAAAAGAAATCGATCACTTGTGAAAGCCTTCCAATTCAAAATTAATTTAGGCTACCAGCATAGTCGACTATAGTAGTTTGAATATTGATTTTATTTATGAATTTTAATGTAGATATACGTATAAATTATAATCGAAGAGTTATTATCTTAGAAAAAATGTACTGAATTACCTGTAGTTTCCCAGATGTTAGTGCATCTGATTTACTATTTGGTGTATTATAATTTATATTGGGCGGAATGTAACCGCTGTCCATAGCGATGATAGCTTTGATCATCGAAACAAGACCAGACGAAGTATCAGTATGACCTATATTACTTTTGATTGAGCCAATTTTCAAGGGCTCCTTTCGACGCGTTGACCAAAACACTTCTTTTATTATATCTAATTCCATTGCGTCTACATCCTAAAAAATATATGTATAAAATATTATTGTACATTTATTTTCCATTGTATAAAATCAATTAATTTCGTTCCCAATGACACGTAAAAAAATACATCGAATCCTACCCACCCCTGAATTATTTCTTACGATAGTAAACCGGCTTGTTCCAATTGTTATTTATTTGTTTTCCATTATTTTATTTTTTTTCAAGAGCTATCTAACTCACATTTCACGATTCAACGCATTTAAAACATTTATATTTTGTCAGTAGTAGTTAATGATTATTCTCAAAATGATTGTGAATAAACAAGACTCTATATCAACAATGTACCTTAATCGCACATCCGTCAGCTTCAATGTACGTGATGTCGGCAGGGTCTACACCAGCTTCTTCATACGTTTCCATTATTAATTGTTTACAACGTTCAGTTGAATAATTGGTAAATACTCCTTTGAGATCTCCGAACTGTTCCATTTTCGCACCTAATATAGTACCGTACGACCGCCTCGCGTCCAACGAATTCTGCAGTATAAGTGTCACACACGCTTCAGATCTATTGAAGCCGTTGGCTGCGAAAACAAAAATGGTCATTATTGAATCAGGCTTCGGTTGGGTTGTGATCCCATAACCTAAATTGTGATTTAAAAATACAACGTACCGTCATCGCTAAATACTCGATTTTCTATTCCGTCATTCAGGACGCCCAAACCTTTTAGCTGCAAAGATAAATTGGGGTGTTTCACTAAATTGCAACTTCCAACTATTGCGGTTCTGATATGACCTTTTTCGATCATGTGCTTAGCCATTACGATAGCGTCTACTCCGCCGGTAATTGACGAAAACATTGTGAAACTAGGTCCTGTATAGAAAATTTCGTTTTAACGATAATCTCCGACCGAAATACATTATGTGTTCACAATATTATACATAATACGCCAGATGTACTATTTTATAGTTCATCGGATTATCATGAATGATATTATTTTTCAAATTTATCTGTAATAATGGATCTTTATATTTGCTTACCATTTAAGTTTAGTACGTATGAAAGCCTGTTAGCCTGCATGGCCTTGTTGTGGCCAAGTACACCGAATCCTAACTTCGAGTTATCGAACATTGCAATCGTATCGGTTTCGCTTACCGAAGCACATATGAACACTGCCGTGTTTGTGTCATATAAATCTCCAGGATTCATTCCTTGAAAAATCATTGTTATGCATTCATACTTATAAAATCATGTGTATTGTGCAATAACGATAGATATATAACTATAATGATAATAGCGATAACGATAAGATGCATGGCGTCCAATACGATAATAATTCAAATAATTTAACTCGATGCGTCCATTACGTCCTACGTGACACATTGTATCGAATAAGACATGTATATTAACTAATTAAAAATTAATAACTTGTAAGATGTTTATATTTTTAATTAACTTTAAATTAAATTAAATTACATCAATTGAATTTCCATATTATTGTATTTGACGCGCTATAAATAGGTATACATATTAAACTCGGTATAACGTTACACATCGAATCGTGCTAGTGTATTACATTGAAATAAATAATAATATACGAATATGTATGTGTATCGAATGGGCTAAATTTAGAATTTAGGCGCCCCAAGGCACTTTCAAAATTCCACCCCCATCTTGTCACCGGAAAAGGGTTGGAGAGGGAGGAGGTGGATGAAAATAAACATATTAATCATATTATGGTTTTATCGTTTTGTATTTTACAAAATACAACTGCAGTGGTTAACAACAACTCTAAGGCCCGTTTCACACGGGCCACTTTACGTGTCGCCACAGAAAAGACACAGTGGCGCCACATGAATTATATAGTTTTCACACGATAACCACACGATAACCACACGATAGCCACACGTGGTTCTCGACGCACTAATCGAATCATTCATGACGCGCAAATAGTGTATGCCTATTGATGGGAGACTTAACTGTATATTAATTAATATATTATATATATTAATATATTAATTAACTGTCGAGAAGTCCCAAACGTACAAAAACAAAACGGTATACCTTTACGATATCTTTCTTTATTAAAACAAAAACAACGGTGTATACATACAAAACGAACACGTTACACAAACTCAACACGTTAACAACTCGTCAAAAGAATTAGGTGACATTCGAAAATAATTAAAAAATTTTTCGCGATCACATTTTAAATTATTAAATAAGACATAAAACTGACCATTAGTTAATCTTGAAATGTTTAAAGGATGAACCCAATATCGACGGTTTTTTTTTCTTCTGCGTTCGCGAAGCACACGCAAAACTCGAACAACAAAATATGCGTATACGTTTTCATCCATCGTTATATCACCAGATTTTCTACTGCGTATACACTGACGAACTGTTATTGAGCATGCCATCAGCCGTCCTTTTTATGCTCCAGGGAATGTTCTAGAAATACTTCAATAAAATATTCCAGAATATTCTATTTCTCGAATTTTGGGGGGGCTTCTAGAAGATACTAGCTACTACTACTACGAATTGTGGTCGTTTGTGGTGTGGTCCGTATGAAATGAACATACTGTTTCAATGTATCACTAACTGTGGCGCCACAAACTGTGGCGCGATTCTAGCGAGGACCGACCACATAAACGCGTTGTGGCACCACAATTTTGTGGCGACACACCATGTAAAAGCATCAATTAAAAATAATGTATTTTTATCAGTGGCGCCACATGAACTATATAGTTTTCACACGATAACCACACGATAGCCACACTGTAGCTACAAATTAATTTATGTATGGTGCCAAAAGTTTCCTGCATGCAGTGCCATATATAGGCCGGGCCTAAGCCCTAGCCTCGGACACCTAATTTCAGTTCAAGTCTTGGGGCGCGATACCATTTAACTTGACATTTAAAAAAAAACACTTGATTATATTTATTTTAATTAAACAAAAACTTTTAAAGTGGATTTTTAAATATACAATACTACTGTATTGTTTTAAAAAAATTATAAGGTATAGATCAAACCCCTTCTAGCATCACTATTTAATAATTTAATTTCTTAAAAAGGCCTCTACTCCCCCCCCCCCCGCCCCAAGATAGTTTAAAGCCACTAAGTTTCATGCCACGCAACTGTGTAGTGCATATTATTACCTATTGGTTCTTTTTGAAAAAAATGTATGTTTTCACAAATTAATAATTAGGCAGTATAGTAACATTGATAGAAATACTTCAATAAAATATTCCAGAATATTATATTTTTCGTTTGTGGTGTGGTCCGTATGAAATGAACGTACTGTTTCAATTTATCACCAACTGTGGCGCGATTTCTAGCGAGGACCGACCACATAAACCCGTCTGTGGCACCACAACTTTGTGGCGACACACCATGTGAAAGCATCATTTAAAAATAATGTATTTTTATCAGTGGCGCCACTATGTCTTTTCTGTGGCGACACGTAAAGGCCCGTATGAAACGGGCCTAAAATGCGGGCTGCATTCAGGCTTCTGCATGTTGTGTAATGTCATTATCTGTTAAATCAAGGAATCCTTCAGCGTTCGTTTAAAAATAAATTTTAAAGAATATCTTATAATAAACTTCAGCTAAATTTCCACCGATAAATCGACTATATAAAATACAATACATAGAAAAAAACATTTAATACAATTTCAATAAATCAAAATTGGCTAAATACAAAAGAGAAATAAATAACAATTTACCACCCTCAAAATTCCACAAGGGGGAGGGAAATTTATCTCCCTGGACCCACCCCCCAATTACGGTCCTTAGTATCGATTCATCATGTTGCATAATACATGCACTTACCCGCATCAATAATAGCTTCCACAGATCTCTCCAAGCTAAACCTGATTACATCTTCGGTACTTTCACATAGTTTTCCATGTATGTTAAAGAAAACATTGTCGAAACGATTAATGTTCTTGACCTTTCCAACGCCAGAAGATATTCCAAGCTCGTCTATACACAACAAAACATTTTATTGATAAATCTTGTTATAAATCAATGAATTCAACATTTTATTTTTGTTATTAACAACTATAATGATCTGTAATAAATTTATCTTATTTTTTTTTATTTTAATTAAAAATATTACAGCAATGCAATTAAAATTATACGTACAGTAAAAACAGATATTATTATTACTTACATTTAATTAAATAAACAATCAAGCAGAATTTATAAGACTTACGATGAAATTAATAACAGGAGTGGAACGAGAGTCAAGAAGATGTATGTGTTGAGAGTGAGATAACCTAGAGAGGATAGAAATGAAAAAGGAGTTGTCTGCTAGGGAGAAAAGGAATAAAATTGAAAATTAAATGATTTAAATTTAAAATTGATTCCTTATGAGGTTAAGTACATAGTAGGGAAGAATTTAAGCTTACAATAATTATAAGGAAAAAAACTGTGACTTATTAGAAGGGTAATTATTTTTAAATATTAACTTTTTTCGGTTTGATGAAACAAATTAAAATATCCTATTTATTTTTACAATAATTATATATTTTTAATATTTATACACTGTTTACTTGGACTGGCACGGATAACCTACTAGTTTATTAAAAACTATAACTAACTACACTATGTTAGTTTTTAATTTTTTATGCAGTTTTTTTTCAATTTTTAATACTATTGAAACTAAAAAAAAAATGTTCTATCACTATTGAAAATTACTAGCTTTTAACATACTTTTAATTTATATATACATATATATATATATTTGTATATATATATATATATATATATATATATGTATATATACTAACAGTATGCTTCATTCAAATGGTAACACGAAATATTTCCGTCCAGTGATCTTTTATTGAAATGGGCTTTTTTCGGGGAGCTAGAGAATTCTCAAATACACATTTTGTGGTCATTTTAAAATTTTAATACTTTTATTGTGCACGTGCGCAATTAAAATTGAATTTTTTTAAATGGCAACATCTATTTTCAATTCCAGATTCCAATACACCAATTTTTTTAAAGCATTTTTGATAATGAAACTTTTTTCCTATCTCAAAAATTGACTAAATTAGAGCAATTCTTAAATTTAAGTAAAAAAGATTTTTGCTGCATTTTTCAACTTGCTATATTTTATTATTATAATATTATTTTTGGTTTGAAGCGACGGATTCAGCATATACTACAATTTTTAAACGACCCAGAGAAAAAAACCAAAGTAGTATCAAATCCAGTGCCCTGACCAACTTATCGGTCCATATATTCTTATTCAACGATTTCCAAGCGTTGTGAAGGTATTGTCTGAAGACAATTGTATTATGCGTCGGAGCACCATCTTAATGAAAAAACAAGTTATCCCGAATATTTAATGGAGCATTTTCCAATATTAGTGTTAAATGGTTAGAGATAAAATCCTAATATCTTCTACCATTGAGGTTTTTAACCTAAAAGTAGGGCCTTATTATGGAATCTCCTAATACTCCTCACCAAACATTTGTTCTCCACACCGTTTGGAAATTAGTTTTAAGTACCCAATGCGGATTATTACGTGTCCAATAACGGTTATTTTGTTATGCATTACGCCATTATTGGTAAATTTATTCTCATCTGTCCAAAGAACATATTGATAAGATATAGAAAATTAAAAAATATAACAAAAATCTTTTTTGTTTAAATTTCAGATTACTGTCAAATTTTGAGATAGGAAAAAAGTTTATTTATCAAAGTGCTTCAAAAAAATTGGTGTACTGAAATTTGGAATTGAAAATAGGTATTGCTATTTATAAAAATTTAATTTTGATTGCGCATGCGCACAATAAAAGGATTAAAAACTTGAAAATGATCACAAATTGTGTATTTAAGAATTCCTAGCTCACCGAAAAAACCCCATTTCAATCAAAGGTTGCTGGACAGGAATATTTCGTGTTACCATTTGAGTGAAACACACTGTATATATATATAGTTTTTTATACTCTTTCATAATTTATTAATAATGAAAAATTATTTTTTTTGTATAAGAAAACTTCAACGACATAAATGGTGAAAACAAGAAATCTAGAAAATGAGTTAGTTTTTGTAAAAGATGAAATATCTAAATATCAAAAATCTTATCATAAAAATGTTCATATGTTGTTCGGAAAATATTTTAGGAGTCACATATTATAAACGAAATTATAATTTTGTATAATGTTGTAACTTACCAATTGGCCAACGTCTTGAATCTAACGTGATTCCATTTTGTTTATTGAAAAGAAGATTTTTTAATTCTTCCACATTGTCACTTTCAGGGAATACTCCGGCAATGCCCGAAATGACCACTTCCACTTTGTTCGTTTCAGCCATTTGAAAGCACCTACAGATATAATAACTTAAATAAATGCACTAAACGTCTTTTGATTTGGTTTTGAAAATATTTTATTAATTGTTTAAATAAATATCACTAAAAATTATCATCGATTCAATTGCTATTGATTCTCAAACCGTTGGTACCGTATATCAAGAACATTTATATAATAATGAAACAAATATGTCAACATTTCTTCAATTTCTTTAACTTTATGATAATAGATGATAATTTTATTCATAGACATTATCAGTATTCAATAACAATGTAACAATTAAAACAATAATCGTGGAGTAGATACATGGTTTGTTAACCGCCACTTCCGCCGTCGAAAAATTCCTAGTACAGTTGCGCTTCACGGTTTCATCGTAAAAGTAGTGTTTTAATTATGTACAATATGATTGTAATGCTAGGGATGTGTGTGTTAATTTTTGTTTCTAGGTTATGAAATTTGCTGAACGTATACATAAAAAAAAAAAAAAATATTTAACAATAGTTAATACGAGTTATCTCAGTGAGGCCCAATAATCTATAAAAAGATTTTAAATAAATAATAATAATAATAATAATAATAACATCATATAGACGGTAAAAAAAGCATCAAAATAATAATAAAAACTAGAGTTTTTAAAATATTATTTTGTGATGATTTATTATCAAAATAATATTCTGTTTGCACCATAAAATTTTGGCCGCATTTAAATTTTAAAAATAAAACAATATTAATGCTACTAAGTTTGAAAATAGATTTGAAAAATATCATAGTGTATATATCAGAGGCAGTATTGGACAAAGATTTATCTAGATAATTATTCAAATAAAAATAAATTTGAATAATTTTCAACTTTAAATATTCGAATAAGAAATTATTAGTGCACGGCTCACTATTTACATGTAACTACTATCATATATAATATATTATACTATATAGGACCTATATTATATTATAGGTACTAAGATACGTATGTTGTATATTATATTTATAAGTTTAAATATAGAGCTATAAAAGTTTATAATTATTTATTTATATTTATGTTTGTTGTAATTGTTACGAAATATTATTATTAAATATTATTCATATTAAAATATTATTAAGTTATTATTAAAATATAATTTAAAAAACATATCTAAATCTTAACTTTCTTCTATTGATAGATATTGGTTTTATTTGAAATAGTTTTACATTTCTCTGAATAATAAAATAATTAACAATCGTGTAACATAAAATACAATGCCAACTATTGTTTATAATACGTGCCTGATTTTAATTACCAACCATATTCATATCAAAATAAAATAAATGACAATTATAGTTTGAAGATAAGAATTTAAAAATAACAATAGTAGGATACCCACCAGTTACCCGGGTTACTCCAATGACATAAAAAAGCTTTGGCGTCACCGAAGATAACTCACAAATATTTTACAGAAACGGTTTACTGTCTTGTCCGTTTTAAATATTGAGAGAAATATTAGAATAGCATAAAACAAAAACAGTATTGGATAAATGTAACACAAATATATTATATATATATATATATCTGTGGTACATATGATATTTACACATACCTATTTTCTAATTTTATTCAATTAAAATAACTGCACCCTTAGTTTTTAAAAAATTAATTTAACCAAACGAATTTTTTTTAAATCTGGTGTAGAATGTAAAGAAATATGATAAAAGCAAGTTTCATAATTCAAAGCGTTAACTCATGTTAAATTGGTTGATGTTTAAAATTGAACAAAACTTTTTAAGCCAAAGTTGTTTTTAAAAAAAAATAAAATAATAAATTAAAGAAATTAAAAATATAACTAAAAAAAGAAAGGACAGTTTATTAGTTTATTAGTTCTTTTTAACCAATGTATTTTCAAAAAAGAACAAATAGCAAAAGTTCTTTAAAAATAAAAAAAATACAGCTAATTCTCAACGAAGTGATTATTTTTCATAATTTGGAATTTTTGAAATAACTCGCACATTTGAATAATTTGACAAATAAAAATTTTAAATAATTTAAAAAATTTTATTAAATACTATTATAACACTCCGTATTTTGATTTCGCGTCAATATTTTATTATTCCTCAATTATTTTATTTTATTAATTTCAAAGGAAATTTCTATGTAAAATTGATTTACATCCAGGTTATTGACTGTAAAAAAAAAAAAAATAGATAAAAACATAATTTACATATTTACAAAGGTTACCATTAGCAATTATTCAGTGTCATTGAATTTATTGAACGGTTCATTATGGCAGACAACGTTGTATTATTAATCAAATTTTAAATGTATAGACTATTACTCATATAATGGTATATAATACATAATAGTATTAATAAAACAATAAACAATACTGTTCTCCGGTGCTTTATTTTATTTGTAAATAAAATACGAAAAGTCTTCTGAGTTTTACTATTGTAACAATATACAAACAGTTGATGAATAATTGTTATTACTATGTAATATATATGGGTATGTACCCATCAGAATTCTGCATGGTCCATTTTTTTAATGACAAAACTATTAAATTTTAACACAAACCAAAACCAGACCAGGCCAACGTATAAAAATATCTAGGAATAAGATCGAGATCGGTCTGAATATTAAAAAGTGATAATTAATTGGGCTATACCCTTCTTGAGTATATATTTTGTATAAGACAAATATTTTTAGAGCAGATTATTATGATTGGAAAGTACGATCAGTTTATTTACAAATATAATAATACTGTAGGCTAAGCTTTTATTTATATATTAATTTACAAGTATTAACTATTTAATACATTTTAATTGTAATTTAATTTTTTATTATTTTATTATTAAATATATTTAATATAAAAATTATACGTAATCGTACTTTCCAATCATGGTAATCCTCGATATATAAACTATTCGTGTATTTACTTAAATATTATATATATATATTCAGTTTCGAATACTGAATTATACACCATTTTTTTTAAAGTTTTTTAAAGTTTATTTTCTTTTAAAACCAATTAAAGGACCCCTAAATGAATTATGTAATATAATTTTATAAGTAGGTAGTGATTGCTAGGTTGTATATTTTCTTTTATGGATTAAGAATATTTAATTTAAAATAACTAGCTATCTATAGGGAATTATTAACGATCACAAGAGTTGTTAGTTTTTAATTTGGCGTTCACGACAGCAAGACAAACAATGTTCAAAATATTATATAAAATGGACCACAAATAGTGTATAATATACATTTGGAAATAATACAAATTTTATATAATACAACTCACAATTATTATCTAGATTCATATTTATAGATCTATATTCTATAATATGTAAATATTATGCCAACAATAAAATCAGAAATGCAACGAGCTATTTTTATGTTTTAAAATATTATATAACCCTAGTTAAAATAACATATTATTATGTTTGGTATTTTTTTTTACTATGTAATATGCATACTATTAAATTGTTCAAAATTAAAACCATGTTTATTTTATCGAGTTAAAGGTGGACGGACAATAATTGATTAGTTTTTTTGATTTTTTTGACAAAAGGACCGACCGGACTACACGTAAATAAATTTAAAAACTTAAACATCGAAAAGATTGTATCATGATCTAGTCCGGTTGGGTTTAGACCAAACCATACAGAGCTCTAATAAAATAAGTACTTACGTAGTATTTGTTTAATATTACAATTCAACGATCGCAAATATCGATTAGAAATTTAATTTCCAATAGATTTTTTTTTATGAAGTACAAAACCAAACAAATTTCTACCTCACCAACTATACATTTAAGTCGTCAGTGTGGAATAGTGATAAAATAGGAAGGAAATTTGTATTTATTATGATAATTATTTGTGTGGTAATTTATATATTTATGTATTATTAAGATGAACTATTTTGCGTTGGAACTCATGTATTCACACTTAATGCATCTTTATAAATTAACAAGGTATTACAAATCGATTCACTGAATTATATTTCATATAGCGATTTTTGATTATTAAAATTCAAAAGTTTAAGTAGAAAAAATTTAATTATTCAACAATGTTTATGCATATATTAAGTTTTTAAAAAATAATTGTTATTATTTTTCAGTCATTCGTTTAAACATCAACCGCATTATGGAATAATACTGTGTTGTATCTAATAACTAACTAGGTATACTATGGTGATATATCAAAATGTAATTATTCTCTACTTGTTTCATCAAAAAAATGTTCAATATATTGTGAGATATATAGTTAGATGAGAGAATAAATTATTAATACATTTTTTGTTTATTATTTTTGACCACGTTAATAAGAATGTTTAACAGTTGTATAGTTTTACCTACACATTTAAATGAATAATGCATATCATTATGATTCTATTGAACTTTTAGAAACTGTCGAAAACAAGATACCTATATTAGATTTACATAGTATTATTTAATGACGTATTTTGAACATAATGTCAGGGGTTACAAAAAAATTACCCTAGATACACAGTGCAAAACGTCGTAAAAACAACTATTTCAATATAAACATATTTTTATTGAAATATTTGTTTTAACGAATTAAAAATATTATAATAAAAATTATTTAAAATATTAAAATTAAAACATATAGTTGGTTTTAATAGCATTTCATGCTATTATTTTAACAACAAAATATGAATGAATGTATATAATTTTTCTTACATATGGAAACATATTATTCAAAGCTGTAGATTTCAAATCTTAAATAGTTTCAAATTTTCAAAATATTCTGTCATTTAATTTAAATCACATAGTCTCTTATCCATACTGAAAAATAAACAAACTATTACTGTCTTATTTGAATGACGATAAACAACAAGTATAGACATTTTAGCAATTGTAAATTAATAACCTTATATCTTATTTAGAGGTTGCAAGTGTGAACCCTTGCAACTCCCCAATGTTGCTACCGGAGTAATTATCATTAATACTCAATAATTACACTCCGCAATGTAACTATCATTAAATAATTAAGTAATTTTGTTTATTTATTACTATAACAGTTAGGTACCTTTCTACTACACTAAATCAGATTATTTGAATTTTTAATAATGAATTATTCAAATACAAGTGATGTCACTAATTAGTTATAACTAATCCGTTTACTAAGAAAATCACGTGTACTTATAACATGTTGTTTGTATTAGGTTCTATGAATTAATGACACTAATAACACAAGGATAATTATTCAAACTGTAAACTACAATAGCTTATTAAACTCTTATATAGTATATTTATATGGGTAAGTAATCATAAGGATTACATTTTAATTATTATCAACATTCAGTTGCAACAATTATTACGATAAAATGCCTTACTGCCAGTGCAGAGATAACTTAAGATTTATCTAGATAAAGTAAGATAAAATATATTCAGTAAAAATGAATGTAAGATTTAGATAAAATATAATAAAAATAATAATTATCTAGATAAAGATAAAATATACAAGAATAAATATCTAGATGAAAAAAAATGAAAACTGTAATTTTAAATAATTATATAAATAGGCATTTAGGGGTATCATGAACAATGTATCTATATATATAAAAGTGGAGCCAAAAATGTATAACAATTCATCAATTGAGAACGGCTGGGCCGATTTGGCTTAATTTTTTTTTAATTATTCGTAATTGCCAGGAGAAGATTCTTATGTAAGAAAAAATGAAAAAAGTTGCACGGAAAATTAAAAACTAATATAACCGTGTAAATTGTATACCTATATAGCTAACTGCAACTTGACCTTTTTTTTGTGTGTTTTATCGGCGTGTATAAATATATCAGTATTCCCTTGGTTACGGAATT
>JASXSY010001569.1:0-29675 GCA_034509805.1 Sipha maydis
TACTTAGAAGTGATCACGATACCAATTCTGAAGAGGATGCAACTGATTCCGAAATAGATGAGGTTCGTGAAAATACCGATAATTTTTACATAGGAAAAGATGGAAAAACAAAGTGGTGTAAAATAAAACCTCCTGTAAATGTTCGTACACGTGCACATAATATTATAACCCATCTTCCTGGCCCTAGAAGAGAAGCACGTGGAAAAAAGTCTCAAATTGAAATTTTAAATTTATTTATTGACGATAATATTACTAGAATTATAACACATTGTACAAATATTTATATTGAATCAATCCGCGACAAATTTCAGAGAAGTAGAGACGCGAGGCTTACATGCGTAACAGAAATTAGAGCCTTTATTGGACTATTATACCAAATAGGATCCTTTAGGTGCTCCCGTAAAAATTGTATTCATTCATTACATAAAAGTAATAAATTAATAATGTAAGTATTGATGTTTAATAATAAAAAAAGTAATAAATGATGAATATTTCTAATTTTAATGAATAATTTATCGATGGTTGACAATTGTCCCGCACGCGCCCAACCGCATAACAAATATCGACGCGCCTAACGTATGGTTAATGAAGGTACAGTTTACTTTTCGCAATGAAGTTCAATTAACACATAAGTATATTTTTCAGCACTTTTATATTTTAGGTGCCTAAAACAAATATTGTTAAACGACCTTGGTAGACACGAATAAATTAGTGATCACAATCTGGATGCGCTGACATGTCAACGTGATTTATTTGACACGTTGAATTCATTCCCCCAAAAAAAAAATTGGTTTTCATAATTCAACTTACTTTTTTTTTCTTTATCGTGCTTGCTTTTTCCGTGACATAATTAAAAATGAAATTATAATTTCCCCGGTTGTATTCATAATTATTTCGTATTCTGCGCGATCTCTAACACACCAGGCACCAATGGATTAACGTGTTTCGCGTAAAATGTTTAATCTCTATTACGGGTGTACGAGTATACCTAAGGTTTGATCGGAACAATACCGTTTTTCGTATCTTTGTTCCGTTATTCCCCCGCTTTTCGGAGTACTAAAATGTCTCGTTTTCAGAAAGTAGTTAAAAAAAATAATAGTCTATTATCATTCGTTGATAGTAGTATGAAAACGCCCGTTCTAAACCCACCTTCGCCTCATTTGCCTCTTTGGCCTTCTCCTCCGCCTACCGTATCACCACAGCAAAACAATGCTGATACAGTACCCCCGTCACCGCTACCTACTACCTTGACATTACTGATCCCCCCCCTGCCAAAACCAAACGTTCTATCACTGACACTGTTAGCAGTTTTTAATTATCAATTTTTTTTTATCATACATTGTTATCAGTGTTTTGATTATACTAAATTGATAAACACCATTTAATAATTTATTTTTTACTCGACGTTGTTATCAGTGTTTTGATTATATTAAATTGATAAAGTGATTACAGGCCATATTTCATAATATTTTTGAAAAATAACGAATTGATAAAACAATATCTGGTTAAGAATCGAAATGGAAATGTATTAAGTTTTAATAACGTGATAACTCACCGTATTTGATAATACATCTGAAAAAAATAACAGAATTGATAAATAATGTGATGCGAACCATAAAAAATTGTACATAAACGAATAAGTGGCCCCACTCAGTTTAAAGATACAGTCAGCACTTGTTTTCATCTTATATTTCACTTTTTAAGTGTCTCTTAGTTTTTATTGTCTAATAATAATGAAAACAAAGTAATTTTTTTATCTTATACAGTAGTCACTTATTAAGTGTCATTTATATAATAATAATAACGTTAAAAACACAGTCAGCATTTTTTTTTTTTCATGTTAAACGGTAGCCACTTTATTAGAGTTGGACACGCAAGGATTTGAATATACATAGTCAACATAATTTTTAATTATTATTAATTTTCACCAGTCTTTTCTTCTTTGTCTCTTTTTTCGTTAGAATTGACCACCGACGGGTGATGATGATTGATGGTGTGGAAAGGGGTGATATTTTTTTTTTTTTAACGACGGAATAATTTTTCTGTACGCCACTGACATGTACGATTTTTTCATACACGTATGTAATCAGTCGTAAATACGTCTTTTGCCGAATATCACATAAGACAATATTTCTGAGAGAAAAAAGAAAAAAAAAGAAAAGAGAATTGATAATTGTACATAATATGATTCCTGGTTTTCTAATAACACCTAGTTTGCATTATTGAGACTCTTTTATAATTGATCACCTCATCGTTTTTCCTATACATTATTATATGTATAATATGAATTGTGTTTATACTATATATTTTTGAAATACATATATTACATGTACGTAAAATGCAAAAGGTTCTTTTTGGTCAGTTTTGAACACCAAGTCAACTGATGTTTAGTGTGTCGTTAGTAGCACAAGTGGATTGATCATTTTTATTTATTTTGTAAATTTGAGTGTTTAAAAAATGTATACCTGTTCCGAGTGTGCTAAAATTTTCAAACGCAAAGACAGTTTGCAAAGACATATGAAGTTTCATGGCAATTTAATCAGATTCAGGTGTGAACAATGTTTATCAACTTTTACACGTCAGGACAATTTTAAAGACATGTAAAGAGTATTCATGGTATGTATATTTATAAATATTAAATTTAACTAAATTTTTTACCACTGAAGTATTCCGCGTTTAAGGCTGTCAACTGCAATCGGCCCCGAATATTTATGTACCAGATATTCCAGCTGGTTCCTCGAATCAATTAATACCATCATCAAGCCACGGTAAATATAACATATTAACAAATTAAATTTTTATAGGTATTTATTGCGATTATGTTTAGCTATGGTTCAATCACGTATCGCATGTAAGACGCAAGACAAAAGAGATCCTGAAGTAGACAGGTTTATGAGAGATGTCACAGACGATGAACTTTTTTTGACTTTGAATTACATGGATACTGACAATCAACCAACATCAAAACGGCTAAAGAATATTCGTATGAAAGCAGTTAACAGCCCCGGAATGACTCTTTAGAAGTCGGCTTTTGAAGGTACCTACGTGTAATAATTATTTTCAAAGAAATTTCAATGAGGGTAATTTAAATTATAACCAGTTTCTATGCGAGACCAAACCTGAAGTGATAAATGTAATAAAAAAATTTCTTGAAAACGGCCCTGTAAAAATAAATCTAAAATTAGAAGCAACTTACATTATACCCAACACGGAAATTATTGAAAATCGTGCCTTTAAAACCGCTTCAGTAGCTCTATATAATATATAATATATATATATATATATATTATGACATCACCATTGGAATCAATTTTGGAGACGGAATTTAATAAGTTGCTTTTGGAATATGAGTTATATGACGGTAAGGGTTCCGGGTTCGCACTATTACAAATTGACGGCTTGCTATTAAATATAAATAAATATAGACCCATTGGAGGCTCTTCATATATACCACTGCCACCCGATGTAGAACGAAGAAAAGCGACTATTAACGTTGAAAATTTCAACGACGAAAAATGTTTTCAATATAGTATTTTATCAAAATACGTCAATACATCAAATCCGCGACGGTTGACGAATCATTATGACGATCTAAAAACTAAATTCAACTTCGAGGGCATACGATATCCAACTTCGTTGGGTGATGTAGAAAAGTTCGAAAAAAATAATAAAAATGTGTCAATTAATGTATACGGCCTTAAGAAAAAAGAAAATTCGGAAAAAGAAAAAAACAGTAGCAAGTATATAGTAGTGCTGTACAAAGTATGCGATGAAGAAAAATCCGAACACTTCGACTTGTTACTATTCAACGATACGGATAAGCAGCACTGCTGTCTAATTACTAATCTCTCAAGGTTGATAAGTTTTCAATTATCATCACGTGAAAAAGCTATCGTAGTTTGCAATCGGTGTTTAACAACATATGAAAAACATCCCACTCAACGGTTACCATGCGGAGAAGAGCGTCTAAGAGATCATCGTGAAAAATGCATGAAAAATAAGCCCACATTAATTTGCATGCCCAAACGAGGCGAAGTTTTAAAATTTAAAAATTGGGGTAATACACTGAGACATCCATTGGTCATTTACGCCGACTTTGAATGTCTCCTTGTTAAATTTACATCCGCCGATGAAACGATGAAGTCAACCCGCATAACGCACGAACATGTGCCAATGAGTTTTTGTTTTTATGTCAAACCCAGTGATGATGTCCCAAAATGGTTATTAAACAAATATGATATACCTCTTACCCCGTGCGTATTTTTGGGCGATGAAAATAGTACAGATAATGAAGTATCCAAGAGGTTTGTAGATTCATTAGTAATCGTTTGTAGGAGAGCTGTAAAAATGTTTCAAACAAATGTTCCAATAAAAATGACAAATGAAGATTTAATTAACCATTCAAACGCCGAAAAGTCCGGATCGTGCCCTTCTCTGTAAACAAAAATATAGTTCAAAAAATGCCCCCGTCAGAGATCATAATGATTTCAATGGAAAATACAGACAAACTATTTGCAACAATTGTAATTTAAAGATAAAAATACCTAAATTTATACCATGTTATTTCCACAATTTATCAAACTATGATGGGCATTTTATCGTAACACAATTGGGCTTCGATGAAAAGTCAATAAATGTGATTCCTAATAGTGAAGAGAAATATATTTCATTTTCTAATTATATTTACAAAGATTTCACTATTAATTTTATTGACACATATCAATTTTTACCATCGAGACTGGAAAAGTTGGCCAATAATCTGTCAGGTAACAATAATTCAAGATTTAGGGAAACATCTAAAATATTTACTACAGACTGCATGGACTTGGTGACTCGTAAAGGAGTGTACCCTTATGAGTATATGGACTCATGGAGTAAGTTGGAAGAGAGGTGTCTCCCTAACATTCAAGATTTTTATAGTACACTTACCGAATCACACATTTCGAGTGATGATTACGAACATGCCATTCGCGTTTGGAAACATTTTAAAATGAATAATCTTGGTCAATATAGTATTTTATACATGAAAATTGACACCTTAATACTGACCGATATATTTGAAAATTTCCGGGACTTGTGTTTGACAACGTATGGATTAGACCCCTGTTATTACTATACAGCACCAGGTATATCTTTCGACTGCATGCTTAAACACACAAATATCTCCATCGAATTATTGTACGATTGCGACATGTTGCTAATGTTTGAGCAAGGCATACGTGGAGGTCTAACCCAGGCTGTTAAGCGATACCACAAATCTAACAACTATACTGTTCCGACGTATAACAGAAACCTACCAGACTCATGGATAGTATATTTAGATGCGACTAATCTGTAAGTAATAATTGTTTAAACCAAAACATTATGTTTAATTATTTTTTTTTATATCTAGTTATGGATGGGCAATGATGCAACCATTACCCTATGGTGGATTCAACTGGTACCAAGGGAGTTTGGATGTAGACAACGTATTGGATTTGCTCAACAATATGTGTGAAAATTCTACTTTAGGTATAACACTTGAAGTTGATGTTCTCTATCCGCAGAATCTACATGATAAGCATAACGATTTACCATATTTACCCGTACGAGGAATACCACCAAAATCTAAATTCCCCAAGTTAATGGCAACTTTAGAGTCAAAAACCAACTATGTGGTTCATTACATGGCTTTAAAACAAGCTTTGAAAGCAGGATTGATCTTAAAAAAAGTATACTAAAAATGTGTGTATAATATAAAAATGTATAAAAAAATAAAAATATATTATCGTTACAGGTGCATAGAATAATTCAATTTAATCAATCAAAATGGCTTGCATGCTACATCTTATTAAACACAAATATGCGAAAGGAGGCTGAAAATTATTTCGAAAAGGATTTTTATAAACTAATGAATAATAGTGTTTTTGGTGTGTACTTATTTGCTATTCATTGTATTCTGTATATTCATAATAAATTTATTTGCAGGAAAAACAATGGAAAATGTAAGAAAGAGGATGAAAATGGAACTTGTATGTAATAAAAGACGCGCAGAAAAATTAATTAAAAAACCCACATTTTAAGACAATACCATCTACAATGAACAACTTTCAGCTTTTCACATGAATATTGACATCATGAAATTCGATAAGCCTATATTCGTGGGTTTTAGCGTGTTAGATTTATCGAAAAACCTCATGTATGATTTTCACTACCATACAATGAAAAATTATTATAAAGATGATGATATTGAACTTTTATACATGGATACAGGTGCATAAAAATTTCACATATTATTATAATTACACTTTTATTTCATTTAATTTATTTAATTTAGATTCATTCATGTATCAAATAAAAACTTACAATTTCTACGATAATATTATTGTTAATCCTGGATTTATGGATAAATTAGACACGTCTAACATGCCATCTTCACATCAATGTTATTCAACAACTCGTAAAACAGTTCCAGGCACTTTTACTGATGAAAGCGGTGGTGTGACAATCACAGAAGTGGTTGCGTTAAGAGCCAAGTCATACGCGTTCAAAATGGGTGCTAAGGAGACGTTGAAAGCTAAAGTTGTGGGGAAATATACAGTGAAAAATCATATGACAATCGATGACTAAAACAATGCTTGTTTTTTTGACAATGATAATATTACTAATGATTATTCGGCATATCGTGATACGGTATCATTTAGGTCATATAAATACCAGGTGAAGACTATATCAACTCATAAACTCGCATTGAATCGGTATGATGATAAAAGATTTGTCATGCAAGATCAGGTTCATACATTAACTCATGGTCACTATATGATTAAGTAAGTTTAATTTGATATTTTATTTAAAATACATTATAATCGTATTTTTTTATTTTTTGTTTCAAAGAAATTATCGAAGATAATGATTTACAGTTGTAATTTTTTTTTTATTTAGTTGTAAATTTAAAAATATGTAATTAATGCACGTCTTAGTTAATATATAGCAATAATTTTTAATTAAATCTATGTGGATTGTAATTACTTTTTAATGGTCAAAATGTAAAAACCAATTATTTTGTATAAATATTTTTGAATCACCTTATTGTGATGAAAAAACTCTTTATTTGTATAAAATTGTAAATACCTTATTAGTAATTGCTTTTTATTTTATACAAAATTGTAAATACCCCCTTTATTTTGTATACAATATACCTTATTAATTATGTGAAGAAAAACATATTGAATATAATAATAATAATAATATCTTTATTAAGAATTATTTATATACCATTTCTTTAAAACATAAACTTTATAAAATGTACAATGGTATGGATTTAAACCCATGTGAAAAATACAACAAGGAAAATTTTCTATGGTACATAACTGATTCAACCGAGGACATCCAAGTTCTTCCATGTTGATGACTGTGACGTGCGGGATTAACTCTTTGATAATTGTTTGTTTCTGCAAGCCTTTCACGTACAAATATTTGAATTGTAAAGACTTTAAAATGTTGTCCAGTTGTTTGTATTCGACATCGCCGTATTGCAATGTTAATCCGTGATAATTTCGTTCAAGCCATTTGTTCACACTTCGACTTTTTGCATCTTGTGTATTGAGCTGGTGTTTAAATATCCAATGTTGTGCTGCCTGTGTATCTGTGTTTACTACAGACATTTCTTTAATCATGTATTTATTGTTGATTCCGAGAACACATTGAATATCTAATATTGCCGACGACACTGTCATTCGAGTGTTTTAATGAAACTGTCTCGACATCTTTTGCATTTACCCAACTGTCATGTGTGCTATCAAAACCCAGCCAATTGACAAACATTCGATTTCCCCTTCTACGTATTATTTTTTTAATTAAATATTTATCAGGATGACTTGTTTTACTTATTTCTTCGGAATAAAAACAACCGGCAATTGGTTTACCTGTATAATCTTCTAAAATGTATGTTGGTGGGGATGTTTTATTAATTTTGATAACAGTAAACACCTCCATCGACCAATTGGGTAAATAACCTTTTGTAAACACTCCTTTATTTGTACTTATTCGGACCTTATCACCTACGTTAAATTTAACTTTTTTATTGACCTTCTTGCGTTTTTTCAATACCACCAGCGAAGGATTTCTATCTGCTTCAATAGGAGTCATTCCGATAGTCCGGTGTATTGATGAGTTGTAATTTTTCATTAACACGGGTAACAAGGAAATCCAATTATGTGTACCTCTGGCTGTAAACTCTCGAAACATTTTTTCCTTCAATGTCCGATTAAATCGCTCAACAATACACGCTTTGGTCGTGCTATACGTAGAGTACTTTTTTATTTTGTATTTTTTCATCAAAGCGTCAAACGTTTTGTTATAAAACTCTTTACCATTGTCTAATTGAAGTAATCTAGGAGAACGATTAGTTAATATTTTCGATTACTCGTGAGAGACTTCAGTTCCAGTTTTCGATTTTAAAGGTAATGTCCAAGCAAATTTTGTAAAACAGTCTATAATACACAGAATATATTTAAAACCTTTATTTTGTTTCGCATATGGTATCATTTCCACTAAATCGGCTTGCCACAAGTCGTTTCGACCATACACATTAACTGTACGTCTATTAAAGTTTTTTCTCGCCGGACGATGGAGTTCATGTGCAATGTCTCGCTTAACAGACATTTGGTATTGTTTTTATTATTCCGGCTTCTTTCAACTCTTCGAAAATCGATAATATTTCGTTAGAAACACCTGTATTTCTGGCTCCTTGGGACGCTATTAGTAGACGTAATCTATCGACGAGTTCGTTTGGGTCGTTCCAATACACTAAATTGTGTTTTTGTAGTTGTATACTATTGTAACCCTCCCCAGAAGGAAATAATTTTTTTACAATGCCTGTATACTTAATACCACCTTTCTTAATACGTTCGCCGTCTTGTGTTAAGTGTGCTGATGTTTGAATTAATATCGATTTATACGTTTTCAAATCTTGTTCATAGTATAACGTGGGAATTCTCGCAAACAATAAACTAATTAATCCGCTTGTTAACGGATAGGAAGCATCCCCAATAATTATCGTATTTTCAATAAATTTGATTTCTTTGTCACCTAAATTAATACTATCGTTGATCAGCTTCTTTGGGCCATAAATCTTATCTCTTTCGTTTGAGTCCAACCAAAACTCAATATTCTCTGTAGACTTGTGTTCGAATGGATAATAATATTCATTTGTCGATTCTATTTTTTCAACGGGTGATGGTGGAGAATATTTTTTACTCTCGTGTAATCTGTTTAATGGTTCTATGATTGATCGGTTTAAAAGTATTCGACACTAAAAATTGAACTTCAGCCTCTCCATTTTTCAACGCGATAAATTTACGTTTAATATTTTCCTTGGCCTTGATTAATTCATTTAATACTGAACCGTCTTCGGTCATGATTAGCTCACGAATGGTGTGCTATCGAATACAAATTATTTTATATAACAACAAAAGTATCAAATCCGAGACGATATCGACCGTTGTCACGCTCACTGTCTTTGCAAATAACAACAAATGAAAAACATGTAACGCAGAAATTTTTAAACTCACTATAACTCATATCACCCAAACAGTGTTCATTATACACGTGTTTTAAATTGGTCTCGTCTTGTTTGAATAAGACAATTAAGTTGGCATTATCACGAATCAATTGTTTTGGAACTTTTGAATAATTTTGAGCTAGATAAAATATGTCTACTTTGTTATGTCTTCCTCGGGAAAAATATTCTCTTATAACGCCTTGATGTTCACCGATAACATCGTCCATTATGAAAATTGAATTTGGTAAAACTTTTTCAGGTGAGATAACATTATCGTTTTCAAAAAATGTGAATAAATTCACACCATCAATATCGTCAATAATACGTTTTAATAACATGTATTTCGGTTGTTCGAGTGTCTTAGAATATATGTATACATTTTCGAATCTCAGACCGTTTTCATTTACGAGTAAAAAATAAATCAGGTTTGTCTTACCGCATCCTGAACTACCTAGAACCAATGAACGAACCGTGTTCGGGAACAAAGAGCCGTGTCTCGATTTTATGGTATCAGGTGTATCAATGTTATAAATTGGCAGCTTAAGTTTTTGTTCAATAAATTTCATTTTCGTTATAAATACCGTTGTATCATGTAAAAAGTATCAGACAATGTCTCGCTACCGAAGAATCAACAAGAATAAAGGTTCCGGTTTAGTCAACTCTCTTATAAACCATTTACCAGTGGAAGTGCATTTACCTGGATATAAGTTAGTATGCATTTCTTTTTTATTTCACATTTGACTAATATGTTTTTCCATTAGATACTGTGGACCTGGTACTAAATTAAAAGGTAAAGACTTGCACGTGGAGAACGTGGGGTAAATAAACTTGACGAGTTTTGTAGATTTCATGATATAGCATATGATAAAAGTAATTCGCTAACCGATAGACATAAAGCGGACGAAATATTGGAAAATCAAGCCTGGGAAGTGTTTAAAGGAAAGGACACTGGTTTAAAAGAAAAGGCTGCTGCTTGGCTGGTCACAAACACTATGAAACTTAAACGCAAAGTCGGTATGGGTTGTGGTTTTAAACATGCAGTCAAAAGTGTTAAAAAAGCAATTAAAAGTAAACTGCAAGAAAACAATATAACAAAGTTAGCAAAAACATGTATTGCCGCTGCTAAAAAATCATTTTCGAAAAATAAGACAAAGACAAAAACCCCCAGAGTAATACCTATTCCTAAAAGAGGCGGTGTTCTACCCCTTATACCGATTTTTGCGGGTCTGTCCGCATTGGGGGCACTATCCGGTGGTATTGCAAACGTGGTCAAGACTGTTAACGAAATGAAATCCAACAGAAACACACCCATTCATTTAGGCAAAGGATTATATCTCACACCATATACACCAACCTCGTATAAAATCGGAAAAGGTATTTCACCGCATAAAAGTGGACCCAAAAGAAAACCGAAAAAAAACTAATTTCTACGTTACCCAACAGAGCTCTGTACGACTATGAGATTATAAAATACGCACACGAGTTGAAAATACCTCATTTCATAGGAGTTTTCTCCAGATAAAAGTTACCACTTTGTCCGAAATACAGAGAATCGGCCGTAGTCAACTTGGACATCAAAGACAGTACAGGTACTCATTGGGTAGCGTATAAAAAAATCGGAAATAACATTGATTATTACGACAGTTTTGGAAATTTGCCCCCACCATTAGAATTACAAGCATATTTTCGAGGTTATAATATCAGATATAATTACAAACGAGATCAAAAATACAACACAACAAATTGCGGGCACTTGTGTTTAAAATTTTTATCATGTATACAATAACGTTAAACGGTAATTCGAGTGAATTGTCTTGTGATATTTTCCCACCGTTGGAGGTAGATAAATCGACTAATATTTCTCTTTTGAGCTTGCACACAAATAATTCTATACCAAACGTCGAATACGGGTGTGATGTTATTGCATTTCGCAAGTCAAACGGTCAAACTGTAAGCGTCACTATTCCTACAGGGGCTTATGAACTTAATGGTTTAGAAACTATGATAAAAAAATTATTGCCTTCAGACGTTTCATCGTTTCGATTAGAAGCCGATAATAATACATTGAAATGCACAATGACTGCCAACTTGGACATAGATTTCACTGTAGATAATAACATATCGAAGCTGTTGGGTTTTCAAAACATGATATACAAAGGTGGAATCACACACGAATCTGAAAATCTGGTCAAGATAATTAAAGTGAATTGTATAAAAATAGTATGTAATTTGATTCACGGTTCATTCTGTGACAAAGTGTCGAGTCAGACTATACACGAATTTTTTCCAACCGTTTCACCGGGTTACAAAATCATAGAGGTTCCCAGACATTTAGTATTTTATTCTCTCAACACTACATCCATAAGTAAAGTAATTATTGTACTAAGAGATCAAGATGGTAATTTAATAAACTTACTAGGTGAACCGATTACAGTTCGTCTGCAGATTAAACACGAGAATGGGTCTTAAATTTACAAGCAAAAAGAATAGAGTAATAAAAACTATTAGTAGTATTCCAAAGGTGGATAAAGCAACACATCCACCGCCGCCGTTGTCCAAACTCAACAAAAATAATATAGAATTTTTACGCTCGTTAAAAGTAATTTAAAAATGGATGATATGTATTTGGACGTGACCGAGGACTATGTTGAAGACTGTAAAATAACTCAAATACAATATCACTTTTTTCTACCGTATTCGACTTCGGCAATGCACAATAACGATGAGATTAGAATATCTATTCAAAATATGGACGCGTACACTTTACCGTGTGAGAGCTACATTTATATCGAAGGTAAGATTAATAAACCCGTTGACGTGGGACTGGGCATAGGAGAATTTCAAGTTACAAACAACGGACTTGCATTTGTTTTTTCCGAAATGAGATATGAATTGAACGGAACTGAAATACAGAAATTAAAATCTCCTGGAAAATCTTCATGTTTAAAGGGATACTGTTCGTATACTTTAAACGACCTGTATGAGTTGCAAAACGCCGGTTGGAATATGACGACCGATTCAAAACTCGTGGATAACGTTTATTTTTCCGGTTGCATTCCTCTAAAACAATTATTCGGATTTTGTGAAGATTATAAAAAAATTTTACTCAATTGTAATCAACAACTGGTTTTCAATAGATCATCGACTGATTTTGACGCATTGCATGTCACAGGCGTTGCAGTCAGTGAAAACATTGAATAAAACAAAAAAGTAAGAATCGAATTGAGCAAAGTTTTGTGGAAAATGCCAATTGTTCGAGTAAACGATAAAGAAAAATTGAAATTATTAAAAGTTTTGGACTCTCATGAATCGTTGTCATGCGCGTTCAGGAATTGGGACCTTTGTGAGTACCCTGTTTTACCTCAAAATACTTCACATTCGTGGACGGTGAAATCAAGCAGTTTACTAGAGAAACCTCGGTTTGTTATAATTGGATTTCAAACAGATCGAAAAAATAATTTGCTCAATCATTCTGGACATTTCGATCATTGCTATTTAAAAAACCTCAAAGTTTATTTGAACTTTGAAGTGTACCCGTATGAAGATTTCCGTGCAGATTTTTCAAATAACCAAACTTCCATAGTATACAAGGCGTATACGGATTTTCAAAAGTCTTACTACGACAGAGACCACAGTAAACCTTTACTTTCAAAAACCGATTTTTGTCTACTAGCACCAATCATAGTGGTAGATTTATCACGTCAAAACAACAATGTAAAATCGTCTACAGTCGACTTGAGAGTGGAATTTGAAACCATAAAAAACATTCCTGCAAAAACTACAGCTTACTGTCTAATTTTACACGATCAAATCGTAACATATAATCCGTTAAACGGTGATGTAAGAAAATTGTAAATATTGTAAATAAAAACACTTTTTTATATATATAATTACATATTGAGTTTTTTTTTTTTGTTCAGCATCATACAATCAGAAAAATATTTTTCATTTCACTTTGGGTGTTACCTGCACTGCATATGTTGGTGTTGCGGGTCTGTTGAAATACATTGGACCGTCGTTTTCATCAACTGCCTATAATAATATAATATATGTAATTGTGTACTATTTATATTATGTTTTTTTATATTTTACCTGAGAATTATTTGAAGACGGTGGCATATTTGCGTCTTCGCAAAGATCTATTGTTGACGAACATTCAAATAATGAAAAACAGCCCGAATCGACATCGTCCTAAATAATAATAATATATACAATATATATGCCTACATTTATTCGAATAAAATAAATTTACCTCAGGTTCTTTTTTGATTACACACTGTTCGGCTAGCTGTTTTGTAGCGAGTAGTTTCAACTCACTTATGAAGTTCCTTCGGGTTTTCTGTTCCACATGACTTGATATAAGTTCGTCGTTGACATTCCGAATCGTCACGGCCATTTCATCTATGTTCATTTTTCGTGAACAATTCAATTTGAAATAATCTGTTATTTGCTTAAATTGATGTAGTACCATAGGGCGAACGACAGTAGTTTTTCCAATGCAAGCCTCAAAAAGAGCCCATTCCATGTATTGTAGCGTTATAAGATCCGCACGATTAAGGAGTACGCGACACCCATCTTCAACTTTGGATTCTATTACCAAAGTGTTTTCACCACGATAAATAGTTTTTGATAATTTACTTACATCATCCGAAAAGAGTAAAAGATTTTTGTTGTCATCCGGCGTGTCCAAAATCATCGATAAAATATTATCCATAAAAGAGTAAATACGTTTCAAAAAGTCATGTGAAATCGAGACGTGGCGATATGGCGTAATAATGTGAACTGCAACATTGAAGTCATTGATCGGATCCAATCCAACGTTTAAAAACTTTCGACCAGGAAAGTCAATGACAAACATTGTTGAATCGATCAGTTCGCTCGGTGGTTTAGGCGCGACATAATTATACTTTTTATAAGCAGCAGCATTGTTGACAATTGAACCAGCCATTGTAAGAAAAAAAAAAACACACAACTTTGAAAATCACCACTTGACACTAGGTACGCGACGCATCGACTGATTTTGGTGTAAAGACCAACAGTAGGCCGGTGTCTCCAGATTCGATTAATTTGGAGAGGGAAATTATTTTTTTTAATAAATACGTTTTTTCTTGGAAATCAAGTGTGGTCTTGTAATTCTATCTTATAATAATTGCAGAATACGATTTTTCTTGGAAATATTGTCAAGTATTACACCAATTGATATTTTATGGAAACATTTATATACGTTTTATTGAATACATATAACTAATGGATGTAAGAGTTTAAGTGGAGAATTGTAAACGGTTAAGTCCTATACATCTCCATTTCGATTCTTACCCAGATATTGTTTTATCAATTCGTTATTTTTCAAAAGTATTATCAAATATGGCCTGTAATCACTTTATCAATTTAATATAATCAAAACACTGATAACAACGTTGAGTAAAAAATAAATTATTAAATGGTGTTTATCAATTTAGTATAATCAAAACACTGATAACAATGTATGATAAAAAAAATTGATAATTAAAAACTGCTAACAATGTCAGTGATAGAACGTTTGGTTTTGGCAGGGGGGGGGGATCAGTAATGTCGAGGTAGTAGGTAGCGGGGACGAGGGGTACTGAATCAGCATTGTTTTGCTGTGGTGATACGGTAGGCGGAGGAAGAGGCCTAAGAGGCAAATGAGGCGGAGGTGGGTTTAGAACCGGCATTTTCATACTACTGTTGATGTATTATGGTTTCTATTATATTTAACTAGTATGTGTGCATACGACGTGTATACACTGTATTACTGCATGGTGGACATAAATGAGAGACGAAAATGAGAGACACTCCGCTTACGACAGTCATATTTACATTGTTATTACTTTGCTGATTTTTCTAAGTGTAAAATAAAAATATCATACTCTATTCTTTCAAGTTTAAATTATTGAACTTATATTAAAACACTTAGAAGTACTATTCAATTATAACATTATCGTAGCGTCCTCAAACCACTCGAGGCACGTTACAACACATTGAGTTTTCATAAATAATTTTCAAATGATAAATTGTTTTCAATCAACAATGCTTATAAGCAAAATAACTGTTTGAAAAAAAAGTTTGATTATGAAAGTAAGTAAACGATTTAAACAATCGAAACACTTTGATGATTATTTTATTTCAGATTCTCAACGGAGTGAAGAATGTATTGATTTTACAATGATGTGTGTTTTTTTTTTTTTTTTTGTGTCTGTCGACACGATTTGGGGCAGTAAAAATGCTTCGATTACCTTATGTAGCAACTTTTCTGAAAGGAGAGTGAATCTAGTTGGTACTTTGGGGTGTCAAAAGTAAAAAATTATCAATATTTTTTAAATGCGGCGGGAAAAACCCTAAAAAAATAAGGGAAAAACGGGAGTTTTTACGCAAAACCAGTTTTCTATAAAATCAAATTTTTTATTTTGCTATAACTCAAAAACTAATCTATGTAAATACTTGAAATTTTCACCAAATGTTAAGATTAGCGTTCTCTATACACCGTTAAATTTTCAAAGTATTTTGACTTTTATTGAGCTATTTATAGACAATTGAAATTTTCTATTTTTTTAAATATTTTTTTTTTAAATAACGATAAAATTTTTTTGGCCGGCCAGAAAATCTTGAAAATTTTATACAAGGTTTTTTATAAGTTGTTCCTTAACTGATAAAAAAAATCTAAAATCGTAAGTCACCATTTTTTTTTATAAGTGCTCAAAGTTCCAATTTATACGAAATATGTAAAAATTGCGAAAATTTGCAAATAATTTTGTGGTTGAAAATTCATAAAAATTTTTCTGTTCATACTTAAGGTTCAAAATTTTATCACTAAGTTATCTATAAGCTACTCTTCAAAAATCTTCAAAAAAATTTTATGACTGTTTGAACTTTAAATATTTACGAAATTGCATAAAATAACGATTTATTCTCCAACGATTTTAAATATTTGTTATAATTCAAAAAGTATAAGTCGCAGATTTTTGAAATTTCTACCAGTTGTTAAGATTGGTATTTCCTTTACGTTATATTTTTTTTCAAAATATTATATTGATTTTTAAGCCACTTATAGGCATTTAAAATATTCGATTTTTTTACATTTTATTTTTATAATCGGTGATAAAAAAATTTGGCTCGTACAAAATATTTGAAAATTTAGTAAAAGATTTCACAGAAGTAGTTCTTATTGTCATTCAAAAATTATTAATATCCATAGGCACAATTTTTTTTTATAAGCGTTTGAACAGCGAATATTGACATAAAATTACATGTAAAATATAATATAATGTATAATATTCTAGACTGACAAATGATATCGGTTTTTTTTAAAATGCTCTAACTCAAAAACGAAAAACCGCAACATCTTGAAATTTCACCAAATCTTTATATTGACGTTTTCTATACATGGTTTAGTTTTCAAAGTATTTTGACATATTTTGACTTATTTATAGACAATTTAAATTTTCGATTTTTGTAAACTTTTTGTTTTTAAACATCTATAAAATTTAATTGGTTGACCGAAAACTCTTAAAAATTTAATACAAGGTTTATAATAAGTTAAACTTATCGTAACTAAAAAATATCGGTGATGGGTTTACTCAAATTTTTTTTATAAGCCCTTAAAGCTCAAATTTGTGTAAAATGTGTAAAAATCACGACTAAAAAAAATGAATAAATAAAAAAAATTTGGCTCGTACAAAATACTTGAAAATTTAATAGTAGATTCCACAGAAGTTGTTCTTAGTGTCATTCAAAAATTATTAAAATCCATTTTTTTTATAAGCGTTTGAACAACGAATATTGACATAAAATTATAATTATAATTATTTTGACATATTTTGACTTATTTATAGACAATTTAAATTTTCGATTTTTCTAAATTTTTCGTTTCAAAATAAAATATACTTATTACAATATTTATAAATAACATTGTATTATATTCTAGACAAACATATCATCTCCGTTCAGAATCGTTTTTCGTATACAATGATTCCTATCATTAAATTCAAATTTAACAAATCCATTATAATGACCTATCCTATCATGAGTCACATTTCACCCCCAAGTGTACAGCAGAGTGAGGCCCATCCGGTTTTTTTTTTTATTTGATATTGAAAGTATTTCCGAAACGAATAAAGAACATTTGACGAAGCGTTGTGCGGATACGTTGTGCGTGACTGAAATGGGGTTTTTTTTTTAAAGGTCCCGAAGAATATAGTTGCCCTATGCCTCGCGAAGTGCACAATTCGAGAACCTTTGCTTTACACAAGCGCAGTCGAAAAATCCGAATAACACCACGGGATTCAATGGGAACGCGTAACAAGACAATAATTGTTACGAAACCTTTCTCCCCCCCATCCTCCTCACCCCGCGGATAGTGGTTGACGTGATTTTGTTTTCGAGAGCGCGGGCACACGTGCGTGCGACGGTCACCGACGGAGAATGGTTCGACCGTACGCACATGCCACGGGGCGTGCGCGCGCGTGCGTACGAGAGAAAAAAATTAAAAAGACAGTCATGGAATGGTGCCCGTCTTTGGTTCCGTCACGGCGATAATTGTGTTTTCCGGTCGGGCGCACCACGGGGGGTCACGTTGACCGCCGCCGCCGACATCTTGCGCTCGGCTCGGACGCGTATCCTATCAGCACACGGACAGCCGCTGTGCCGGGTTCGGGATTGCGATCCATGGTGTACAGATCTAGAACACGCCATAGCACGAAACTCGTTCCCGACCAGATTTGCCGGAATGCCCGGCCCCGGTGAAACGTAACGACTGTACACGTAGGTTTACGTTCAGAACTACCGATTTTTCTGCGCGGTTATAATCCGTCACGTTGATCTCCCGATGTGTAGAAAATATTTTTTCCCGTTCCCCCCGTCTATTCGAAAACCGTATAGCTATTACAAGTGGATTATTCGCGAGTGACTTGAGTCATTTGAAATAATTTTTCGATTTTAAATATTCGTTTTACGCGTTTATTACGTTTGATGCGTTCGCGGTATAAACTATTTGATGTTGTACCCGGCCCTTTCACGGGATTCAGTAAGATGTATAAAAAACGGAAAAACAAAATGAAATAAGTAAACCAATATATACCTACGTGCTATGGCTGTCGTAGCGCAAGTAACTTCAAAAACAAATAAGAAAAATAAAAGAACCCGGGTTAAAAAAAAAAAAAAAAACGGAGAAATGAACAAAGTAATGCTATGTGTATTTACGTCCTTCGTAAACAACTATATAACAACTGTGGCCGTCCGTACGAATAACGTACGCTCAAGTCAAGTATAATATTTATCTGCTAGAAATATCTTTAACGACAACGTATGATTTTCGGTTCGTGATATTTTTTTATCCCTCATACCATTACGAGGGTAACTCTTTGTATACGGTCTACTATTGTTATCGTTATATGATTGTGTACAGCACATTTCCTGCAGACAACCCGACTCAACCCTCGAATGGTATGCAGGTGGAGTAACGTGTATATTTCATCGCGCGCGTATGCACGTTGTTCGGCGGTAAACCGTCCTGGAGTCGAGAGATTTTTGTACACTGCGCACATGTTTTCGATTCGTTCTCCAGACGGTTGTTTTTTTTTTTTGTCCTTCTTATTTTCTATTCCGCCCAAAGATTGTACGGAGATTGAAGGTCAAAGAGCGCAAACCGACGAGTGATAAACGGAAACGAACCGATTTCTCTTTGTCACCGTCACAAATGTGTGCATAGAAAGAAGAAACAAATAGTGACTTGTTTACTCGCACACTTGACCGGTTCTTATACATGGGTAAAACAAACAACAATTTAACAGTTTTTTTTTTCTTCTTTTACAAAAAAACAAAATTCTAGTCGTTTTATTTCTACGTGTCCAGTTTTTTTTTCTACTAAAATTGTCTCAAGTTTTATCGGACGAGAACCTATGGATGTTGTAAAAACTGAAAAACCGTGTTTATTTTTGAAAATAATAATATTTATGTATGTGAACATACACTGACTAATGACTAATCCAAATAGTTTGTCGATACTCGTTATTAAATACTCATTTAACGCCCTTTCGAGTGCGGTTACACCTGTTCTTATTAAAACAAAACCTAATTGATAAACACTGTGACTATTAACAATGCCGTGTTGGTTTCAGTCCGTACGACGTACAACGTGCATAATTAGCATACATTTTGTTGATTGTCGATAAACTTATTTTGCGCGCGTTTATTAATGATTATTGTTTCGTGTTCGATGTTTTAGATCCGCTGTACGGAGTTCGCAGTGGCGACTCGATCGGAGCGCGGTTTCGAAACAACGAGCACCGTGCCATAATAGAAATAGATACAGTAATAAGAAATCATTTCAAATCTTAAAGATGATACTGCTGCAGGATATGACGGAGTTTCAGTGAAAATTTTAAAGCCTATATCTGGAAATATAATTAAACCACTAGCATATATATATAATCTCAGTTTGAAAGAAGGTACATTTCCTGATAATTTAAAACTAGCAGTTATTAAACCACTTTTAAAAACTGGAGATACTTTTAGTGTAAATAACTATAGGCCTATTTCCATGATAAACAATTTTGCTAAAATTTTAGAAAAAATAATAAAAGGTAGATTAATAATGTTTTTAGAAAATAATAAACTGTTGTCCAAAAACCAATATGGTTTAAGACCAGGGCTGGGTACAGAAAATGCCTTGTACAGTGCGAGTAAATTCATTTACAACGCTCTTGATAACAGTAAAAAGGTTACGGCGATTTTTCTTAATCTAGCGAAAGCATTTGACACGGTAAATCATCATGAAATAATCAAATTATTACCGAATTTTGGTTTTAAAAATATTAGTTTAAACTGGTTTAGGAGCTATCTAAAAAACAGAAAACAAATAGTTAAAATTAATGACATCTTGGGTGAGGAGATGCAAATTAATCGTGGAGTACCCCAGGGTAGTGTTTTGGGTCCTTTACTGTTTATTTTATATATTAATTCTATATGTGATATGAAAATTGATGGTCAAATAGTAACATACGCGGATGATACATGCCTACTCTTTTCGGGTGTTTCATGGGATGAAGTTCGCGTAAAAGTTGTACAAGACTTCAAAAAAGTAATAAACTACTTAAATCATAGAAAATTAACAATCAATTATAAAAAAACTGATTTTATAAATTTTACAATTAATAAGGATGATAAAAGTTTTGATAACTTAGAATATAATATTTATGATAATGGGTGCGCTTGTAATGTTCCAATATATCAGAAAATATATAGAGTCTCTAGTATTAGATACTTAGGTTTAACATTTGATAAAAACATGAAATGGAACTTACATGTAAATAATATTGTGATGCGGATGCGTTTATTATCGTTTAGCTTTTATAAATTACAATCGTTTCTACCAGCGTAAACTATGCATATAATTTATTTATCTCTATTCCAGGCAATACTCCAATATGGTTTATTGGTTTGGGGGGGGGGGACTGAATCAAAATTCGTCTAGACCACTACAAATATTACAAAAAAAAATTGTTCGGTTATGTTTAAATAAATATATGTTAACTGGTTCAACAAAAGAAAATTTCTTGTTATTAGATTTATTACCATTTGAGTCTGTTTATAAGAAAATAATAATTGTATTTATTATTAAAAATTTTGAATCATATTTTGATATTAATAACGTAATAGTTAAAAGAGAAAATAGAGCATTTGATGTTAAAATGGAATATCCTAAAAAAACGTTTGGTCAAAAATTCATTGATTACCTAGGTCCAAAAAATTATAACTTAATGCCAATAAATATAAAAAAGGATGTATTCTTTACAGAAGGTAATCGTATAACTACAGGAATGAAAAAAAAAATTCATAATTGGTTATCTTCAATACTTTAATAAATTATAGTAAATATATTTAACTTTTTAATTTAATATTACTATATTAGTATAAGTATTCTAATTGTATGTATTGATTACTAAATTCTTGTCAGCTTATAATTATGTTATATAACTCTCTACCACCACCACAAGCATGTGCTTAAAGGTGGTAGATAAATTTTTGTTTTATTTAATATGTTTTATTTAAAATAAAAACTATTGATCAAAAAAAAAAAAAAAGAAATAGAAATAATAATAAAAAAATAATAGAATGGAAAAAAATCGAAACGCATCAATATGACGTGCAAACAGCATGTTTTATCGTACGGCGATTCGCAGCACACGAGATGCCCGCTGGTACACACACGACGAAACACCGGTCGTCGGTAATGCATCCCATGCCATCGCGCGGGGGAGTGGTGGAGGGGCGTAAACTGTTTCGTTCGGGAACGAATTGTCAACGACGTGCGCAGGTGATCGCGTTCGGACTACGCGGCTCCGATAACCCCGTACCCCTCCGCACACGGGCAACGAACATATTATTATTATTATTATTACTATTATTGTTGTTCGGTACAATAGCTCGAGGAGGACGACCGGTTTATTTCGTCGAAACGCGGCGGGCCGTCGGTTAGCGGTGACGCGCACACGATGTTGACGATTTTCCGGCGTTGTCGCGTACTACGGCGATGGTTGGGACCAAAGATCATTACATCGATCGTCCGGAGACCGCGGTTCGAGAACGTTCTCAATGTCAAACGGTCCGACGGATCGTTTTCGTGCGCATCTACCGCAATCGAAATGTCAACTTTCTACATTTCTCCAACACCAGTGCACCGCGATCGTTGTCCCGTCGTCCAACCCACGAGTCGCCCCACTGCTAGTTATGCCGAATTATCAGAACACGCGTGAATAACATCACTCCAAAAATATGTTACCAACCTCGATACGAATGCGTGGACGAATAACTTCAGCTTCAGCTTTTATTTTCTTAAATCGAAATTAAAAAAATGGTTAAAACACATCGATGAAACGTTAAAACGAAGAACGCCTATAATATAGGCCGTATATAATATATAATATACCTATATTATAATATACGTATAATATTATAATATAATATTATAATCGTATATAATATACGATATTCTTATCGTAAAATCAAAATTTAGTTGCATTTTATTTTATTACGATTCTTAGTCGTTTTCACGTCAACGTCGGAGTAACGATGGCCAATCACGCTATTTATTCAAATGGAGAATCTTGAAAAATTTTATCCGATCAGTATTTTAGAAAATGTACGATTTTATCTAAAGAAATATTCGATTTTAAATTGAAAACTAATAACATGCTGCAGCTGAGCAACATAATGTGTTCGAATATAATATGTTTTTAATATTATTTTATACGACTACACGCCACACGGTATTCTTATTGTAATATATTATGTTGTAACTTTTAATTTTTATTTAAATATTTTTTTTAAGATATTCGTTCAATATTCGTAGCATGACCAACTTATACATAGTATAATATCGGCTATATAACGAGCGTAAATCAAATTAATTTCCTTCGGGACAAATCTAATATAATTATTTTACTGTTGACAAATTGGTCGTGTATTCCCTCTAGTACATTCTCTGTTTCGAGGTTCAGATTTAATTGCATTTTCATTACTGTTTAATACAGTAAATGAATTATCTGCGTTTCGTGATATTGGCATTTCACTGACATTTACTTTGTCTCAACAAATGTATAAATAAATTATGTAATATAAATTATGTATTTTTATTGACAGTTTCTTATTAAAACTGTTATAATAAATACATAGATATTTGTTTCGTTTTAATTAGATATTTTTAATTCTACAACTGCAGTGGTACCTATTTTAATTTTTAATTGATACAAATTTTATGTAATAATAACATTAATATCCCATAACTATCCAATGACACAATTATTCACGTAAATTTTAATATATTCACTTTTACATTAAATTACGCATCTTTAAATTTATTTCGCTAAAATATCATTGTTTTCACAATAATATGTTATTTTCCTATAGTTATAAGTTGTGAATAGTCAAATATTGATAAAACAATAATATTCGACATCAGTTCATTACACTATATATCGAGTTAGGGGAATATTGACTCTTTTCGTTAATTTCGTTGTGCATTAACAAATTTTATTTTGACTTTGAGGTTTTTAAGGAATTACAGTGAAAAGATATGATAAAAGTAAATTAATATATATTGAGCATTCGAATGATATATAAACACATGAAAATTGAGCACTACACATGGTTCAATTTGATTATTTGATATATAATAATTTCTTATGATGTTAATAAGAATTAATTTTCATTTTTAGATGTATACGATATCGTTATAATGCTGTCGTTGAATTTCGTTCGTGTGCCGACTTCCAAAACTTCAATATATGCTTTTCCAATTTTATGAAACATAATGATTTGCAAATTAAATTCATCATTAAGTACGATTAAAATATAAATTATTTTTAATAGTTTTCACAATCGTTCTCATATGATTTTTAATAATTGTAATTTCTTTTTAGTTATAAGTAAATACTCTCGCATCATCGACGCTACTTTAAAAATTGCAATGTTAAAAATATACCCTCAAATTTTTAAACTGCATAAATATATGAATACCCTTGTTATTGAATTCCTAATGCTTTAACTTATTAAACTTTTATCGGTACAGGATTTTATTTTTAAATTTGAATATATTCACTTTTACATTAAATTACGCATCATTAAATTTATTTCGATAAAATATCATTGTTTTCACAATAATATGTTATTTTCCTATAGTTATAAGTTGTGAATAGTCAAATATTGATAAAACAATAATATTCGACATCAGTTCATTACACTATATATCGAGTTAGGGTAATTTGGCTATTTTCTTTAATTTCGTTGTGCATTAACAAATTTGGAAACTATAATAATTTTGACTCTTTAGAAATTATGTATACATTTAAAACAACATAAAATTTTAGTTATATTTTGACTTTGTACTTTTTAAGGAATTACAGTGAAAAGATATGATAAAAGTAAATTAATATATATTGAGCATTCGAATGTTATTTAAATACATTCAAATTGAGCATTACACATGGTTCTATTTAATTATTTTATACATAATAATTTCTTATAATGTTATTAAGAATTAATTTTCTTTTGTAGATGATGTATCCGATATCGATTTCAATGCTGTCGTCGACTTTTGTTCATGTGCCGATTTCCAGAACATCAATATATGCTACTCAAGTTTTTAGGAACATAATGATTTGCATACTAAATTCATCCTTAAGTACGATTTCTACATTATTTATTTTCAATAGTCTTCACAATCGTTCTCCTATGATTTTCAATAATTGTTACTACTTCATAATTATACGTAAATACACTAGCATCAACGACGCTTCTTTAAAAATAGCAATGTAAAAAATATACGTTCAAATTTTTAAACTGCATAGTTTTATGAACTCATTTGTTATTGAATTCCTAATGCTTTACCTTATATTACTTTTATGGGTACATGAATTTATTTTTAATTTAATTATATTCACTTTAACATTGAATAACGCATCCTTAAATTTTTTTCGCTAAAATATCATTGTTTTCACAATAATATGTTATTTTCCTATAGGAATAAGTTTTGAATGTTCAAATATTGATAAAACAATAATTTACGACATCAGTTCATTACACTATAAATCGAGTTAGGGTAATTTGGCTATTTTCTTCAATTTCGTTGTGCATTATCAAATTTGGAAAATATAATAATTTTGCCTCTTTAGAAATTAAGTATACATATAAAACAACATAAAATTTTAGTTTTATTTTGACTTTGTACTTTTTAAGGAATTACAGTGAAAAGATATGATAAAAGTAAATTAATAAATATTGAGCATTCGAATGTTATATAAATACATTCAAATTGAGCAATACACATGGTTCTATTTAATTATTTAATACATAATAATTTCTTATAATGTTATTAAGAATTAATTTTCTTTTGTAGATGATGTATCCGATATCGATTTCAATGCTGTCGTCGACTTTTGTTCATGTGCCGATTTCCAGAACATCAATATATGCTACTCAAGTTTTTAGGAACATAATGATTTGCATACTAAATTCATCCTTAAGTACGATTTCTACATTATTTATTTTCAATAGCCTTCACAATCGTTCTCCTATGATTTTCAATAATTGTAACTACTTCATAATTATACGTAAATACACTCGCATCAACGACGCTGCTTTAAAAATTGCAATGTAAAAAATATACATTCAAATTCTTAAACTGCAAAGTTTTATGAACTCATTTGTTATTGAATTCCTAATGCTTTACCTTATATTACTTTTATGGGTACATGAATTTATTTTTAATTTTATTATATTCACTTTTACATTGAATAACGCATCCTTAAATTTTTTTCGCTAAAATATCATTGTTTTCACAATAATATGTTATTTTCCTATAGGATTAAGTTTTGAGTGTTCAAATATTGATAAAACAATAATTTACGACATCAGTTCATTACACTATATATTGAGTAAGGGCAATTTGGCTATTTTCTTTAATTTCGTTGTGCATTAACAAATTTGGAAACAATAATAATTTTGACTCTTTAGAAATTATGTATACATTTAAAACAACATAAAATTTTAGTTTTATTTTGACTTTGTACTTTTTAAGGAATTACAGTGAAAAGATATGATAAAAGTAAATTAATATATATTGAGCATTCGAATGTTATATAAATACATTCAAATTGAGCAATACACATGGTTCTATTTAATTATTTAATACATAATAATTTCTTATAATGTTATTAAGAATTAATTTTCTTTTGTAGATGATGTATCCGATATCGATTTCAATGCTGTCGTCGACTTTTGTTCATGTGCCGATTTCCAGAACATCAATATATGCTACTCAAGTTTTTAGGAACATAATGATTTGCATACTAAATTCATCCTTAAGTACGATTTCTACATTATTTATTTTCAATAGTCTTCACAATCGTTCTCCTATGATTTTCAATAATTGTAACTACTTCATAATTATACGTAAATACACTCGCATCAACGACGCTGCTTTAAAAATTGCAATGTAAAAAATATACATTCAAATTCTTAAACTGCAAAGTTTTATGAACTCATTTGTTATTGAATTCCTAATGCTTTACCTTATATTACTTTTATGGGTACATGAATTTATTTTTAATTTAATTATATTCACTTTAACATTGAATAACGCATCCTTAAATTTTTTTCGCTAAAATATCATTGTTTTCACAATAATATGTTATTTTCCTATAGGATTAAGTTTTGAGTGTTCAAATATTGATAAAACAATAATTTACGACATCAGTTCATTACACTATATATTGAGTAAGGGTAATTTGGCTATTTTCTTTAATTTCGTTGTGCATTAACAAATTTGGAAACTATAATAATTTTGACTCTTTAGAAATTATGTATACATTTAAAACAACATAAAATTTTAGTTTTATTTTGTCTTTGTACTTTTTAAGGAATTACAGTGAAAAGATATGATAAAAGTAAATTAATATATATTGAGCATTCGAATGTTATATAAATACATTCAAATTGAGCAATACACATGGTTCTATTTAATTATTTAATACATAATAATTTCTTATAATGTTATTAAGAATTAATTTTCTTTTGTAGATGATGTATCCGATATCGATTTCAATGCTGTCGTCGACTTTTGTTCATGTGCCGATTTCCAGAACATCAATATATGCTACTCAAGTTTTTAGGAACATAATGATTTGCATACTAAATTCATCCTTAAGTACGATTTCTACATTATTTATTTTCAATAGTCTTCACAATCGTTCTCCTATGATTTTCAATAATTGTTACTACTTCATAATTATACGTAAATACACTAGCATCAACGACGCTTCTTTAAAAATTGCAATGTAAAAAATATACGTTCAAATTTTTAAACTGCATAGTTTTATGAACTCATTTGTTATTGAATTCCTAATGCTTTACCTTATATTACTTTTATGGGTACATGAATTTATTTTTAATTTAATTATATTCACTTTAACATTGAATAACGCATCCTTAAATTTTTTTCGCTAAAATATCATTGTTTTCACAATAATATGTTATTTTCCTATAGGAATAAGTTTTGAATGTTCAAATATTGATAAAACAATAATTTACGACATCAGATCATTACACTATATATCGAGTTAGGGTAATATTGACTCTTTTCGTTAATTTCGTTGTGCAATACCAATTTGGAAAGTATAATAATTTTACCTCTTTAGAAATTATGTATACATTTAATAAAACATAAAATTTAAGTTTTATTCTGACTTTGTACTTTTTTAAGGAATTGCAGTGAAAAGATACGATAAAATTAAATTAATATTTATTGAGCATTCGAATGATATATAAACACATGAAAATTGAGCCCTACATATGGTTCTATTTAATTCTTTGATATATAAAAATTTCTTATAATGTTAATAAGAATTAATTTCATTTTTAGATGATGTATACGATATCGTTATAATGCTGTCGTTGAATTTCGTTCGTGTGCCGACTTCCAAAACTTCAATATATGCTTTTCCAATTTTCTGCAATATAATGGTTTGCAAATTAAATTCATCATTAAGTATGATCAAAATATAAATTATTTTCAATAGTTTTCACAATCCTTCTCATATGATTTTTAATAATTGTAATTTCTTTTTAATTATAAGTAAATACTCTCGCATCATCGACGCTTCTTTAAAAAAATTGCAATGTTAAAAATATACACTCAAATTTTTAAAATGCATAAATATATGAATACACTTGTTATTGAATTCCTAATGCTGTAACTTATTAAACTTTTATCGGTACAGGATTTAATTTTTAATTTTTATATATTCACTTTTACATTAAATTACGCATCTTTAAATGTATTTCGCTAAAATATCATTATTTTCACAATAATATGTTATTTTCCTATAGTTATAAGTTGTGATTAGTCAAATATTGATAAAACATTAATATTCGACATCAGTTCATTACACTATATATCGAGTTAGGGTAATATTGACTCTTTTCGTTAATTTCGTTGTGCATTTACAAATTCGGAAAGTATAATAATTTTACCTCTTTAAAAATTATGTATACTTTTAATAAAACATAAAATTTAAGTTTTATTCTGACTTTGTACTTTTTAAGGAATTGCAGTGAAAAGATATGATAAAATTAAATTAATATATATTTAGCATTCGAATGATATATAAACACATGAAAATTGAGCATTACACATGGTTCTATTTAATTATTTGATATATAATAATTTCTTATAATGTTAATAAGAATTAATTTTCATTTTTAGATGATGGATACGACATCGTTATAATGCTGTCGTTGAATTTCGTTCGTGTGCCGACTTCCAAAACTTCAATATATGCTTTTCCAATTTTCTGCAACATAATGGTTTGCAAATTAAATTCATCATTAAGTATGATCAAAATATAAATTTTTTTCAATAGTTTTCACAATCCTTCTCATATGATTTTTAATAATTGTAATTTCTTTTTAATTATAAGTAAATACTCTAGCATCATCGACGCTTCTTTGAAAAATTGCAATGTTAAAAATATACACTCAAATTTTTAAACTGCTTAAATATATGAATACCCTTGTTATTGAATTCCTAATGCTTTAACTTATTAAACTTTTATCGGTACAGGATTTTATTTTTAATTTTAATATATTCACTTTTACATTAAATTACGCATCTTTAAATTTATTTCGCTAAAATATCATTATTTTCACAATAATATATTATTTTCCTATAGTTATAAGTTGTGAATGGTCAAATATTGATAAAACAATAAAATTCGACATCAGTTCATTACACTATATATCGAGTTAGGGTAATATTGACTCTTTTCGTTAATTTCGTTGTGCATTACCAATTTGGAAAGTATAATAATTTTACCTCTTTAGAAATTATGTTTACATTTAATAAAACATAAAATTTAAGTTTTATTCTGACTTTGTACTTTTTAAGGAATTGCAGTGAAAAGATATGATAAAATTAAATTAATATATATTGAGCATTCGAATGATATATAAACACATGAAAATTGAGCCCTACATATGGTTCTATTTAATTCTTTGATATATAATAATTTCTTATAATGTTAATAAGAATTAATTTCATTTTTAGATGATGTATACGATATCG
>JASXSY010001570.1:0-170582 GCA_034509805.1 Sipha maydis
GTATGCTGGTTGATAATTGTAATTTTGTGTTAAATATGCAAGCGTATCGTTGTATTATGCTGTATGCGTGATAATGATTTGTTAGGATGTGTCAATTAGGTGCAATAACGGTGGAAAAAAATTGTATATGTGTATAATTATGATATTATGTAATGCGTATTGCATGCTCTTCGAGACGAGTGCAATTAATTGACATACGATCCAAGAACAAGAGAACGTAGAAATACATGAAAGTATACAAGAAGCCTCGCTTATCACCGATTCCCCACAATTTTTTTTGCATAATTAAATTTATTATTAATATTTTTTTTTTAATTTTACTAATTTCCTGAACAATGCGCTTGTCGTGTGTTCTTGTAGATACATTGTTATACTAATTAATTTGAATCATAACGTAACCACGTAACCGTACGGTTTTCGAATTAATTTGATTTAAAGACGCATAAATGTAGCTACACTAGTGCAAGACTACCTGAATGAAAATGTCATCAACGCGATTAATCTATAATCCATAATATATATATAGCAATAATCTATGTTAATATAATCGGTTGTAAAGTGACCATATTATGGGTATTGGAATTACTCATCAAAAATCAAAATCCTAATGCTTAGACATTCCGCCTAATGAGATCGTCTACTCTAAAATGGTGTTTTGTAAATATTAGTTGAAATACCAGAGAAGTTATTATTACGTATTATTATGCGTTTATAACTGTAGTATGCATTATAATTTGTAACTGTATTTTATTAATAATGTTTACTTAACATTCATTCATTTTGAATTGTTATAAACGTATACAACTATTTTCCTCAGTGGAAGAAGAGTATGTTTTTTATTTCAGAGTTTATTTCAAGAACTACCAAAATGAAAAAAAAATAATATTGATGGTTTTAATAGTTTGCAGCATAAGTAGTTTACATTCAATAAATCTCCTTAATCTAATCAATAATCGTGATTTACGCAATTCTTCTTCAATCAAATGTGATTTATTTGAACGAACGTTTTAAATTCTTAATCATTCTACGATAATTTCACTGTAGTAAATACATATTTATAAATGTATATATGATGGTTTTGTGATTTTTTATAGTCCAACTGTGAAAGATCTATACGCCTACCACTTTTGGATTCTGAGCGAAACGAAGAACGTATTAATTTTCAACTATGTTTTATTCTTATTTGTATTATTTTGTTGAAATGTTTGATAAGCATTTTTTCTCATTTTTAGAATCAAAAAAAATTTCCAAAAAAAGTAGTACACAATACTAATAATTGCTTTATATAAACAGTTTTTGAAAATTTATTCAAATAATGAGATCCATACAATAAAAAATCAGCAATAGAAACCATTGACTTGTCCGGTTTTTTTTTGAATTTACAAAATTAAAAATCTAAATTTATAACAAAAATCACATTTAAATATTAAATTTATAAAAATTTTTTCTATTCATTATAAATTCGATAGTGTACTTGCAATATCGTCAACAATTTCATTTGGATCTACTATGTTAATTTGGTGGTACACAATGCCGTATTTTCCGGAGGGGGGGGGTATCGGGTCCCGACCTTGCAGAAGAAAAATTAAAAAATGTGTTACAAATTTTTTACGATATTTATCTTTATTATAAAAGATGATGTATAATACAAACATTAATATTAATATTGTTATTGAAAGATATATTTGATACTTCAAATGACTCGGCGTGGGTAATATGTAAATCAGCCGGAAGATTTCATTTTTTTTTTTTTTTTATTATTATTTACATAATATATTTATAAATAACACTTTAATACATCTCGATTCCAGACGCGTGTATTTTAAAATAGTATAAATATTAAAAATATAGCTTTAGTTTGATCTATCGTTAGAACAGAGTTATAATTCATACGAGCATTTGAAGTAAGTATGTGTGTTTGTTTTGCAATTATAGACATTTTTTTTTTTTTATTATAATTGTATACTTATACTCGTATATTTATATATACATGGGTGTATGTATAATTACTACACTTAATATTAAAAATCATAAAAATTGTCGGTTTCAATTTGGTTTTTCTTTTGTTTTATCATTGCTTATCAACACGTGGTAAATTCATACATATTTTAAATAAACGAAAAGTTTTCTTTCAACAAATTCAATGATCCAATGCGCGACGCAGCGCATTAAATTAATATAATTATTATAATGTTCAGTACGCTAATACCATAAATTGACTCGAAGTGTCTTGTCGTGTAATTATTATTATTATTCATGTATGTATATATATATATGTTTGACTTTATGGAATTATCGTTTCCGTTCATTATAATTGTATAGGATAATCTTATAAAAAGTAAAATATAGCTGCACGCATCATCGCATCCGCTTCTCTCTCTTATTTTCATCTGGCGGTCGGAATTATTTTTTACATCAACTGAGTGGGACCGCCGAAATCCGGTTGCAATTTATTCGGGCTAAACCACTTCGAGGGTGTCCGACGGCTTTAGCGCGGACGTAGAATTAAGAACTTCAATCGGAAAAAAACCGTACGATTACGGGGTAATTTTATTATTATAAGTAACTCTTATTATTCCGCATGATTATTCGATAACTATATTTTTTTTTAACTATTTCCCGTATATTATTCTCGTACACTAATATTATTTAAGTTTGACTTTTTTATTTCATTTTCCGGAGTAGAATTAATTGTCTCTAGGAAATGCCCATGTTTAAAATATATCTAACACAGTAGAATATTATATTATGAATAAAAGGTATTTACATTTTAACTAGCGGGTTATAGTTCCACAATATTCTGCGGTGTTCCACTTTATTACACTCGTCAATATTTTAAATAAATTATTTTGAAATTAAAATATCGGAAAACGATTCTGCTTTAGATTCAAAGAAAAAAATTATTTTTCTATTTAAATATTGCGAAATATTTGAACGGGAGAAATAAATAGTAAGAATTATTTACTTGACTTTTGAAAATAATTTGCTGGATGATGATCAGAGCCGTATATACAATTTTCGCGCCTTGGGCTAACTATATCTTTACGACCCCCCCCCCCACCATAATAAAAAATAGATCAACATTTTTGATTTCTCTGAATACCTTTGTTATGTCATGGTTGTCTATGTACAACCGTGGTTAGGTTAAAATAATATTAACTATATTTTATGCTAACACTTATCATTTATCGTTGATTGACAAAATGATGCCATCAAATTATGGCCATATTATAGCATAATTAATTCTTTCAGAAAAAAAAAATTGATACAAATAAATACAATATTAGTATATTACACCGGGCAACAGCGGTAATCTAAGTAGATCAATATTTGGTCGCAAATGTCCCGATTTCCCCTCCCCCTAAATACGGCCCTAATGATGATGACTTGTAATTTATTATAAAAAAAAACCTTTTTTCTTCTAAATATTTTCAAGGAAGTATATATTATAACTATGCCAAAACAATCGCAGATTATAAATAAAAGTTTTGCTTACTATAGTTATTAAAACATGCTTACAGTTTTTACTAGATAAGTGTTTGGAAAACTATAACCATTAAAACTTCTATTTAACATTTGATTGTGAAACATGATAACAATTGTGTTGATCACGGTTAAAATCATATTAATAAATGTACGTAGACACATGTATCAATTAAAACATGTCAAAATCGTCCTCGCTGTTACGGCCCGAAATGGCGGACTGGGTCCGTTCGCGTGCCGCGAAGTCGTCGTAACACGTCGTTTACGTACGTAACCAAACGAATTGTCAACGATTTATTCGTTACTCGCGACCAACGCGACGATGTACTGTTGGGGACGACTATTCGCTCGATTACGTTCGTAACGAAATCGCGGCATTAATTGATTTCCCGACCAGAATCGAACACGAGCGTCGATAGCGGGTCAACGGAAAACAATTACCAACGGCAAGACTGTTCTCCGGCGCACAAACGTTTGTTTGTCTGCAGTGCTGTTTCTGATGCCGCGCGAAGAGAGTCCATAGCCTCCGGGGACCCTGCAGCGCTCGCGGAAACGGGATCGCGGTCGCACGAGTGGAAACTGCGGACGGCAGACGACACAAAAGCATGTCGAGAGCTCAAAAAGGGAGTTCGCCAACGTTCTCGGCGAAAATCGTGTACAAGTGGCGTAACAATAGAGTCTTGCGCTGCAATTTACACGTAAATTAGCTGGCCGGCGGGTCTCTGTTCCCGAAACGGCGTTTGGTCACGCGCGTGCATAACTGTAGTCTCGCGGGAGCGGACAATTGCGGTACTACGATAATAATAACAACAACAACAACAGCAATAGGTAATAATAGCAACGATTCCACGCGCGCCCGTTAAAACGGATATCGTTTATTGAATTATTTTTGGCCAGCGGTCTACGGCGGCGGCGACAGCGCAACAACAATAACACCGATTGTATCACAATGGTAATGGTGTAATAATAACGATGCGACGGGTAACGGCTACGACGGCCGATGATGAGACGACGATAATAACGATAATAAAGCTGAACCGTCGGTGAACAACAGTCGTCCGGATCGTCGAAATCGTCGCCGTCCGTTTCCGGTCGCGCGCGCGCGTGCCATCAATCACCGCCACCGGTCGTCACAGCGATGACGACGACGACGACGACGACGGCACCGGAAAAACTGTGAAAAATCCTACGGACGGGGCACAAAACGAGCCGTGAAATCGCGCACGGAACGGACCGGACACGACGAGACCGGCACACTTCGTTTGACACACCGAAAACAGTAATAATACACTTCTGCTGCGACGGTAACGAGTTGCGCGCACGCGCGCACGCTATACCGAGCCGGTACACAATGCACGTCGCTTATGACCATTATCGTCGTTCATCACCGTTTTCGTTATTACATTCGGTCTGTTTATAATTTTTAACGATCCGAGACAGTCGATCGGGACGGACTATCGCGGTAGTACTGTTGTGTCCCTTTGGGATTCGTACGGAGCTAACGGAACGGCCCACTCGCTGACCAGGGAAGAAAGCCGCCGTTAGAAACGTTGTAGAAGTGCACTGGTTTTCGGTTACGACGGTCATTGTTGGTCGCGATCGCGAACAATGTTTTCGCGAGAGGAAAAATCATGACGTTGACCCCGCATTAACGGACCAACAATCGTGTTATATCACGGTCGTTTACAGTGTTATAGATTCGGCACGTCATCGAAACGCGTTGTTAACCGGACTAGAAGTGTACGTGCAGGTGTACAGTCGGTTAAAACACTAATCGCGCGAAAACGCATCCGGGCCAACGGTTTTGCGAAGTCGAGGATTTCTAGAAGCGCGCAGAGTCTTCAGAGAATCATTTTTCAACCATTGCCATTACTACTAAACGTTTATCATTACTACAGCGACGGTGGTTTTTTTTCGATCACCGCTCGCCGTCCCGAGTTCAACGCCGAGCTTCTCCCGGTTCGATCGACGGGAGTAGAACCATCTCTACAGGGTGTACGTGTACTAACAATTATGCGAAAGTCACCTGGGCCAACGGTGTGTACGGAAACCGTACGGTAATAACAACAATAATAATGCGGATCGCGTTCGATTGGATTCCGCTCACTGCTCTCGTAGTCGTCGTCTGAACGTGTCCGCGCTACACACGCTATTTCCCGGGCCGCATGCACGCATGCACGATCCGCTGCAGTCGGTCGCGTTTGTGCGCCGCAGAGGCGCTCTCTCCGGGGGGTACCACCCGCGAAACCCGATTGTACGTAGAGGAAAAATAAAAAGAAACAGACCGTAGAGGGGATAGAACACAAGACACGGCACGGGCAACAGTTAGGTTATATAACCTACAGGACGACGACGACGACGACGACGACTACGACGACGACCACTTGGTCATCACATCGGGCGGCGGCGCGAGGACAGCTGGTCTCCGTCGAAATAAACATCGGCCCGACACACACGACCGTGTAATGGACGTGTGTATGCGTGTATCGTACACGTATACATCATGCGCGTACAAGAACGCCCGCGCTCGTGTGTGTGTGTGTGTGTGTGTGAAACAAGGTGTTTTATCGGATAATGATCGACAAAACGCTATTAAAAACGCTCGGCGGGGGTGTGATGGGGTCGCGCACGCGGGAAAAAAAATATATATTATTATTTTTTGATATACGACAACCGTCGCCGTGGCGTGTTTGTGTGCGCGTACCGCGTGTAATAAAATATACGAATAAACATATATACACAGACACATACATATACCTCGGACGTATGTATAATGTAATACTCGTGCGTGTGTGAGTTTTGTTGCGCGCATTTTTATGTACATATTATTATTATTATATGTACTGTGTACGCGACAGGCGAAATCCATCCCCTAATAATAATAACGACGATTATTATTAATAATATATACGGCTTTCTCTCTCTCTCTCCCTCTCTCTCTATTTCGTTGTTCGACGCGTCCGTGTATATTGTACGGAATAAAATATCGTTTCAGTCAAAACAATTCGAACGATGTTTTTATTTATTCTTACCGCACACTGACAGTTTTACGGTTACAAATTAAAACACACTTACATTATAATGTACACACACACACTCATACTCATAATATATATATATATAATATAAACACATGCTTGCAGCAGCTATATTCGGTTTACCTTTTAAGCCGTAAAATATAATATTCTTTGCGACCGTGACCGACGCCGACGCCGCCTCGGGCATATACGCTGACGGACTCGCGTTGAAATAATCGTCATTCGGGTACAGGTGTTATATAATATTACAACGCTATAATACGATTGCTGTTTTATGTATTCTATGAAGCTCGCTGCAACCACTTCATGTTTATTTCTTCCATTGTAATACCCGGCCTAAACGTCCCATTGACACCGCGTAGCGAATAAATATAAATATAATATAAATCGATGTTTTTAAATAGGTTTATTTTTCTCGGCGAAATAATGTTCACGCGAACATTTGACTTTCAATCGAATGAAAATGTTCGAGGAGTAATTTTATTGACGAACTAAAATGAACAAAGACTTCAGCCAGGACTTCATTCTAATCGAATTATATAAAAACTGTCTATGAAACAAATATTATGTAAGAATTTTAATTAAATAATTAAAATAATAAGATAATAAAATGTTACCATTACACATGTATAACTACGGGTATGGAATACAATAATATTATATAGCGGCGTGTTTAAAAATGTTTTTACTTAACTTCTGCATCGTATTTCATAATATCATTGAAAAAAAAATAAAAAAAATACTCGGATTTGTGAAATTTTTTTTAATTACTATACATACGAATAAGTGCAGAATTAAAGTCGTCTCATTACAACTATAGATGTATGAAAGCGACTCTCACGGTTTATTAAAATAATATATAACGATTTGTTCTAAAAACTTTCAGGTCGATTCGTTTGATAATATTTCATCCCGATTATACGATTGGAAGTTATGTAAATATCCGTTGTACTGCGGTATTCTAAAAACCGATCATCAACAATTCGTCGTAGTTACTCTAAACTTATAAAAATAATTTCGAAACCTGTGCGATTTAATTGTTTGCAGCAGCATTGTGACAAGATTATAATTCACACAGATTTTATGATAAATAAATCTCGTTACAATTAGTTCTTCAAAGGGTTGCGTATTGTTTATAACATTAAATGTACCGAAATTGAAAATATTTTTTCAAAAAGCGTTTCGATTTATTAATTTTTTATAATTGTATGATAACTTGTGATTAGTGTGGTAAGATCATAACCGATTACATGACATTAAACATTATATGTTAGTCTGAGTTGTTTATTATTATTTGGGAAAATGAGAAAATGTTTATTCAACAACTTATATTGTATTGGTTTCTAGATCCAAGTAATGACTAATAAACTATGTTTATTTACCGTCATATCTTTAATTTAATGTACACGATTAAAGTTATTTAGAATCACCTGTAGAAACATTATGACAACTCGTAAAATTTTACTTCCGTGAAACAAAACATCAGAAAATAATTAAGAACTTATAAATGTTGTATACATTCTTAAGAAGAAAATAAATATAAAAATAAAAAATAAACGCTCGTGTATAAAGTACATAAAATACTCGAGACAATTATTTTAAAAGAATAAAAACATAAAAAACAACAAATTTTTTTTTTAAATTTAAAAAGATTTATCAGGCTATTCAGACTATTCAGACTATTCATACATAAATAAAATCAGAAACGTTCCACTCCAAATATCAACGTCGTCCTACTAAAGTACTGCCCTTTGCGTGTAAGTATTTAATCTCATTTCTTCCTTCACAAAATCAAAAGTTTAAAATTTATCTGCATGCGAACGTTTTCACTCCAACCTGTCCGACCATCGCAACCCTCTCATTTTCGACCTATATTCCGCGCGTACCGTCGCAATTGGTGACCCAAGAAGATGCTATTGGAACGAAGTATAAGTGATGTCGCGACCTGTTGGACGACTGAATCTAGTCTCGTGCCATGTACAAAGTTGGATGGTGAATTCTTCTCGCGATTCATCTGATCAACTGTTTATTTCATTTGTTCATGATGACTTTCAGTTTCTATAAACAAAAAAAAATTACAGACTCTGAAACGGAAATAAACAAATCAAGGCAGTTTTAAAGCAGATCGCGCTCGAAACGAAAACGGAAAAAATTGTTATTTTGCAACCTCGGCCGGTTCGCGTATCTGTGACGGAGTTCAACCTTGAAATAAATACCATCGTAATGCGGTACACGAAAACCATTATCATGCCGTGGGTTCGACGTTTGACGGCGTGCGCGCGTTTATATTATAATTTTCAGCGAAGTTAACACTGCGGTTTTCGGTGTCGTGATGCTTGCGCGTAGAGCGTGCGACCTGAAAAATGAACAAAAATAAAAATAAGCAACACCTTCGGTGCTCATAGGAAACGGTTTATTTTTCGCAGTCTTTTGACTGCTGAGACGAAACATTCGATCGTCGGAATCGAAGCGATCGCGGGAGGGCGAGGATGCGAAAACAATCCGCCGAGAACAATAACGTAATCATTGTTATCGAACGGGCGAGTGTCGCGGGCGGGTGGTGCACACGATCGTCGTCGTCCGGACGACGCGTTTCGACCGCGAGGCCGCGCACCGCTCTCGGGCGACGAAAATCGTGTTTCGCCGCCGCCGCCGCCGTTCGGGTCGAGTTATCGCGTCGCAGCCGTCGGCCGTTCAAATCGTCGCGCGAAGGACCCATCCATCATGCACGCTTCACATCGGAAACGCAAATCCCACATGACCGTGACGCGCGCGCGTCGAACCCGGTCACGGACCGGTCCTGTCCCAGTGCGCGGGACACCACAACGCGGTTGCCGCAAGCAGCGTGCTCGCGGAAGACCGACGGGAACAACCGACCGGACGAAAAACGTTTCCAGAGTGGATCGTCACCGAAGCAATACGATTTCGGCTCTCGGGTCCGACCGTCGATTTTCAACGTCCGCGATCACGGGTAACGACCGGGGACGGAGTGGCCGAGTGGATTAAGGCGTCGGCTACGATACGTACCGTCGCCGGTTCGAACCCGGCCACGGGCAGTCCATCTACTCGCGCAGGAAACACAACCGCCTTTGGAGAGAGATTGCCATCCCCCCTCCCCGGGACATGGCAGAAACCCAACCAAAATTCTGCCGACCAGGCGGTCCGAGACTGTTAGTCATAACAAGCTCGGACGCACACACCCCGCCACACGAGTATTTTTTAACGGGTAACGACCGATCGGTTAGGTTAAACGGTTAAACATGTACGTTTCGCGCTTTTAAACACGTGTCTGCGGCGCGCGCGAACGATTTGTATCCAATTATTGTAACATAAGACACGGTTTTGCACGACTCGAACACTCGCAGTGTTCCGGCAGGTAGTCGGTCACAACGCGCCCAACGTTGAGCTCGGTTAACGCCGCGGATCGGAGAGAAGATGATTATTTTGTTTTTCTAGGTTACATCAACGTGGCAGTAAACTATAAACGATAACCGTGCTTTAGTGGAGTTACAGATGATCGATATTTTCGTTTTCTGTGTACTCCGTACACTTGCGATACGAACCGCATTTCTTTTCTTTTTTTTTTTCTTTTTCCTTTTTATCGCTTACCGGCTGTACGAAACAGGACAGTACGGAAAAGGTGCGCAGCACGAGACCGAGGGTAGTCCCGTTATCAGACCATGAGGTTTTTCCGTAGCGGCCGATGCGGAGGGGGAAAAAGGAACAAAAAGTTTACGTGCTAGAAAGAAAAATAGAAGAGCCCGCCAGTCGTCGGCTAATGGCAGATTAAGCGCCCTCTCGTCGTTGCATGCACCATATACGTACACGACAACGGACGTTTGCGGGTTGTGGACTTGCGGTGCACGTGTGGGCGGGTGTGCTGATTGTGTGTACGCGCGCGCGCGCGTGTGTGTGCGTTGATGGTTGCCTGTCACTGATATAGAGAGTGCAGCCCGCAATTTCCCAGACAATTAACCATGGGCCGACTAACACGAGTGCGGTGTACATATATATATATAAATGTGTGTGTATGTACGTATACACACACGTCCGATATACGTACGGCGAGAGGAAGTTTCTTCGAAAGATTCACTCTCCTCTACGTCTTACGCATACGCGCGCGTACAAACACACGCACACCACACACTCATTTATATATATATGCGGGATGTCAATCGTTCGGGCGCGCCCGTGTTTGACAGACCCTTGTCTAGCTGAAGTCGGAGGGCGGGCGGTGAACGCGAGCCCTGTGTGTCTTTTATCTGTCGTTGAAGAATCCTGCGCGGCGGGCGTGCTAGCACGAATTCCTTTCGCGTGGCGGTAGCGGCGACGACGACGGTAAGCCCTTCGCCGAAACTAATTGCAGCCCATTGTCCCGGAAGACAAATTAATCTCGCGATAAATGAGAAAACTCGAGTTCGATATATATATGTATATATATATATATATAGGTATTGGGGTTAGGTACATGTTGCTATCATTTTACACGTACACACACACATACTCGTTGAGCGCGGCAACGCATTTATATATATTATTACCATCATAGGCTATGTGTAAATGTGTAAGCACTGTATACGGTGTACGTGCGACCCGCAGCTGTACTTTACTGCGTTTTACAGCTGTACGCAACCGCAGGTACACCTTTGCCGGATAAGTCCTCGATAAATCTGTATACACGCGAGCGCGTTCGATATACAGGATGAACTGAAAATGTTGGGTTTTTTTTTTTTTTTAACGTTTCGAAAAATCAATATTTTCTCCGGAAATTAAAAGACAAAAATAAAATGATGCGACACAGCGATTTTCTCGCTTCGAGTACGAAAAATAATGTTGGGTACACATGACCTCGGGTCCTGCCTGCTGGTAATTTAGAGCTAGATCGTTGCGCACATAATCTTGTCGCCCAAGAAAACATGATTACAAATAATCGAACGTTATAAAAATAAAAAAATACCATTAAATAGCTGATAATTATTTTTCGCAATTGACTACACTGAAAATGTATGGTAACCACCGGACATAAGAAATATAAATGATTTTCTGGTGAATAGGTGCTATACCAAGTATAAACACTTTAAAATACTGACGCTGATCTGATAGACCGATCCGAATCTGAGAAATATCCTTCGGTCATGTATAGTACCGAAATTAAATATTCACAACGTTTTGGTTGTGTGTAACGTTTCAAAATATGAAAACTTTCAATCCGTACCGAGAAAGTGGGGAACGCTTTCTCATATTTTCACTCGAGACCAATGCACTCTGTGTGAAAACTATTTTTTATTTACAGCAATCAGATAAAATTGGTGCTAGGCAAGTGGATTTTCATATATTCTAGATATATTTTCAAAAAGTATCAAAGCAATTTTGTCTGAAATATTAATCGATAAAAATAATAATTATGTAAATCATTATCCAAAAATGTTTTTCAACGTGTTATTTTCTTGGCGAAACACATACAATAATTAAAATTAATTGAAACGTAATGATATTGATACTTTTTTCATTTTGAATTTATTCGAATATTTTTATTTTTAGAGAAATTAAAATTTTTATTTATTATAATTATTTAAATTTAAAATTAACCTTAATGATTTTAAGATGACTTAAAAAAAAAAACGTCGAAATTTGTACATCGTTCGTATTCAGGTAAAGTAGATTTACCAAATAATTAAAAATCGAAATAAGAATCTGAATAAAAATTTAAAATCACTACTTATATAAATATAAATATAAAATAATTATTTTATGTTATTTTAAATGAAGTAACAATTGTAAATTAAACATTTCACTACAGTATATCGCAAATGTATATGAAACTCAATACAAGTTAATCATAATTTGAATTTAACATCAGTGGGATGTTGGTCTATTTAACAAAACTCGAATTTTTAACATTTTATTCTACCTAGATGACTGACATAAGCGAAACATTTTTTTTATCAATATAACACTAATATAATTTTATATAACAGTCACTATATTCATATACGATTACAGTACGATTTGTACTGGTATCATTTTAGAATGTGTAATAATAATTAAATTTAATATAAATTCTTAATAGTATTTAAGCCCTGTTAAAGTTGTAGGGTCGATGATATCCCTACGGGTTCGTGTAGGAGGGTAATTTCAATGTGCTTTCAATCCTATGAAACATTCTCTATTACTACTGATGTGCCTGTGTGTATATATAAAATATATGATATTATGGTAGGTACAATTCCTTAAATAATTCTTTTTTTTTGGATTTCTCGAGAGATCAAACTTCAAATATGTTTACGATTTTATAAATTGAACATTACAACTTTTCCTTGTATAATTTATCACTTTATTTCGTTGTTTTTAACTTAGGTATCACCTCTAAAACTTCGACAAACTTTAATTCTATAGTTGCTTTTACAAATATTTCCTATACTTGTACATACTATAAGGAAACAACATTCGTTGTACATTTTATTCATAAGATGTTTGTTAGTAAATATTTATGAAATAGAGAAATTAAGATTGTATTTTTATCGTTTTAATATTTAAAACGATTACGTTGAATCAAATAAAAATAAATTATTATTTAAATGTCAAACATAACTTCAAATATTATCATTACTCAACAAATGTAAAAAAAAAAAAACGTTGAAAATATTCAAAGCAGTACGTATATTTATTGTTCACATAATTTTTAGTATAGGAATAGTTTATAATATTTTAATTTCGATTTCTCTCAGCAAAAAATAATAAAATATACCAAAAGCATGAGATATTTTGCATGTTTAATCATTATAATTTCCTGTCGAACGCATTAAAAAATGTTTAACAAATTAAAATTAAAAGATTAACGCATGTGAATAAACTTACGTCTTATGGAATTATAAAAACATGTTGAAAGATATATATGAATTTTACTCAATTTAACTTTTGCCATGCACAGTATCTATTGTTTAAACAAATTAATAAACATAAAAAAAAATTTAGTCAACGAATAACATGAAAAGAAAAAAAATTTAAAGAAGTAACTCTTTAACAATGAAGTATTATATCGCTCAAACAATTATGAATAGGCGCATACAATGACATAATTGTTGATAATTTAAATAAAAATCTTTAAGTTGATTCGGATGCCCGGTACAATTTACAAACTACATCGCTACTACAACCGACATCATCATTTTCCGGACGAGTAATTTTTAACGACATTTTTTCGACATTTTTATTTTCAAACATCGTATTAGTTATCGTTAAAATTGCATTCATAATGGATATTTATTTAAAGTCATGCGTCAGCTAGATACACGTCGCACGAGGATGGTATTTCAAATTTTATGTTTGTAATTTATTGCAATAGGCAATTATAATATTTAACATGAAACTATTAACCTTCAAGAAGCGGTTTGTGAAAGAGAACATACGTCATCGCAATGCATATTAATATGTACGATAAAATATGATGAACACCTATGTCACACGTTCGAGTAAATATGTAAAACAAAGTGTACACTGAAACGAACGGTAGAATTCAAACAAAAAGGACATGCACTTTTATTGGTAGTTCAGATGCTTGCACACCGAATTTGCATTGTAATTACTTGTATAATATTATTTCCTAACCCTTCGAAAAAATAAAACAAAACATTCAGTCATTGATGATGACGATAAACAACTGAGATCGTTTTACCGAACGTTTATCGATTAATTACTCCCGTTGAAATGCTATTCCAATCCGTGGTCAATAACTATTTTTGTTTCCGACATGACGAGCACGAATTTAAAATCAAGTCACCCGAAGTAACTATATGGTAATACGAAACTACAGTATTGAATCCATTACGAAATTATGATTAACGAAATTAATATCAACACCTGATTTTGATACGGCAGTGAAATTATTAGTAAGGACGGAACACGGTGCGTGTCATCTGCGTTGAACATACGTTAGACAATGTTGTTACAATATCTGCTGTATCGACATTAATTGTAATTTGAATAAAATAAAGAAAGTAAGCAATATTTGTTTAAACTAATTAATGCAAAAACTGTATTTAAGTATCACGTACAGTAAATACGAGTAGTTGTATTGTATAAATAAACAAACAAACATACGGATTTTCAAAAACTAAAATGTAACATAATAACCACTTTCCAATTGAATGAGTTCACGTTCGCATCACTGTGCGGACTGCAATACCATAAACGATGTATGGAATGCCGCGACTTTATAAAAATATATTTTTGTAGTTTTACATTAATGGTCGAAAATTTGACACAAATGTAATAACTAAATGTACAGTTACACTTTGTCGGTTTCAGGATCCTGAAAATATTGCAACGGATCAGTGGAACTATAGTGAGTTGTACGAGTCCATGGAAGAGATACTGATTGCAAGTGCTACTCCCGCATGAAAAATAGTAGGTACCTATTATTTAATACGAAATACGTTTAGAAGAACTAAATAATAGATAAGAAAAATTATAGTTTTAGTACAATATTGTTACATTATTTATTTATTTTTTTTTTTTTTGGGCGGTGGGAGGGTCTAAGTCTCGTACAAGATACCTCTGCATACGCCTATAATCAGCTATTTTATATAATTTCTCCGTAAATAAATGCTTGGTCCACCTGTGTACAATTCGTATATTTAAATATTGATCCTTGTAGTAAATACATATTTCGTACGACAAGCTAAGGCTAAGGCAACACAGTGTATCCGCACAGAGATAGTTGTGTGTTGTCAAATAAAAACGCGTGACCAATGATTAAGTATCAATGAATTCGAAACCATGTTCAAGACTGCGTTTCTTCATGGCATCTAAAAACTATACATTATTCTGTTTATATATTTTGAAACAACACCGTATAGCCTCGAACGGATTAATTAATAAATCAAACGTAGGGAATGTAATGTATGAGGTTAGTTTGAATTTCCATGTAGCGAAACCGGCGACATATGTTTATTCGTTCCGAAAGAAATTAAATAATTGTTTCTCGAAAAAAAATCGTATGTTAACGTTCCGACAAACCAATAGGTGTTGTGTATAAGAAAAAGCGAAAAAGAAAAGAAAAATAATCGTTGCTAATATCAATCATAAATCCAATTGTTCGTAAGGCACCACAATAATGCGAATGTGTTCGACGAATCCATTGTACATGGATATGCGTCATAATGCGATATCGATTGTAATCAGCGAAAGCATGTGTATACAAACGTTTAATTTTAAATACAATATAACTACATAACATATAGCTGTCGTTGAACAGAGCCAGTTTAATGTGAAACTCTATCGATTCGAATCCGAGTCGAGTCGATAAAGAATTTACAGTTTTATTTAAAAACGCGACTAAAAACATTATTCGTACGCCATAAATTTAGTGTTCGTAAGGATTCAACGAAATTCATAACGAAATGATAATGATCCGAGAAAGGATGGTTGGTTGAACATTAAATAAATATACATACGACGGTGAATACATTTTGTTATTGATCTCAAATTCGTCAGAATTTAACGGTTTACGAGCAAACACAAGACTTGAATAAATCTCGATTTAGTGTGAACAACGGTAGCAACCAAATTGCTATAATATTTTACTGAATCACCTTCACGTACTTCAGACGAATGCGATTTACACGCGATATGTACTGCATACGCAGTAGAGTGTACCGAAACACTGCGTTAAGGATAACAGGAATCACACACAATATATTTCCTAAAATGTTTAATTTTGTACCAATTCATATGCAAACAATAGAGGTATGTTCATATTAGTGGAGTTTTAATTATTTTAACAATTTTCTAACACTGGCTATAGGTAGAGATCGAAGTGTTTCAGAATAAGTGGAGAGATGTCTACATTTCAATGCTTCTCACTTATTATGGCAACGTTTCTTAACCTATGGGTCGCGAACCAGCATTGGGTCGTAAAATATTTTTGATGGGTCACTGTTCGTAAACTAATGACAAGAAAAATATACTATCAAAATATATTATAATTCAGTTTTGTGGTTTGTATTTACAATAATTGCAGTAATTATTACTTACCAACAAAAAATTATAAGAATTGATATTTAGATTTATTACATCTAGGTGTCAAGTGATCCAATTTAAACGAAACAAAAATATTTGTTTCAAATCAGAAAAAGAAACTTTATATTATTGTAAAATTTATCAAAAAATCATTGTAAAAAAAAAAATAAAATTTTTATGAAAAACACCAATATAAATCGATAATCTTTGTGTAATAATTACAAGGAGATGCATTATTTAGGATAAAACTATCGAAAGAATAAAAAACGTAGATTAAAATAAGTAATGGGTTACCATCCCCTTGTATCCCCCCTCCCGCTTCAACCACTGACAATAATTTATATTCGCTGTACGTTAACACGACTGATTCAAACACAGCGTTTTAAATTACGGTTTATTTATTGATTTTTTTCATCAAACGAAAACTCTAAATCTGTAAGTTTCCGGTTAACAAGTGCTTATGTGTTCAATATTTTTCCATAAGTTAAATAACGCTTTAGTTTCAATTTATTTTCATAGATGAAGAGAATTTTCAGAGGACCAATTTACCACTAGTCTACGCATTTTTTATCTATCGACGGGAGAGCGATAGAGTAGGTGTCGTTTTTCGAGGTACGACACGAGACTTAGTAGGTAAAATATGAATATGGATTGTTATTATTATTATTGTTGTTTTACAATCGCGGCGCGGTAACGTTATATTTGAATTATTACTATATTTTTACGTGGTAAACGGCCCAGCGCACCAGAGATTCACACGACCGACCGCCGGGGTCGAGAAAGCGATTTTTATTTTGTCATGTCCATCCCGATAAAAATCTACAGCGGACGGAACAACGGACCGCCGCCCGGCTCAGTGTTTCCGATGCCCGTCTCGTAAGAGATTTCCTACGCGTCCGTCGTATATTATTTTCTGCTAGAACAATGGTCCCCCTCCCCGTCCCGGCCGTATGGATAAGACGAGCACCGCGTGTACGTAGAGTGTCTCCCGCTAGCGCGGGCGCGCGCGCGAAAACGTATAATTATTTATTGTATTTATGCAAATGCGGACGGGACTGCAATCGTTATCCGGGAAATCGCAAGACCGGAAGGTAAGAATAATATATTTTTGAGGACACACTAATTAGACGCGAGGCTCAGCAGTCCTTACACACACACACACACACACACACGTACACGTACACGTACACGCACACGCACAGACACACACAAATATATGTAAATATTAATTACGTAACGCTCGTTCGTCGTAAATACATAGTGTTGTACCGCACGCACGCACGCGCGCGTTATCCAGTATTACGTATGGTATTTTATAAATGCTAATGTGCAACGACCATGATGATCGCACGATACGCGTTCGAAATGTGTGCGACCGATTTCGCTCCACTTATAATAAGAGGTCCTGTTCGAGGGATGGCTGCAGGATCGTACACCACTGGTTTTCAACTCTTATTCGATGACCCGGTGTACGATATATTCGATATATCCTCAGGAAAACGCGTTGTTCTTGTGTGACGTGATTTTATGTTTTTTTTTTTTATATATTCAGTCGATCAGGTTAAAATGTATTTCCTTCGTTTGTACACTATTCCGATCACATCTATGTCTTGTAAGGTCGCGCGCACATTGGATAGCGTTGAGCGTCGCGTCGCGAAAAAAAAAAAAGAAAAAAATTAAACTCATTAGTTTAAATCTCTGTGCGCATATTGACGACTGCGAGCGGAGAGCGTCAGCGGCGCGGCGCGTCACAAATCAAACATGTTCAAATCTTGACGATCGACGCCCGTAGTGTTATTCTCGTGGTCTATAATAAATAACTAAACCGTTGAAAACTTAAGATTTCTATTTTACTGTACACAGTACGCAATTCTTCGAAAATATGTAAAACACGTAGATAAGAACAAGTTTTAAAATTTGGCGACCGCGAACAATAGATAGTTGTGGGCTTGTTGCGTGGTAGATCGCTTTCTACGAGTACAAATACATTTCAACGTTATTGGATAGCTAATAGATACCGTGCGTGAACTCGACAACCACAATAATAATCCTAGGAACTTTGACATGTTATTAATGAAGTGTCGTATACTAGAGTTTAGTTGGTTTCAAGTTGGTATCAAGGACATTATTTGGTATCCGGCCAAAATAGCGAAAATACTTAAGTTCTTAAATTATAGTAATAATTTTAAATAAAATAATAAAGCATTTAGTGACAAATGATGTGCTATACATTTCAGAAAGTTCTTATTACCATTAGGATTTTAGTTTTAATTAACGAATGCACTTTTTTAGCACAGTCTTTGTACTTTTTTTTCTATGGTTGTTCTCCAGCATTTTACTGCTCTTATCGTTTCAATTTTTCTATCATATATTTTGAAGTTTCTTTATTCCATCAATGCATTTTCATATAGTAGGGTGGCTCAAATATATTACGACTGAAAGTCTTCTCTATATTTCCAATAATATGGAAGTTAAATAGTAATTAAGATAGCACATTCACGACGACATGATACGTCCGTGGGCATACATCAGATATCGAAAGTGAAAATAGAAAAAAATCGATGTGTTCCAATTTGTGATACTAGTAAGTTTCCATGATAAATAATGAATTGGAAATATTTGAATATATGTAATTTAAATTTAAGTTTAGCTATTAAGCATGATAGCTTATTTTAAAATTCGCTATTTTTATTTACGCTATTATTAATTCGTGATTTTTACATTCGCGGTTAATCGTTTCGCTATTTCGGCCTAGACCCAAATTATCTAAGTGCATGGAGCTCATCGTAAATTGTTTTGCAACGAATAACGGGGATGATTCCAATGTTTCTATTTTCCAGAAATTGTTTGCGTAGAATTGGATCTAAAAGAATCATAAAAGACGATCTATCGTTATGAACGATACGATGAATACTGAAATTACGATAACATAAAAATGTTCATATTCTAAAAATGAAATGGCATACTATTAAGATACCCAAATACTACTAAAATGTTGCACTACCACAACGTTATAAAAAAATAAAATATGTTAATATATATATATATGTTATATATATATATATATATATATAGATAGATATTAACGTTTTATAACATAGGTACGTAAAAATAATTGTAACGGCGATGGTGTGTGTGTGTGTGTTCGGTGCAACGTACTTTTAGGGTCAAAAATCGTAAATCACAAGGGTTATCGCACGATGATTTCTGGGATGTAGTGGAAATTCGGGTTTCTTTTATTTTTCTCTCATTCTCTACCGTTTTCGTAATATTATCTTTGCAGTGTCCGCGGCTCTTGCGTTCACGCTCAACGGACCTCGACACCCCTTTCTGGACCACTCCGCTCAGGATGCGTCGCAATTTATCCGCGAAACATCACGGAACACCCACGCCACACATACCTATATAACACAACTACTCGTATACGTATTGTATAGGGTGAGACAAAAATATGTTCTCTTAAACGGCATTTTAGAACTAATCGCTGTACGTCCTCTTAACGATGACAAATTACATTTTTCCTCCCGATATCAATACTCGTACAAAACGTTTCGCACACGAGTATTGCGATGAGCGTGCACGGAATGACTAAAACACAGTTTTAACAATATTTTGCACCGCAATTACGTTTTGCACTCTTGTAAAGTTGTCTTTTGATGTTCTAGACATCAGGTCCAAGATCACGGATCGATCATGTCTTCGAAATCTCATACCTAGATAATATGTGTTAACTTGTACATCCTTTCGCTGGTCAAAACATCGGAATAACGAGTTAACACGGTGTGCTCTAAGACGGCAGTGCCAAATTATTGTCATACCTTGTTTTTGTTATTATTTTCTGTCGCTTTTCAGACGCGTTGAGATACGTTCGTACGGGTTTCCGTGGTCTAGCCGTTTTCCGGTTAATGCCGACCGAGAATCGACGCGGGGCGGTTTCGTAGCGATATCGTGACGGAACTGGTGCTCGTTATGACGCCTGTGCGCCGAGGACCGTACCGTCCGTGTACGTATTATTACCACCCTGTATAGATAGACGGTTCAAGTGGAAACCGGCCGCCAACGTTTTCGCAGCCGTCGACCGCAGCATAATATATGGTAGCCGATAAAGAATAATAATAAAAAAAAAAAAGATAGAAAAAAAAAAAAACGGTGCGCGAACAAAGAACAGAAGGAATAGTCTCTCGGCCTGTTTTTTCCACCTTTTCATTCTCGCGCTCGCGGCCGGACGATAAACCGTTTCGACATGTAAATCCGACAACGCGAGCCGATTCATCCCGTTTGATCCTCGCGGTTCGGCAGCCCGACGTACGCGCGTTCTCGTGCGTGTGTGCGTGCCTGTGTCTATACGCGTTGTCCGCGCCGTGCATTAGCCCGGCGCTGTTACTCCACCCCCGTCCGAGCCACCCCGTGATCCCGTGTCCCGCAGCCGTTCAAAGAAAACTTTTCCAAAGCCCTGTCAATCCGGCGCGCGCGATTCGCCCGTAAAACATTGACGCATTTACATAATGCTTATAGCGCAACGGCACCGTGTCCGTCCGCTCGCCCCACCAGCTTCGCGAACGTTTTTCGGAAACTGCCGGCCTCTCGAGTTCTCCGCGCCGGTCACGGTAAATATTAGATATTGGCATTTATACTTATTCTCCCGGTCGGGCTGCGATCAATCGATCGGAGACGTACCGACAGTGCACCATTTGCGCTGGGAGTCGATCGCAGCATTCCGCGTGCGATGTTTTATCATTATCACGCAACGACAATCCGCCGTAACCGAACGGTAAACCGTCGGTAAAATCGAAACTTATGACCGCACTCGATCAAACCTATAACTGTATCAACACTATATAAGGGTGATTACAAAGCGTTTATTATTGGATGAATTGAAAAAATAAAACCGAATCCGTTTAGACGACTGAGCAGAAAACGATATAAATGTCACAATGTTTATTATTTATAGTTACAGTACCATCGCGTGATGATGATAAGTAAATGGCGTTAAATTCCATTTTTATTTTGTTCTTCAAAACAATTTTTTTCAGGATTAGTATTTTCTTCGGATTTTTTGCGTTTTCAGTCTGGAAACATTTTTGACAGTGTTCTCGAGACAATTTACGCATATTTACCGTGCCTTTACTCGGTCACAATGATTATTTTCAACGAAGTACGCCTATAATGAATAATAGTGTAATCGGGTTTTCGTCGTCACTTGCTGGATGTAGAGAACACAATCGTGGTATCTATACCATTATCAAGTCTAACGCAAATGTTATAACGATTTTTATATGACTTTCGTCGAGTTCCTATTTTTTATCTGCCAAAACATGTCAATTATATATTCTAATTACATTTCCACGCGTAGATTGTAAATTAACCATGGACCACACAGTTTATTTCACTTAAAGTCGACCGATAATGATCATTTTTTAAGGACTGATTTTACAAACATCATCATTCTATGATGTTAATGGAAATTATTTTATAATCTATAAAACGAAACAACGATTTTGAGTGTGCTGTGAAATAATATTCTTCACGTTTTCATAGTGATTAATAATTATGTTATACATACGTTACTATATACGTGCAGTTCAAAATTTAGAATTTTACAACAACAATGTTATAAAAATAATAAATATAATGACAAAAAAAATAATAATAATAGTGACAACAAAAAAGTTTATGAATAATTTATTAACAATTATTAAAAGTTTCTAAAGACACCGGTACACATAAACTATAAACGTTTTTGCCTGGAGTGTTGTTGCATTGTAAGTGCAAATAATAATAACATGTATCTGGGGCATCAAGAATATAATGGTTTTTTGAATGAAGATTTCGTCATAATCTTTGCACAATAAATGCGTAGGAATATAGTGATAATACAATAATACTGTGTGTGACGTACATCCGTACGACCGTATTTATTGTGTTTATGTATTGATTATACTCATTAAACATTTTTACTATTACTATATTATATCATATTATTATGTCCATTGAAGCGATTGTTTGCGACGTACACGTATTACGTTGCAGTTAACGAGTTGTTCGTTTATTTAAACAGACGCAGTAAAAAAAAAAAAAAAAACATCTGCTCCAAGGATAAATTCAACAAATGACTTTAACGGCAACTATTTTCTTATACAAAAATATAAAAACAATTTTTTATCAAAATATATTTTCAATGTACTGGGAGACTGCACTAATTTTAATGAATCGGAGTGGAAAGTATTACGTATGTAGAATTTTAAATTGCATGTATTAACTATATTAACTATGCAGAGCCGTGCTAAACATCCTTAGGGTCTGGGGAAAATTAATTCGGGGGTCCCTTAATCATCACAATAAGTATGAGTACGGTGAAAAAATACGCTGCAAAATTTTGGTAGATATAGTTTTCCGAATCTCCGCCAATCAAGATAATTGTAATGCATCGATACGATGAATTACATTTTTAATATCTTTAATAATTAAATGTGTTCCTTGATAATTTACAAACAACTATAGAAAATATGAATTTTGATGTTGTCGCGTCAATCAATCACGATGACCAATTTCTACGTAAGATTGGATGTTATCCTTCACACCCCAGCAACATCACTAATAAACTACAGTTATGGTTATTTAGACATTAGGATAACTGAAAATTTATCCTGTATAATAACGCTTAAATACATATTTGAGTTAATTTTATTTTATTAAATATAGTAAATGTTTTACAAAGAAAAATGGTTCAGAAATAATACATAAATACCGATAATATTAAGACGTAATTGCTGTATCGTAATGTATCGAAACTTGTTTTTTTCCTTGTTTGAATCATATTCTCGGCTATTATTATTGATATCGCTCCTCGAGATAGCAATGTTTAACAATCCGATTTTATAACATAAAAATATTAGGTGTATCTTCGTTATTATTCACGCGTATACTAAATCAAGCGCAACAGCGTTTTTTATAGTGTTTAAAAGTGTTTAAAAGTGTTCTTTTTGACTTTGAATTTAATTAAACATAACAATGGTAAAAATTGAAAATATTAAAGACATTTTTATGACACGTTGAATTAATTTTAAATCAAAAAAAGGTATGATAATTGTTTTTATATAAGCGCCGAAAAGTACAATAAGTGTATGAGTTGAGTCATTAATGCTAATGAAAGAACGAATAAGCAGCGGACTGATTACGCGAGGTTAAATCTGCTTGACGTTACTAGTACTATGGATAGCATAATCGTTCCATTTAAGGTAGGTGAAATAAAAAATAATTTGCTATGTAAAAAATGAAGAAATATTTGAAATTATGCATGAAAATCGTATAAAAACTAATCACAGAAGGCGAACTAAAATGATGAACATGTTACAGAAAAAATTCAAAAACAAAGGTTTTGTAATCAAACTAATTATAGTTTGTGAGCTGAATTCTCGGTGCCGAGTAGAATTAGTAGTTATGCAAACGTGCAAAGATGATGAATTCAAATGTATATTAAATTATCAGTATCATTCACCCAAGTTTAAGATCTCTTAAATCTAAAACAGCAGAAGAAGTGGAATTTCGCTTATTAAATTTATTTCTAACTTTTAATGCTTCAAACATTCAATATTCTGAATTACAATCAATAAAATAGGAAATATGTGGAATACACTATAGTTATACAATGATTGTTATTAATACATTTATATAATATACAGTAATATACAGTACCATACTCTGAAAATCAAGTAATTAGTTAATTATGAAAATATAGTGAAACAAACGCTCAACGATAAAAGTGACATGTAGAATTAAAATTAACTATTAGGTATGGTTTTATACTAAACATGTTACGTCTTTTTTTAAAAAAAAATATATTGAAAACGTTAATAAAACGAAATATTTAGTTTTTATAAGCATTAAAAAAAAAAAAAAGGAAGGAGAATGAGATTAAGAATAGATGGACTTCAAACATAAGCAAATGTAAATGCAGCGATCGTTCATCCAAAAATTTACGCCTGCGCAAGTGGGCAATACTATTAGAGTGCGTGTTCCAGATATCGACCGTGCACGTATGGATTCCCAAAATACGAGTATCTCAGTCGTGGTTATCTACGTAGATTATGGCTTTTGTGAACCAAGAATAAAACACGGGGTTATAAATCATATATGTACACTTGTAATCAGTTTTCAGTATACAAAAATAAGAAAATTGTATCACTTAACGATATTGTATCAGATCAAACGATTTATTTACGTCAGATATCGACAGCGGTTTCCAAAAGTGTTGGCTATGTTTTATAAGGTGTCATAGCAAAAATACTGTTTATGGACACTAGAAATTTTCGATTTCGCCAAATTTTTATATCTTTATTTTGTGTTAGAATGTTAAAAGTACAGTCTACCGTATTAAGAAATTTGGTTATTTTGCTATATCAACCATATTTAGAAGTATAAACCGATCCAACCGAACTACTTTACTCAAAATTATTTTTTTAAGAATCATCCTTCCGCGTATCTCCTAAGAGCCTTGCCCTTTTTTATCTACTCTTTATTACCTATATCAGATTTAGTAATTTAGTAAATTGATACGTGTTAAAAATCTATCAAAAAAATATACTATACATAATTTATACATTTGCGCGTATAAACATAATAATGTTAACGTTTAATAAAACCATACTATAATATTATCATAACAAACACACTAGTAAAATGTACAGAATTATGAAATGCGGTAAAATGTCAATTGATTTTTTTTTTTTTAAATTGAGATAATTTATTATCATATTAATCAAACAAACTCATAAAATTTGTTTTCTGTAGGAAAAATAGGTATTGTTCATACACGAGCTTATTTAAAAAATGTAGTAACAGAATTTGAATTTGTATAGTTTTAAAAATGTATAACCCAATACTCTATACATTATAAATACTGAATAATATTGACTAATCTAATTTCATATTTCTCATTAAAGTGCATATTAATTATTTAAAACAGTATTGTTTGCATTTTTCGCACAGTTTTCCAATGGTAATAAACTTGTTTCATAGAAATAAAATAACAAAATTATGTACATTTACAAGTTAATTAAGTATGATCAGCTTTTAGATTGATGTTCATTTTATAATATTATGCATAATAGTAGGTTAGAAAAGCACCGTATATCATACGAAAATGATTTAAAAAGTCTATTGAGTTTTATAGATATGTAGTAAACGGTATGCGTTGAAATGTTTTTTTTTTTTTTTTTTTTTTTTTTTTATTAAAATCGTAAACGTTTTATTAGAAAATCATTTAACAGATATGTAATATACTTTAAATTTATTCGGATCAATAATAATAACAACTTCGTCTCAAATATTTCTATAATCTTGTCAGGGGTAAACGTAGAAAAATATTAATCCTCTGCCCCTTTCAAGCGTTCGTCCCTGATTCCAATGCATATCTCCAAGATTTGTTTTCGCAATTTTATCGTTTACGTTTCAAGATCATCGTGATGATGTTGCGTTAAACAATGTCTATTGTCTTACCATACTAATTTACTGATGTTAATGAATCAATAAGCACACCGCGTTCGTTAAACGATACGAATAACGTCTTTTAAATTATTACCACTACTACTAGTACTGCATTACCACTACTTCTAAGTATTCGTGTGCATGGATCAGTAGTTTGATTGAACGGTCGTATCGGGTCGGGAACTACATGGAAAATGATATTCGATTACGATTTGTGCACGGTGAAACCAAGAGTATGAAAATTATGTTTAAAATAACACTCCACCCTCCGCGCAGACGATAAATAATCTCTACCGCCTCGCGCGCACGAGTCTCCTTGCCGATCGAATCTCTGTCACGTAATAGTCAAAGACCGTTTTCGTCCTTGATTGGTTTCAGTTTTTATTATTATAACTATTTTTGTTTTGTTTTTTTTTTTTTTTTATTCGATTCGTGGCCACAACAGACATTTGTAATAATTATAGGTTACCGCTTGTGGAAGTCGGGTCGGTACATAAATGTCGTGACTCGCGAGATGAACGATTCCCCATACACACTCACGTACAACAGCATCAGAAAAAAAAAAAAACATTGACGCGGTAGTAGCGAGGGGCGGGGGTATACCCTACATAATATTATCATCGTCTCGGCTGCGGCCCCGGCTTGCACTGGTAAACGTGATCTCTCGTCGAATTTATTTTTATACACATTATAATTTTATTTCGTTTTTTTTTTTTTTATTTCTATTCTCATTTTCGTTATTATTTTTTTCCATTTCCATTTTGTCATGTAGTTAATTATCGTCAGCCAGCGATAATCGCCGCTCTCACACGTGTCTACGAACGTTCGAGTAGTACTGCGCAGCAGCAGCATCGTCGCCGCCGTCGTCGTCGTCGTCGTCGTCGTCGTGTAATGGTATAACGTAGGTATAGGAAACGAACCGAACGGCCAAGGGCATGTGTCCCCGGCAGGCATTGCGGCGGTAGTTGCATCGCGCGCGCGCTCACAGCCAGTCAAACGTTATTATTCGGTCGGGGCATATCATTATTATTATTATTATTATTATAATTCAATGTTCGCCGAACGGGATACTGCAGCAGTGCCCTGAGCGGCGGGTGAAACGCATACGCACACACGCGCGGTTTACGTACGTAGAATTACGTGTGTACATTCGTACGCGTACGGTAAAATAAGCTATTGACAATTATGTTGCACTAAGACTAAATTACAGTCCTGCGACGCGCACAATACGCGTACACCGCGTGTGCACGCACGCACGCGTTATTAAAAAATCATTGGTATTGTTGCGCGCGTTCCGTCGCGGAAATAATTCGGGATTACGAAATGTGATACGATCGATCGGCGGGCGACAAGCGGCGTGTTCGGCCAACCTCCTACACGTAATGTTATCTCGTCCGAGTCGGACGCAGTTCGGACGGTGTTTTCCATCGTTCAACACGGTTCCCGTTGGCTTTTTTCCCCGCGTTTTTTCTCGTCCACCAACGGAATGTTCGACGGCCCGTTTAGGACGTAATGCGTCCGTGTGCTGACCGCTTGAAGCGACCGGAGCGTTACGCGATTGCGTGGTAACTTATCCAACGAACACCGGGTAACACAATAGGTGATAAGTTATAATAACGCGAATGACGGTCGAACGTGTGAATTGGGTGCAAAGATCGGACCGAACAATAATTGGTTATCGATTCGATTAGGTGTCCGTATTTGTTGAGCATGTGTGTCGGTGATTGTGATACGTTGCGTTTCGAAACGTGAAACGATGTCGGGCGATTTAATATCGCATTATAAATCTGTTGTTTTGAAACACCAGTCGTATACGAATGAATTATGCGTACGCGAAAAAAAAAAATCAATAATTACAATTTTCACATTAAAAATGACTCGCGTTCAATTATTGCACGTAAATTGTTTAGCATATAAAACGTTAAGTGGTATACAGTAGACTATTAACATTTTTGCTTCCAATAACTCGACATTAGATATTAGAATTAGACACGGGTAATCATTTTACGATAATATTTTTCTTACGGTTTAACGCACTTAATCATGTACACCAGTTGAATTCAGCAGACATTAAGAATATTCCACACGTCACATAGTTCGCGATTAAAAATAATTTATTAATCAATTCGTATTTTATACTTATCGAGGAGAAAAATTCTAGCGATATTCACAGGTTATGAACTTATGTCATATCACACACCTAGATAATTAAGAAAAGAAATTGCGTCAACCTATACGTTTTAACTGTACGATTGAAGTGTTTAAGCGATAAAAACGCAATTCTTAGTAGTTAAAATATTACATTTTTTATATCAATAAAGGTTTTATATGTCCAGGGATTAAGAAAATACTTGGTAAAAAAAAAAATTTTACCACTCACTATAAAGTTTATAATAAATGAAAGTGTTTTTCAGGATCGTGTTTGTTGTCGTGGTCACAGCAAACACATGATGTCCTTAAGTTGTTGTGAAATTAAAATAACAAAACAAAGTCGGTTTTCTGTACCTATAACGTAATAATACTAGTAACAATAACGTGAACAAAAATAACAATAGTCACAGGTCGAATTTTGATGAGCGGTGATGCGTTTTTCCATGTACAACGGTGCACGTGTACATCATTCGATCAAACACATCGCGAGCGGTCGCTCGCCGCGGTAAAAGGTGTCCATGTTAGAAGATAAAAAAAAAAAAAAAAAACGTCGAAGGAAAAAGGGAAAAAAGATAATCGCATTTCTTCGAGGACAAATGCCCTTGTCCACGGCGGCGGTACGTATAAGACCGAGGCCCCGGTGACTAATAGCGTGTCGGAAAGATTTAGAGAGGGGAAAAGTGCCCGTGACAGGCCCGCTCGGTAATTAAAGGACCGCCGCCGCCGCCGCCTCCACCGCCTCCGCTGTCCGTTCTCTTCAGTGCCGTCGTCTCGTGCTCTCGCAACAGCGCGCGCCCCAGCGAAACTACGTAATATATGTACACGGGTGTACACATAATATACGGATACACGTATACGTGCGTACGACTACCAGACGCTCTTGGAACGCGCCGGAATCGCAGCGTCTTCGTCCCGCGACGACTAGGAAATCTGTAATTGACCGTCGCCCGTAATTAAACTGCGCGATTAAAAATAATAAATAACTTTTGGCCGAAAAACGCCGCCGACTGCGGACTGCTGCACCGGTGCCGCCGGATGAAACGCGTACAATTAATGCGTTTCCGCGCAACACGTCATCTGCTCGTAAATCAATACAAACGGGACACGAGTGGTGTTCGTCGCAGCGGAAACGTCGCCCCGCGGCGCCTACACGTGCAAATGCGAACGGTTTTCACCGCGTCTGCGGACGACACGTTTCCAACGGTGCGATTGTCGTCGTCTGTGGAACGCTGCGCAGCAATCGCATGGAACGCGAGCGGCGAACGGATCGAGCGACCGTCCGGTCAACGCGGTCTGGACGGAGGCCGAACAACGGCGGACGGATCCAGAGAGGCTTTTGGCGGCGGACGGGAAGGAAAGAATCCCCGGGAACATTTAATCGTAGAGGGCAGCGGGGAGGCCGGCTGATGGTGCGTGGCGGACGAACGTCTATGGTTGTAAAGCTGAGCAACGAGAAGGAATCGATAGGTCGTGACTGTGGTGAAACAACGTACGGGTTTTCGGTGAACTCCGCGTGTCCGTAGTTTTTCCTCGCGATACTCGGATGTCAGCTGCGTATGACTGGAACGCGGTCGAGTGCAGTCCATAAACGGTAATATTATAACGCGAAAGCGCGTTCTGAAAAAAAAAAAGTCTGTTTAGCTCACTGCACTACAGCGCGATGGCCACAGCGGCATGGCGATTCCGCACGTCATCGCGGGATCACATGACAGATTTATGTCTAATGGCGAATACGAAAAATATCACGTTGTCCAAGAATCCCGTGCACACGTTGCAGTGTAATTGGATTCCACGGTTCTGCTGTACGAACTGCTGTGCCGTGGCCGCGTAGCGAGTACAAAGACTCCTCCGAAGGGTATATATTTTTCTCTGCACTGCTGGGGTGGTTGAAAATCGACTCGGGGATGTTGTTCTAATAAGGTACATGTTTCCATTGTCCGTATTATTTATCAATACACCTTATGCTACGGGGTGTTGGAAACCGAAATTAAAGTACAAAAGGCGTCGTGTATAATATGAATCGCTGTAGTACACCGACCATTTATCAAAGCTAAACATCGACAGTCATAAAGACCGCGTAACCTAAAAAATCTCGCCACCCTACTTTCATTGTTATAGACACTATTTATTATGTGTATTGGAACTAAAGTGGATGTTCAGTAAAATTACTGAATGTGTTAGCTTTACGTTATTGACTCCATAATTGTTTCCTATTGAACACTATTAAAATCGTGTATTATGTCGCATGTATAATAATGATCTTAAACTTAGATTACAAATTCACCACCGTTTCTAAAAATATCATAGTTAAGAAATAAAAACTGAAGGAACAAAATGAAGACAATTTAAATTTTATATTCTTGAGATCCGCTGTATCATAGATATTTAATTGATGAAACTCAAAAAATGTATACGTTACATTTAATACGATTACAAATAAGGTTAAATTCAATTATGAAACGAAACGGGCTATTATCTTAAACCTAAATTCGACTTAAAGATTTATTTTCTATAGTTTTAAATATGGATAAATAACCCATAGTCACGTTAAAAAAAAACGTAGCGTTAACTGAGTAACATATAATCTATATGGGTCCAATATTTGATTGGTGTTCTTATTATGTTTATAATTATAATGATAATCACATAATTATCGGTACGGGACGTATACCAACCACCACCACTCCCACAACACGTCGTTCCGCGATCGCCTCTGCCGTTGCCCAAGTCCGGAACGGGATCTATATCCGTTACAGAATATTGTAAGTCGACCAGATATAATTATCATTAACGAGTCCCCGTATCGGTGGAAATTGGCTCTCTCTAACTGTCGCCGTGTCCACATATCTATAAACGTTATTATTATTATTATTATAACTACCATGATATCGATCCAGAAAATGAAGTAAAATAAATCGGCGTTTCCCGCGACGTGACGTTTGTCTGGAGATGATATGATGTAGATGGATCCAAAAATAATTATTACAAAAATTGAAATAATAAAAGCCCTCGTATTTGGTGGGTTGAAAAAAAAAAAATAATAATAAACTTATTATAATGATTATTGGGAAAGAGTATCATGTCCGAGATATCTCTACAGAAAGTTATTTTTTTTTACACATTTAGTTTTTTTCATTATTATCTATCAGTTTTACGCCAGTTGAACTTTCTACGGAACAAATTAAATACCATCATTTTTCCTTAAATTTATTATTATTAAAATATATCGAACACAAACCAATTGTTTTATTTTATTCGTTCGCATTTACAATATAATGTTCTCGTTTATTGTGTTATATTACAAAATTCAGGTATTCCGGTCCATAACAAAGTCTCTGGTACCCTGGTTAGCGACCTACTTAATTGTATGACGGTTATGCCCGGGTGCACATCTTAGAAAACCGGGAATGAGATGTCGCAACCTTCAAATAAAAACCAACTAATACTCTTCGAATAATCGTTTTCATAATTCTTAAACTCAAATTCTAAACTGTATAAATGATAGTTATTAAACCCTTTTGTATTTGTAGATAGGTATATTTGTCATTTAACATAATTCATTTACATTTGCCAAGTAGGTGTTTTACACAAATTGAATGCAACCATTTTGTATAATTTATATGATCGTCGACGGCGAAAGCGAACGTATTTGGCATTTGTATAATATTCAACAATGATTCACTGCACCTAAACGGACTCGTCCCTGGAGAGTGTTTTGTATGCAAAAACGGTAATCTATATGCGCCACAGTGATTAAGGGTCGTCGTCACTATTTTGCAGCCATACATCCAAAAATATTCCTTCCCCTCCATTTCCAGCCAATTGAATGCAAGAGAATTTTTCGGTGCGCCGTATGTATTATTGTACAGCGTGCAAAATGATTCGTAAAAACAATAAAAACCGAATTCATTAAAACATCAGTTCAAATTCAATTTTTTCCTTTTCACTTGTATAATGGAAATCTTAAAATTAGTAATACGATTTACATGTATACTCGTATATTTATAACGAGTTATAACGAACAGAGAAGATGTGTTGACAAAAAGAAATCGGTTAAACGTTTTAAACGCGAAAAACCATGTGGTTTCCTTGCAATATTTATATATGTTGCAGTCTAAGTGGAAAAATGGTCATTATAAACACTGACCGCATATTGTATATAAAGCCTGAGTTTTGCAAGCCATATGGATAATTATATACATAGGCTAGACATTATACACAATGGTCAGTACTGACAGTGCCAAGTTTAAGAATATAATACGTTTAACATAATGATAACATAAATAATAATATTGCGTTTCAACACAGTATTTATACATTTTTACACGTGTCGCAAATATGATATATATATATATATGTCATTATATGGCATTTAATACAAGATCAATGCAAAATTTAATTGAACAATAAATTGAAGTGAATACTAAAATATACACTTGATGACATGTTTATTTTGAAATGTGTTGCCGTAATAATATGTTGGAGTGACATACGAGTCCAGCAGCTTTAAATTTACATCTCTTCGTCTTATATTTTTGACACAAGTGCAACAATATCAAACCTCGGCCTCTCAAAATAGAAAATCGTCTATGTAGTTATTTCATTGAACGATAACCGAACTTCCTTCAATGCGTCAAAATTGAACGTTATACGACTCGTAACTGTAGCAAATGTCTGCCGACGGAGTTGACCTACACGGTGTGTTCCCAGGACATCGCTAAATGCGGATCTAAAGTTTCCCGATCATTGATTATCGCCAGACGAGTCACGGGACTCCAAGGGTCCGAGAATCTCGTAAAACATGTTATCTATCGAGTGACAAATCGTTGGCTATTGCTCGAAGCGTGAACCGCAATTAAACGTGCACGTCTCAGCATCGGATCAGCGAACCTAGGTTGAACGAATGACGGGAAGGGACACGCACCGGATTGTAGTGTGGATTCCGACAAGGTGATGTGCGAACGCGTATCGTGTCCTCTGCCGACCTGCGCTCGACCGTTAAAAAAAGGCTGAAAAATTCGTGTCGTGAAGTTACGTCCGCGGACTGGCATCGATTGTTTTTCATTTTCTCTCCGTTTCTCTGGGTTTTTTTTTTTTCTAATAAAACGGTTTCGACGTCGGACGGTTCGGTGAACGGTGAGTACAATATGTACACACGCGCTCAGTGGTGTCAAGTCGTAGGCGGTGGTTGTGGCGATGACAATATAACGAGTGTTGTTCCGTTGCTTATTGCTCGCTCGCTGTAGGGCGGCTGTCGTTTGGCGCTCTCGACGGGTGAAGGATGCCCGGACGGACGGACGGACGGACGGATGGATGGATGGATCGGTCTGCCGCGTCGCCGAAAACAAAAACACCGAGTCGCCCGCTTAATGAGAAACAACCCTTTCGGCGAACGGCGGGTTGTTTTTTCCCACTCGCCGCCGTGCCGTCGGTGACTCGTGTTCCCGCGCGCCGCGGTCGTTACGCCGCGCACATCGTTTTTGCGAACCGGGTGTCGTAGACGTCACGCCGACTTAACGACCGCTCGGTATCGCCGACGAGTGCAATATCGCGAGTACACACGCACACACACATATTCATGTATACGCGCACCCACGCACACCCTTATACGTCCAACTTGCATGAGCTGGTTTCCCTATACATATATATTTATGTGTTTGTGTTGCGTTTCCTCCGGCACATCCGTTTTGGCGCGTTCGCTCGTTTGTCACACACCGCGATGACAACGGTCTTCTCGTTGCTTTCCTGTTCGCAATGCGCTTATGCGTGCAGAGTCGGTGTGGTGTGCCGTTTGGTCGGGGTCGAGCAAAAATCATCTTTAACGTTTTCCAAAGGATTTTATCGTGAAATAATCAAAATGTTGACGAATTTTTTTAAACCCTTCAATCCTCAGGCGCTTGACCGAAACATACAGTTAATGATCGGTATTCATTTGGACGAAATGTGTGCTACTTCGTTAAAACATGTAGACTTCAAACGGTTGAGATCGACGAATTTAGGTGGATATCTGTTTGCATTACATACAATATAACAAGTTCAGACGTATTGCGTTCCCGACGTTAGTACCGATTGATCTCTAGTGACCTAGTGTCGCAACGAGAATGTTGAAATAGGATTTAAATTCGTATTGAAGTCTACGCACGATTTATTGACGTTTTCATCATTTTTTCCGTGTACAATTCTGATAATATTCATTGTGATAATCTTTAATTCAAAATATTGTGTCTACTAAACTGATAGGGTTTTGAAAGACTAAAACCAAAACGGAGCAGAATCGGTGTCGGAAAGTTTTTAGACGCATTAAAATCTATTTCAAAAACATTTTCCTAATTACGAAATCGGTCTGTACTTTGAAAGTATAAAACGCAAATTAAATTATGACTTAATAACATAAATCTATTATTTACTATATTGTGGTGTATGTATTATAAAACCATTATCATTGTTGCTTTGGATCTTATTGGCGTGCGTTTATTTTTTATTCTTATAGTTTTGTTTTCTAACCACTTACGCAGTATACAATTTTGACTATTAAAACAGTGAAGTTCAAATTAGTAAAAACGGTCTTGAAATTATCGTCAATTTATGTTTTAAGAAATAACAGAATTGCTTAAACTGGAGCAAATTGTATAATATGCGATTGATATGTTCCGTGAGGCCTTAAGAAGACAGACCTGGAGCACATGCCCCACTTTTACACAGAACCTGAAACTACGTAATATAATTTATGCATAATACGAGATTTTTTTCAATATTCGTATGAATACAAATGTGAAATATGCTATTGTTCCAATAGTAATATTGATTAGTTGTTTATTGTGTACCTATAGAGCATCGCCCAATTACGTACAATTTATTACTATAATGAGATAGCCATTATTAAAAGGCTGGTAATTCAGTTCATCCATCAATATAATAGCTATGTTATTTTATATTCGTTTATTCACGTCTTTTCAAGTATTAATCACGGTTCAATCAATTCAAATTTTGAAATAGTTTAGTACACGTTGTTTATTATATTACCTATACCTGTACATTGATGGTACCTAAAACAACAACATTGTTTATCATAATACGTTCAGACCTCATAAACCTGTGAGTAGATTTGTTCGCTACACCAAACAGTACTGAAATAGTTATTGGAAAAAATATGTAACATTATTATTCAATATTTTTTCATTTTTCTTCTACGTTTAAACATTTGTCTGTATTAAAAATGTGAAACATTATTGTGCATTGTTATTGGTCGAAATAAATAATTTTTCAGTATGTATTGATTAAATATGAACATTTTAGTTTTCCAATGTCAACAATCGATCGTACAGCTGATTAAGAGTATTAAAAATACAAAAAAGTATAAATGTTCTCATTGGATATTATTTCAAATGGATTAAACCTATAAGAAATGTTCTTTAAAGTTGATATACTATACTTAAAAGGTTAGCCTAACCAGTAGAGTACACAAATACGCAATTGTGTGTTCATTATTTTATAAAAACATGACGAACACCAATAACAAGTAAAACACATGATGATTTCTAAAAAATTAAAAATTCAGCAGTTTGTGAAAAATCTTCGGTTTGCGTGTTAGGTGAGAATTGAAAATATAACATTATGTATTTATAAATAAATTTGGGAGCCCATAATTTTTCAAGTTATGATAGACTTATTTATGTGTAATAAAATTGTACTGAGTTTGTCTAGAGCCTCGCAAAAGCTTGCAACGGCACTGCACATAACTATACGTAATGTAATTTTTACTCAAACTGGGCATAAAATCGTTCTGCAGCACGATAATTGTTGCGTTAAAATCAAAATTAATCTTAACTCTCAAGTCCTCATTTACGATTATACTGCGTTCGTGTACACCGATGTGAGGAAAACGATAACATGGCTCAATACAAGAAATTTGGTCCACTTGTTTTGGATTAAAAAATAAACATTTTCGTGACAGTTAATCAACAAAATAAAATCAATGATTATAAAATTCTAAGGCTTTACATACAAGATTCGACTTTCAACAAAATCATATGTATTAATAATAATAAAAATAATAATAATATTGTCTGTAAACATACAATGTGCAATCAATAAACGTTTTTCAAGTGATGCGTAACAAAAAAAAAATCAACTTCAATGCAACCGTCTAGTTACTATATATTGTACACACGCACACTCTAGGACTTGGAAAATAGTAGATATTCGGACATCGGACGCTGTATATATGTATGTACAAACACAACATCTATTCGTGTGTGTGTGCTGTTAAAGGCAAGGCGTTTTTTATGAGATTTTTCTTTTTTTTTTTTTTTATTATCGTAATCGAACTAGTGGTTTTAAAACGACATGACGACGCGTGAAGTCAATAGGGTCCGGGTGCAATTATATATATAAGAAACGTCTCGACCGAAATCTATTCGATTTCATTCCTCTTCGCCGCACACCAGCCGCCGCCACGCGCCTGCAGTAAGTGAATGTGTAAACCCGTCGATATCTCGGATTTGATTTCCCATATACGAGGGCGAAGCTTACTCTCTCTGTGTGTGTGTGTGTGTTTTTTTTTTTTTTTTTTTATACTCTCTACTTCAATCGGACAATGACTAATGTTGCGTAAAGTGAAAGGAAAACAAACATCCTCGAGACGCGACCCCTTTTGCGCGGCGGCAGTGACATGGGCGACTTTCTGAGGGTTGTTGGCGACGACGGCGACGACGCCCGGAGTGACGATGCACGTCTACGGCCATTAGGAGACGGCGAAAAGCACATTAATAACGTTTATTTAAATTCGGCTCTTCTCGTTTTATATACGTATATAATTTTATTTTATTTTCGCCGCGCTTGCGAGTCATGCGGTTTTCCGCGTCCCTCGTTGCGGTGAACTGCGCTCGATATCGATGCGCAACGCGCGTGATGTACGCGCACCTAACGTAGACTTGCGGATCTCATTACAAGGGGTAGTATCTGGTTAACGGATTTTACGCGGGAACGATTGAATCCACTCGGTTTGAATGATGTACACAGAGACGAAAATATTTCGTTTTATTTGTGTACGTTATGCGTGTTATGCGAGGGCCATAAAATCGGATATTATTCATGTAGGTGCTGACGCACGCTCGTTCGTACTACATGAATTACATTTATTCGTTGAAAATAGACTTGGACCGAAAGTATTTAAAAGAAGATTGTTTTAATGAAATAACTAAAAGAACACACGAGCATTTTTCCACCGTAGTTCTTCGTCTAATAGCCCTCTAGGTTGAAGCCACGTGTACTCGGATAACGTTCTCGTAATTATTCATTTAAAAAGTTTATTTCACGAGTGCAAATCCAGAACCTTACCAAACAGGGCGATTTCGTTTTTTCAAACATTCTAAAACCTGTAACGTCCGTGTTATTCCGGATTGTTTCTCCGACACCACTCTTAACTATGTTCATTTGGCATTCGATTTGTCTACCCTTGGTCAAACATGCGTTGGTGCAAACGTGGAACGGACAATTCAGTTTTTCTGATTTATGAATGGTAGTAGACAAATATTATTCGATTGATTAATTTTTTTATTTTCGCGTGCACAGAAAACACATTTCTATCCGTATTAATATTTTTCGTTTTTCTCATCGCATAGGTAACGAAATCGAGATCATACACGACGAAAAGATTTCGCCGATAGCCGAAAAAGGGAGAGAAATCTTGGATAACCAATCTACTGTGCCCTCTGCTCTGGACCACCATGTTCGTACCGCATTAATATCGGCCTTACCCGAAATCAGGGATCACCCGAACGGACATGTAACGCGTATACGTTTTATACAATATAGTACAAGTAGCCCGCAGTACACGCACCGATATAATACACCCGTACGCACTCGCGTGCGATACCCTGTGATACGTTCTACACTTTACGGGAGTTAATTTTCCCGGGAAAAAGGAAAATAATTTGAAAATATGGTATGCGCGAAAACGACGCGCGGGTCCGCCGCGTAACCCTTCGGGGAATCGCACGTATCACTTTTGTAATTTGTCGGTGCCCCGATGGCGTAAAACGCACCCGCGAACACTCGTACTCGTGCACACACGCACAGACACGCGAACACACACAGGCGAATAGGTATGTAGTCGAAGAAGCCGAGAACCGTGGCAAGGGATGCATCGGAGGGTGGCGTACGTCGCGGGGGTAGTTCGGTGCCATAAATACGGGCCGCCACCTGCCTCCACTCGCCGACCTACTTGCATGGCCCTATCCGGGTCTCGGCGCAAGACAAGCAGAGTAATTATTATTATACGTGTAGCGGCGGCGGCGGCGGTCCTCGTGGGAGGGAGATGGCGCGCCCGCAGTAGACAGGGACGGTCCCAATTATTGGATTAATTGCCACCGCGGCGGCATTGCGCACCGGAAGCGAGGTGCGAATGTTGTACGCACATATATATATTTATTTACACGCGCACATGGACGGATGACGGGTAGACGCAGCGCGGTGGCGGCGAGGCGGGGAATTGATGAGTCAAGACGGCCGAGGGTCGGCCGCGGGGATGGTCGCGCGCCACCGGATCCCTTGTCCGGTCCCGTTAACCGCAACATTTGTCTTCACGGGGCTGAATTAAACCCACGGGCGCCGGGCCAACGCGCGTTTTTACCTTTTCGTCCCGCAGATAAATCCACCTCCGCGCGCGCGACCCTCTCGATCGTTTTCACCGGACTCGGACTGCGCGGAGCGATGGCCGGTTCGCGACCCGCCCGACCGACCAACCGACAGATCGACGACCGACCGACCGACCGACCGGCCGCACTGCCACCGCCGTCCTGTAGCCGCCGATCGATCGCAATAATAATTCATCTGCCGTGTGTAAACCACTCGTGCAACTGTGCGCACTTCGCATGTTTTACGATGAACAATCCCCAGCTCGGCTCGTTCTCAAACTTTGTTTTTATTTATGTATGTATACGAAACTCGGTTCCCGCCGGAGTCGTATCGTTGTCTTCTCCTGGCCTTCAATGTTTCTTTCGCGACCAGAAAATCATTTCGAAATTTTGAAATTACCAATTCGTTCGAAAGTACCCTGCATGATATGGATATTTGTCGGGACAGTGCGTCTGCAAAAAGCATCCATTTCCAGTTATTTTTATCCACTTGATTATTCATTGCATATTATACGTGTAGTGTTTTTTGTTGATTCTGGCTATTTCGGTGGAATTACGAGTAAGACTTTATCAATCATTACTTCTTCGAGAATTATGCAATATTTCATCTTTACGAATATAAAGTGTTATATTCGAAATAAGATCTCGTTCAACTGCAAATATTTTACACATGACTCGACTGTTCGGGATTAAACGTGTAATACAACTCCAATTTGTAAACCACACAGGTGAGCAGTGATTGTAAAAAATCCATTACGATTTGGTGAGACTTTGAAAACTCTTATAAGCTGTATGTTTGGTTCAAGTGTTCGGACTTGCGTCGATCTTTAGATTTCGGTACACGAAAACCAAAACGGTTCTATATCCATGCTAAAAACAGTCAGTTGCAATGTACGGAGGTGTTGTAACAAAATATTTAAAAAAAAACTTAATTAATAAAACATTTTAAAGGCTTACGTCCTCCGCGAATATACCGCGATCGAGTTAATCATTACACGGCGGATAAGATAAATATACGCAGCTACAGTTACGGGTTAGAAGAAAAAAAATCTTCTCGGTGATCTTGGCACATTATTCTCGATACAAAGTGTTGTTGCACAATCTACAGCGGTCACACGGCGCGTCGAATAGGCAACTCTAAGCTATTACTCATTCGTCCGATTGAAATACTTGGGTACACCTTGTCGATTTTAACTAACGGGCGGCAATATCACGAGCGGTGCTATAAAACAGTTATGTCAAAGTCGTCCCATTTGCCCGACACCACGTGCCGTGTAACGAAAATCTTACAAAATACACGAAAACGTTTGTTAACGTTTATACCTACGTGGAAACACTACTCATACGAATCGTTCGTTAATCTAATTTTGGTGATTTAGGTCGATAAAATTTGAATACCTCAACCTTGTCGTTAGCGGTTCGTCAGCGCCCGATGTGAAATCGACATTGATTCATTAGAACGGGACATTAATTCACTTGAGTTAGCTACCTACGGCCGCTCGTTACTCCGGAAACAACGCTTTTGCTCGTGACGTAAACCGATCCTTGTAAATATAAACCAATTATGTTTCTAATACATCCGAGGTGGAATCCACTGTGGCCCGCAACTGACCCGTGGCCGAACACTGACATTCGACCGCTTTGAAAACTTACGGCAACTGCTGTAAATCATTATTGTGTTATGCGCGTGCACACGTGACTTTTGTGTTCACGCAAACTATATCGTGCCGGCGGACGACATTCGAACCTATTTGATTTTCACAGATATACAGATAACTCTTAATTTCGAATATGTTATACAAATACTATTGCAGTGTTGCAAGTAGGAAAACATATCGAGTTGAATTAAGTATTCATATCGATGTGTACGATACGGACAAAAGCCGAAATCACGATTATTTGCCGGCATAACTTATTTATTTCCGAAGTCGATAGTTCGTACCGAGAATTTAAATAGTATGAACATCCGTGGACAGATGTAGAAACGTTTTTATTCCATTACCAGTGTGATAGATACATTTTTTTCAAAAACACATTGTTATAATACAGATATTCAATGACAGTTAATATATTAATATGTTTTAATTATTACGCTGTATGTTTTATTCGTGTTGCTACAATGTAAATATAAATAGATAGAAATACATTTCAGAATTTATTTAATTACTGTGATTTCATTGCTCGATATAATCAAAAATAATAAAACGTTTTTTTTTTTTTTTTTGACTCACTTCAGTTTCATTTTGGGTTATGTATGATCCTTATCTATAAAATAATAATTTTTCCCGCAGTTTTGACCAATTTCATCTTTTACCCTGGGTTATAAAATAAAAAATTGGGGGCATCTAGACTCTAGAAGTCCATGAAAATTGAACAACTTTATTACTACTTGAGGGTTATTGAACCGCCATTGAAGTATATTATTGTATCATACAAGATTTATTTTGTCAAGACTCCCTTTTATAGATATAGCCGTCCAATATGTTGTTTGAAAAAAATACACAATATATGTGAACATGTGTTAGTGCATTTTTCAAGCTAGTTAACTAAGCGATACAAAAGTCGCTCAGTGGAAATATTTTGTTCATAGCTTTTTGGAAGGACTGGCGAAACACAATTCATTGTCAAAAGAAGATTTTTTTTTTTTAATTATGTAAAAAAAAAAAAAAATAATTAAAGCATGATACATTAATTTGTATATGGGTAATACAATACTGTGTATTGTCATGTTATGGATTTTTATCTTTTCTATCAGCCAGAAGATGTATTTTCAAAGATTATGTGGAGCAAACGTGAAATATTACCATTGTACTATAAGTATTAAACATTGACTATTTTGAGGAAAAAAAAAGTCAATGTATATAATGCATATAGTAAATAAATTAAAACCATATTTACGTATCAGTGAATTGTTTAAAGAGTTTTCACTGGTCGACGAATAATTTTGAGAAAAAAAATTATATATTGTTATTATTATTATTATTATAATTTATATTCATTTATTGGACCAATTTGTATGAAGGTGATTACGAAGTGATAACTAGCCTGTAGCTTACGACAATGCAGTAGACACAGGCACTACAGTAATAATATTATTATAATCATATTTTACAACGCTCTGCTAAGTGGGGTAGGCGAGGTAAACGGTATAATATTCCGGTAGCGACCGGTATCTTGGCGCTTTGTTATTTCAAGACCTAAAACGAATGCAAGAAAAAAAAAATGTAATTAATTTCAATTTTAATAAGTTACGCAGGTATTATAAAAGAGGACGTTAGCATAAACTTTTACTCGTTTACTTAAGACTGGCTTAATTATTTAAATGCACATCTTAAAATTATTCAACTAATATTCTTATATACAAGATGTAAGTATAAACGAGAAAAGAAATGGATTAAGCCCTATTCTAAACTTAACGTTATTCGTGTTAACGTTTATACGTTCGTATAATTAGAGATAACAGCTTTAATTCTCCAGAGGTGTAGTTAAACGCTACATATCTGTGCGCTATTAAATTCTGTAACACAATGTGTCATGTATAATGTGTCGTTAAAAAATACACCATCATACTTTTTACTTTATTGATGTCGAAGGGAAAACCTTCTACAAATAATTGCGGTGCATTGTATGCATTAAAATGCTGTACAATAACGCTTCGATGGTATTACATTAAAATATTGATTGAAATCGGTTTGTTCAAATTATAATACAACGTAGCACCAATAATCCATTAGAAGTCATGTGTTCTTAACTGTTGGTCATTAAATTCGTGAGAATTGATTTTAATTTTATAACAAACATTTATTTGTACATACGTACAGGAGTAATAACCGAATAATCGCACCAACAAGTGTTCAAAATATATTTAAAATTTTGTTTACGTCAGATATCGGTCAATTCACTCGACTTTGTTTTCAATATTAAACGTGTGTTGTATAACAGAATCGTATTTACAGCTATGACATCATTTCAGGTTAACATTGATCGAATGTAATATGCATTGTTCGATGCTTCTAGTTTAATGGTAGCCAATTAGTTGTTAATAATACCATTGTGATTAAATGTTTTGGACGAAACCTATCAAACGGATAATTGTGATACCATGTATACCGCTGTGGCACTGCAATAAATTTTTCTCGTATGCAATCGTAAATTATCTTTATAATATAACGAATCTCAGTCCTCGTCAGATTTAACCCCGGCTCGAATACAAATGTTTCATACAATTATATGTTTTTAAAAGTACGTTTACAACCTAATGAATTACAAACAGCACGTATACAACGCGTTCCACGTGTTGAGCGGTTAAAAGTAATACATTTTAAAAAGTTTTATACGACACGATCAACTCGACATGGTGTGTTGGTAAATTATATCATTCGGACTGATTGATTTATTTGTATTTCACTTAGTTTTCGTTTTGGATCGGAATAGTTTACGCGGAATTTTCGACACGATTTGTCCGTGAGGTCCAGTGGCTGTTTAACGTTATCTGTTATTGGTACTTTAACCGGCGCACACAATACGAGTGATACTGTGATACGCGAATAAATAAATGTTACTTTTGGACCGTACAAATCGATAGAAATCGAAAGCCACCTTTGGAGTCAATCCGTTTCCGAGCGGTCGCATGTCTGCGAAAGCGTACATTTACATGCGCTTAAACGGAATACTACGTCAGTGGAGCGACGATTTGAATAAGTGGCGGAAAGTCGTCGCGTCGAAATGCACGCGGCTTGCTCGAATACGCGTAGTGAACAACGCGATGGAAACAATAGCACGCAGTGAGCGCGCGGGGCGATACGGCGTACGTGCACACACGTCGTCGCGGCAAAGTCGTAACAGTAATTATTCGCAGCAAAGCTATCCCTTCCACGCACGTCGTGCTATGCCGTTTGGGGGAAAAAAAAAAAAAAAAAAAAAAAACGACAACAACGACCGAGGGGTCCGGGCCCTTCGCACGGAACCGACCCCCGCGTAAGATTCGAAGGTCGCCGGGAATCGATTTTTGCGGAGTTCAGTGTGTTTTCGGAACACTTTCGCCCTTTGCAACGTATTGCCGCGAACGCGAGACGTCCAAATGCGTTCGACGTACGTGCTGGTAGGCGGCTCGCGGGCGTCGTCTCCGCGCGCGAAAAATACGAACAACGACGTGTCGTTAAGGGTTTTGACAAAACGTTCGCCGCGCACATTGCAATGGTTGCGTGCGAGCGCTCCGTGATTTGACTGATTGCCGACGTGCATTGTTCCGACGACGTGCCCGCAACGGCTGAAAAATTGGCGCGCTGAAAAATCGACGTACACTTCTCCCCCCCTCCCCCGCGTCGCAACAACGACAATCGGAACCGATTTGGTCCCGTAGCGTTTCGCTGATCGTCGCAGAACGTTCCACGTGGAAACGGCAGGCGCTGAGCCACACATTTTTCCAACGCCACAAGGGTTTTTCGAGCGTAGAACTTTGAACTGCTTTTGCGCGATTCGAGTTTCACGGTGCCGTGTGCTCGTCCACGTTCCCAACGCTGTGTTTCGTTGTCCGTGTGCAACGCCGTTTGATCCGTTTTCGTAATCTTTCGCTGCGACCAGAAGATTGGAAAAATCGTCACGTTTCGGTTTGATTTTTTTTGATTTTTTTTAATTCTTATGAATGTATTGATGCGTCGACAGTCGTGAACGTACGATATTTTTTGAATCGCGGGTCGGAAAAAAATAAATAAAAACAAAATTCAAAAGGTTCGGACGCTTGTTTTATGATCGCTGGGTCGTAAAGTGATGGATATTTCGGTACTTTTGAGTGCTTTAAAGTCCGAGCCCCGATAATGATAACACAACGCGGATTACAACCGATCGACGGACAAACACCGTGACTTCAATCAACCGAATATTATATTGTTCGAAATTAATTCGATCGAATATACGCAACGCGTCCCATTAGTTGTGTTGTCGACGCAACCCGCTTAGGGGGTTGATATATTATATCTCCTAGGGTTGGGGTTATGTAAGTGCGGCTCCGCGGTCCGAAAACACGTTGGTCGAGATGTTGAAATATTACGGTGATTTCAATAAGTGCCGTCCGAGATAAGGGTTACTGTCCAACGTTCCTTTGGATTGCACGGCTCGTCGACTTGATTAACCTCAACGAGTCGATGTGAAATCTGTTTCGATAGACACCGCCATAAAAACATAAAACGATTTATTCCGCAGTTCGTGTACGCGTTTACTATTTTATATTTTAAAAATAGCATCGTTTTGTTGCGCAATCATTTAAATAAAATAATCATTTACCGGGTCTCGGAATAGATTGTAATGGATATGAATAATTTGTTAAAATTATAAATACGACCTATTCGGCATACACCATTTTATCTTAAAACTATATTTTGATAACTACAGACACATATTACTTTTAAATTTTTTTTTTTAAAATAACAATTTTAAAAATGTTGTATCAATCGTTGTGTTAACTTTTTAAATCAAGCTTTCTTTTTCCGTTGTAAAATACGTATTTCTACTTTTCTATACAGACAGAGAAAATGGTAGTGTCTTTACAAATCCATACGAAATAAATACTCGTACGTATTTCTATACGAGAAATATATCTTCTTGCTTTGTGTGAAGTCTTCATGTTATAGTTGAATCATGCGATTGATGAACAAACCATTTTAGCTCTCGACTGTATACAGCATATATTTCTTATGGTTTTTAACTTGACCTCTACCGTCTGTCATTTATCATTATTTTTCCTGTACTCCTTACCCGTCCATCATATATAAAATGGTTCAGTAGATCGTTTTTCCTGCTTAATAAAGATCTTGACGATTTTCGTTGCATTTAAACGCGTTTTAAGTATATATCTATAAAGGTTCCACGGATGAGAGATCGATAGGAATTGGATTATGTAATTAAAAGACTTTTGTTCGTTTATCCAATAAAAAAATCATGACTACAACAGCTACGACGAAGGATATCTTAGAAAGACAAGATGAAATTTATCTTAAAAATAGTTTACACGGAGCCCACGGTATTATAGTTGTTAAAATCCGTTGTGCATTATGTCATTGTGAGGGTTAAAATAATTGCTGTGGAATAACTTAACGCAACAACTCGACGTAACAAACAAATAAATTTATAATAAAAATAACACTCGTGTACACGATAAAGTGATTACACAATACGTATGTGGAACTCATGATTATTCGGCGGGCGCGATGGACGCGAAAAAAAGGAAAACTTGAACACACGTCATCGCGGTTCTACCGAAACACATACCGTCGGCATGCCGTGCACCCGAAACGAATTTCAACGTGGAAATACAACTGTTAAAGCAGAAGATACACACGGACGCGCGTCTCCAATGCCGACGTAACGGTATTACTATGTTTGTCCACGCGATCGTTTTACGATGTACACTAAACTTTCGCTACCGTCCTGGTAATCTCGGTTGCAAACATCAACAATGTTATTCAACCATTAGGGTGGAGATGTGTGCAGTGTATAATGCAAACAACTGCCGTCACCGCCGCAGGACACAAACCGTTCGATCAAAACGTCTGTCACTCCGTTACACGCCGACCGAGGGTTGGCGCGCACACACGTACGCACGCAGTCACAGATATACATATATATATATACGTATGTATAATAAACGTGTATTGCGCAGTGTAGGTAAAAAGTTTCGCCGGGGGCTGCGAGCGGTGCGGGAGGGACGGAGAAAATCTGTCTGACGCGGAGAATTCGCAACCATCGTTTCGCCGCTGCAAGATGACACACAACTCGGTCGTTCGAGCGCTCACCCCGGGTCAAACAATTAACGAGAACAGACGCGCGGTGCTTTCAAAAGTTTACCGAGCGCGCCCCGCGATTGCCGGTCCGACTGCGAGTCGAGCACGCGGTCGTGACGCCTTTGCGATAACTTCGCCGCGAACGATCGTCGTCGTCCCCGTCCCCCTGGAGGACTGCACGCCGCACGGTAATCGTTATCGCCCCGCCGTCGCTGGTAGAGACCCGAGAGCCGAGTGCACTCGCGACGACGTGCCCGCGATCATCGCCCGCGAGCGATCTTCGCGATCACGTCGTTCCACCGCGGACACTGTAGCGGAACCGGTCGCCGGTCGGACGAGACCGTGTGTCCGCGACACGACCACGACCCGGACAACTCATCGGCGCGCACGTGCCGTGTGCTGTTCGCGGTTACGCTCGGTCAGAACGTTCGTCCGCCAATATCATATCTTATTCAACGGGACGCGCGCGGTTAGACACGAAACGACTTTGCCGCGTGTCGTTTTCATCCTGCCGCCGCCGTAATCAGCGGACAGGGACCACTTGGACGCGTCTTTGCGGCTCTTATATTCTTAATGACGGTTTTTTAGTGCTACCATTTGCCGGTAACGACGTTCGTTTTTCTCCTTGAATTATTTACGAGGGAGACCGGAGCTCCCCGCACCGCCGCCGCTGCCGCCCGCGGTAACGTTCGCGCGCGCAAACGTTCCTTTTTAAACGGTCGCAGCGTGCCGCGAATGGCGTCGTTATATTGTCTCCTCCTCGAGGATTACCCCGGTAACGGCCGTTCCGAACACATTGTCCGAGACGCGCGTTCGCCGCCAACACCGGTGCGTCGTGCCGCCCGAGTTCTACCCTTCCGCTCCTGCGCCACCGCGAGTTCTACCCTTCCGTTCCTACATCCACCCGCGCGCCGGTACCGTGCACGGCCTACGCGCGGGGGGCGCACGTTCCGAACGGATATTACCCGGAGGAAAAATGACACCGCGAAACGCCGCGACCCGGCACTGGTAATATCCGTAATGCGCGCGTAACATCCATTCCGGTTCCAAACGATCATCATCGCATTTCCATAACACCGGCGAATGGCGTTTTCAGCGAAATTGGTTTCCGAAAACGTACCCGTGGGCCACCGGAGAGTCCACGTGAGAGTTGCGAGAGTCGGTATCGCGCGAAAAACACACGTTTTCAACGGCCGGGACTATTATTGTTCATAGCGCGCGAGTTGATTTGTTTTTCGATTATATTTGCATTATAGAAAGAAAAACAAGATAAAAATAAAATTCTCAAAATAATCGTCTATACTAACGGTATACATTCGTACGAAAAGAATATGTTAATTTAACGAAACGTCAGTGAACTGTGTAACACCATTATGTTGCAATTCAAGAATAATACTACCATGCACTACACTGACACGGGTTATTTTATATTGGAAACAAAAGCTGTTGATTATTACTGAGATGTAGAACATATTAATTTAGATCGATACGGCTCATCAGATTTTCTTCTGGGCAATATTTGCGAAATTCTTTTGGTGGACAAAAGTGTTTCAGGTAAATTTAATTTCGAAATTAATGGAAAAATAATTTGTAGGATTATGATCAAAAGATAGAGGTGATATAAAGGTAATATCGAAAGAGCCTGAGTTCTGTTAATGTGACCAAACCGAAATTACGAAATGTCTTCCTTTTCTTTTCGTTACTTATTTTTCACGATTTTCACCGGCACCTTCGACTCTCGTGTAATACGAATGCACATTGGAAATGTAACGAAAACAATCCGAGAACGTTATAATTAATTATTAAGGCGTGAAGAAAACGTTTTAAATTATTTATATGTTGTATTATCATAATTGTCTTTACTTAAGTAAGGTGACCTAAAATTCACAACGGTTAAGTTTTGGCGAGAACGGTACGTCTCCATGATAACGCATATTTTTTATGGAAGAACTGTATGTACATGTTTTCGACCTCAGACAACTCCAATGACATTAAATGTAAATTTTACATCTATTTGATGAACCTCTATGAATAATAACTATATCCGACTCGGCCGCGAATTCAGAATTTTTTTATTTCCCTTCAGCGCTGCGATATTAATACACTGATTAGATTTTAAGAATAACTTGTGCAATGTATTTGAAAACTTGTATTAGTTTTAAATACAATATATACGTCTACATTATAATGCATAAAATAATTAATATTTAACCGTAGAAAATCTAGGCACTTAGAGTTATGCAATCGGGTTTGTTGCAGAATTAATAACTTATAACAACAAATCATTGTAATATTAAAAAAAAAAAAAAAATTAAAAAAATAGCTATACTTATGAGTGGTAAATTATGATTATAACTTATAACGTTAACGTTCGTACACTCGTTAAATATTTAATTTTGTATTATCAATAAGTCATTATAATTAAGCACTAGTGTAATGTAATATGTGTAAATTCCTACTCATAGCTGCATGAAATAATGTTTTAGGTGATTTATCACTTGAAAACTAAACGTCATGCAGTAGTTTTAGGATAAGATATCAGTAAACCAGATTGTCTAACCTTTGATTTGTTGAATTCACCTTGGCTGTTTTTATCACAATTATGATGACATATTTGCCCCGGACCCGAATAACCCCGGTCTCACGCATGTGTTGTTTGTGTTGAATTATGGTCACATTTACTTTTTAATGAACCTATTACGACATTTTGGGTCATCACTTCCTACACATAATACGTTAATTTATTGTTGTTTACCGTATCAACGATTGACCAACGATTGCGCAGTTATCGTTTCTTTACGATTTTTCGTTCTATATCAACCATTTGGACGCGTAATTAAAAATAATTTGATTACCGGTTCGTATACGTTTCAAGCGCTACTGCATAATAGTATATGATGCGCGCTGAAACAGATACACTCGGTGTCCGATAATCATAATTAAAGTGTCTGATGCAGTTTTGAACTATGTTCGGTCAAGTCGAAATGACCATGTGTTCCGTTTCAACCACGGAACCAAAGTTCCGTTTCAAACGAGTGTGCTTAGACTGCAAATTAACGGCACGCATTTACTCGGGTTTTTCATTGGCTGCATTTTGTTTTAATCTTGACCTTAATTTTACGCTGTGAACAAATGGTTCTCTGTGTAATCGCTCATTGACGAATTTCATCAAACAGGAACGAGGAACTAATGAATAAGAAATATTTCGTAACTCTATTAAATAAAATCTAATCGGGGTAAAACATTCGATTGTTCGAAAAGTTATAACCTAAAAACCGTAATCAGCGAATTTTCAGCATATGGAGTTATTTTTTTTAGGCTATTCGACCGAAAAAAGTGTTGTGACGAAAATACTATTTCTTCTTGACTTTCGTCCAGTTTTTCTGTCGACAACGCTATTGAAGCATCGGCAATGCATAGCAATTGTGAAAATGCATTTAAAATATTGTTATACTCGCGTTTTTCGTACTACCCTACAACAATATAACTTTGTTTTAAACCAATTGATTTCAAGAGTATGAAGAATGTCTATATCGGCCGTTCTAAACCTATTTTGGTGCGCGGACACATGTAAACATTACATTTGTATCCCCACCGGACCGCCGAACTTATGAGAAAAAATTAAAATTTGCTAACAAACAACTACGCTATACGAACCAACGATCGCTGACAACCTCGTTCCTTTCCTCAAGTATAACATATTTGCCAAATCAGTTAAAAGGCAATAAAAATAAAAATATTTTCTATTTATTGTTATAGTGTACAAACACAACGATGTAGATCAACAAAAAAATGTTACAAACGGCCACAGCAACCGATGTTGTAATTAAGGTCAATAAAATAATAAGAAAAATAACCATAGACGTTTCGATTACTGTTCGCGTGTACGACCAGGCAAACGACAGCGCCCTGGACCCTACGGTCAATGGTATCGTTGACCCGACTGGGTGGGGGGGGGGCAAGGACCACCGCGGTTATGAACCAATGGTCTACGTGACCGCGTAAAAGGTTGTAAAATCATAAGACCTGCGCAGACGGATTCGACGATCTTACGATTTCTAAACGTTTTCGCTCCGTACGAATTGATCGCTTCCGAACGCGTAACCTCCCCTATTCTTTTTAAAGAGATCGACAGTCGCCTACGCTTTGAACCACTACTACCCCGTCGCGTGTACGTACATTATTCGTATACGCATGTATGTATGTATATACATTACACGTAATGTACGTGCGTTGGTGCGACCCCGCGCGTTGACCGTTGAATGTTTAACGAGATTTCCGCGTGGCGTTCGCAAATCACGAAAATTTCCGTGCGAGAACCCTTCGCGTCGGTCGGTCGCCAAGGGACGCATTTATATCGGCCAAGACGCCGAAATGTGTACGCTGTCCGCCGGAAGTGTCATCTCTCGGTCACGGAACAACCGTGGTGGTTTTTTTATTATTATTATTATTATTATTATTATTACTTATACGCCCCGCAGGTTTCCGATGTATCGACGGGGGCGGCGTGAACGAGCAGGGAGAAACATAACGTGTGCGCAACGAGCATCCCGAGCACGTACCGCAGCCATCACCGTTATCGCGTACGCCCGGACGGCTGATGCGAATCGCATGATGTTTTATTGACGGGACACGTCCATGACCGCAATGCTTAATCCGGACGTGAGCGCCCGGATTAAAAGCATCGATGATCAACAAACGGGCCGGGGCCTTCCTGTGTTCGCGTGGAACGTACACGAAACGCACGTGGCGGTGTGCCCGAACGGAACGGCACTAGACACGGTTGCCGCAGCGGTTGTTACTCCGTGGTTGTTACCAGTTGATAGTACTATTAGTGATACATCAGTACGTAACAGCGACGATACTGATAATCGACACGATCGTTTATTCATTTTTACAACAATAATGTGAAACGTGATTAACGATATCGTACGCGGAAAGACGTGCAATCGGTCACGCGTCATTTCGTGTTGACGATAATCGAATTTCAATAATCCCTGTTACCATACGCTTTCTCTCTCTTTCTCTGGGTACATTTCACTCTTATCTGTGTGTCCAACGCTCAAGTAGTCTTCACCACGGCACCGCTGATGCAGACGTTCAGAGTTAACGCTACTGGATCGGTTTCGAATCGTTCGAATTGAAAATGCGGTCCGACGAGTTTTTCAATGACGGCCGTCAGGCTGAGGTCAAGAGAGGGATCGAAAGCGGTGACGTGGCTAAGGGTGGTTTTGGAGGTCACCCCATCGTTTGAATCTCAGCTGGTAAATTAATAGATAATAATAAAAATAATTATAACCTATATATATACATAGATCAATCATCCTCCCCATAAATACCTACGCCCATGGACAAAAGAATAACGTTATGGATCCGGACAACAACTTTTTAGATGCGATTTTTTTACCGGTACCGCTATTACCGCTGTATCGAAATTACTTTAGGAGACGGTTGGATACTTGAAAAACGATTGCTTACAAGTCTTACGAAATATAAAGCTTAAATTTAAATTTGATAGACCAAATCAAATTTTTTAATTTTTTGTTTAATCATTACATTTCTTAATTCACGTATAAAAATAAGATTCGTTGACGGTCCACTTGACTGCTTTTCGCGACTAGGATCTAGACCCGTGATCTACCAGTTTCCGATTGTTGATATAAACATTGTTTAGGTTTTCAATAATTTCATAGTGAGTAGATATAAATAAATCTTTTGATTTACATGTTTTCCGTTTAATCGGTAAAATTATACCTCAGTTGACCGTAATCGTTCGTATTTTTTTTCTTAATTTCCAAATTATTCAACACATCATGGTCTCATAATGAAGTAAAAATATAATGTACTTCGGATCTGTTTTATATTCAAAATTTCGAAACTATATTATTTAATTTCTTAACGGTAGAAGGGTAGTTTGGGTGGCGGTGGCGCAATAAAATCTTCTCCCTCGGGCGGCAAATATGTTAACATGGTACCGCTAAACAATCGCTAAATTTTAGGCCAATTAGGAATATTACGATCGAGCATGCTTAACATATACATAATACATATGTATACATTATAGTGCCAACTCCACGGACGTGTTGTGAATGCGTTAATATACAATATACATGTCATGTACAACAGTAGTTTATTTTTAAAACAAATTAGTCGTGACGTTTAATATGTGATCATTGCGCGTCCGTTTCGCAATACGATTATAATTAGAGTTATATTACCGTCACCGGTAAAATAGCAAGTATAAAATAACTTTACTCGTCTGGCTATTTCTTCAGTAATGATGACTGTAATATTGTACGGAACATTAGTAAACTATACGATCGTAAAACTATACTATACCTCGTACATATATTTCTTGAATATATTTACAAATTAATAGTTACATAAATAAAATTAATAATAACTAGCACACGGCAGTAAAATATAAAAAATATTTTTTAATAGTTACAAAAAAAGAAAAAGAAATAAAAAAACATTTTATTTATAATAAATGTGTCATTTTAAAGTAGATTTTGAGTTTTTGATTTTTCAAAACAACAATGTGAAATGATTTTTTTTAAGTTGTAAAATGTTGAATAATTACTACAAAAGTTTATGAAATGTATTTACTAATATAATACATATTTTTAATCACATTTACATTATTTTTACCTATGATTATATCAAAATACAATTTAATTATTTATAAGTTTTCATTCATATATTAATGTGAATAATTAAAATAATTGATTTCACAACCTCCAGAGTATGTTAAAATTTCATAAAAAAAAAAATATTCGAAATTATCAAAATGTGATTATTGATTGATTTAGTACTTCTTATTTTACAATATTTTACTATCTCTGGAACAATAAACTTAGTTAATAGTTTTATGAAAACACGTATACGATTATATCTGTTTTGAAATGGCCGTGGAAATTATAATTTGACTTACCTAAAGTGTTTTAAACATTTATAAACTTATCGTATGTTTGAATAACACGTTTATTTAACGTGGTATGAATACCATGAATTAATATTATTGTTGCAGCGCGTAATAGCAGTAGATGTACTTAGATGGTGGTATATATGGTATATGATTTCCTTTTAACTTAAGTTTTTTCTTGAGTGCATCTCGTTTCCTTGAACATATTGTGGGTTACCAAATATTTTATGTTCTTTAAAGTTCGACTGTTTCGACCTTTTGTGTATTATGTGTCATAACACAATGATATAGTAATAAGTGTCCGTCGTTAATATTAAATAAAAGCAAAATATTTGATTAATTCAATTTATAAAATATTAATTTTAAACTGTTTACTCTGTACCTACACAATTTAAATTTTAAAAAATGTATGCAATGCATACAACGCACATGTATGTATTTATTTATAATTTTACTGTTTGATAAATATATTCTGAGTCTTACAGGATGACTTTCGAAAAGTGAATTAAGAAAATTGCGCAATAAATCCTTCCCTTCAACTGGAAAACATTTGTATAAATAAAGAGATCACAACTGTTGGGTATCACTACAGATATATCCACAATCGTTACAGTAATACGTAATTTGTAGTATGTGTTTTTGAACGTCCAAGGAAGTAATTTAAAAATTTTTACTAAGAATCATGTGTACAAATTTTCCCTTTAAACACCAGATTTTTATTTAATTACTGTCGTCGAACAACCTACATACACATAATCAAACCGTAAGTATGATGAAATTATATAATTACACTATGAAAAATGTTTGTTTCAAATTATCACCACCACTGCAATAACTACATCTGACACGAGTATTCATATATCGTATAAAACAAATCGTGTTACGAGTACGGATTTTCAACACAAAACATCATCGTAAAAATACTGCGTTCAACCGAAACAAAAAACGAAACTTACGTGGACGAAAACAACCATATAAATGTATTTATTTTTAAATAACAAATACAAATATAGTTTTTCACCGACAATTAGCACGTATATTTGAACTACAGAATACTGTGTTGTTGCGACGCGTGGTTCATTAAATATTTACCGATAAAAGAAGTAATCCTGGGTAACGAGTGTTATTATTAAACCATATCGTTGTAATTCTGGACGAATTTTATGTTTTACTGCTGTAAGCACTATATTTTTTCGTCCACCCCTCAAGAAAGCGATAGGTTTAGTTTTATACGACTATACATTTGATAACTCTACAGCCCTGTATGAGTACCCGTCTTCACCAGTAATAGGGGTTGATATAGATGCATTTTTTTTGTACAAAAATGTTACCTGTTCTAACAGTGGTAAATAAATGTCGGTGCAAAGTCGAAGACAAACTTATAAAATCAAAAACAAAGCTAGAATTCATAGAATTATAAGCTTATATACTTAGAGGTATAGAATTTCGTTTCAATATCCGAGGAAATCAGTTTGTTCTAAGTTGGCAGCGTTTGAAATCAGCGTCTGAATAAAAATCATTTGATTTCGGTATACACGTCTAATATAAAAAATCTTGCTCTATATTTTGTTATAAATAGCAATTGATCGTTAAATTGCATGTAATAGACATATTTAAATTATTACCATAATGCTCTAAATATAGGGTTTTCACTGTGACTATCACGAAAATGACAATATGTATGTATATCGTACATATACTCGTATATGTAAAAGAAATGTATTATAACAATGATGGCACAGCACTGCCGATGTCTCGAATAGTATAATGGATAAACAAATGTACAAACAGGTTGTAACGTTAAGGATTCGATAATAACGTATAGGATTAGCACAGAAGTAACACGTCTGAAACTGTGCGTAAATTGCATTACCTTCGGAAAAATTAATCCAAGCGCATATTTATTAAAATGTACGTATCCACTACAATATATTTTCAGAGTAAATAATAAATCGCCTATCAATCACGTCCGTTTTCTATTTATTGTGCCAAAATTGATCTTATTGTACAAAACGCATAACATCACGGTGCCCATTGTTCATAAAACGTCGTATTGTTACGAGAAGAAAAACCGAGTGACGTGTGACGAAGATTACTGTACGCATCGATTCATCTTGGAGATGTATTAAGTCATATTTTGGCAGACTCCGGTCGAGCTACCCCGCCGGTCACCGGTATTCGGATGGGCTCCTGCGCCTAACGCGTGATTGAGCCCGACACTCAAGGTTTCGGTTACCTGAAATGTTTCGTGAAAAATAAAGGATTACGTTTAACGTCAATTGGTCGTCAGTTACGCGGTAAACATTACCGTTATTAACGCGTACGTTATTAACGACGGTACGGGTGTTGGAAACAATCGTACGACGCGAAACCCGAGCGCGAAAAGCGACAACCGCCGCGCAATAACAAAGATTTGTACAACGTTCGCCTGTTCCCTATACCCACTGGTCGGCTCGGAGACCACGTGCAACGCAGTGAGAGTCGGTATAACTTACGCGCTACACATATATTTATAGGTGTGCGCGTGTGTGAACGGAAAACCTTTTATGTACGCGGCGGAGGCGGCGGCGCGAGCGGTTCATTAAAAGTCCGGTCCAAGAGCCTTTTGTACTTCGAAGACAGTTAATTACGACCGTTTGCCCCCGAGATTTTCGGCGGTTCTTTCATTTAGGGCGAGAGCGTGATGTCGACCCGCGGCTCGCTGCTGCAGAGTTTTGTCCACTTCTCGTATCGAATACGTGATCGCCATACGCACCCGGACAACGTCCGAGAGAGCCTTCTCCCCTACCTCGCACACGCGTTTCGCCATCGTGTGCGAGCCACATATGCACTTTGCTCCGGCGCGATCGTGTGTTTGGGGGTCGTTCTTGCGCTTTTATTGCGCGCGCGACGGACGGAACGGAGGAAAGGGGAGGAAATCTTGTCGCTTATACGTGACGTGGTTCTGCGACTCGGCCCGGCAAACTTTGTCATTTCCGGGCCTTTTTATTTGCCCGTTTAAATGCGCGTCCGATCGATGAGGCGACGGTCGAGATGTGCGCGGTCGCCCGCGGTACCAACACACGCGCACACACGTGCACACGCACGCGCCCACACGTATACCGGTACCCAAGCGGCGGCGGGTGGTTACGCGTGCGACTAGTGCTGTGTCTGAGTTAACGATTTCCAGAGCTGTTCGCTGATTAGCACACCTGCTGCCCCTCGTCCGACGCCTCGTAATAACTCCTGAATAGAAGAATGATTGGACTTTTTTTCCTTTCCGCTCCCCCTCCACCCGCCCGTTCTCCTTTTTCTTAGTTTTCCGACGCGATCCCGCGACTCGAAAAAAATCAACTTTTCCCCGTCTCAGCGCTGCTCTCCCGAAAGTTGTTGTCCGCGGTGTCTTACTCACGACAAATGTTTTGTTTTTCTCGCTGTACACCACTCGACTAACAACGCCAGGATTGCGACCGCTTCAGCAGTTCCTGACGAAAATATATCGTCAATTATTTATCCGAAGCCTTCCACGTCTCGTTGCAACGTGTTTCGGTCTTCGTGTCAGATATATTTTTTAAACGATAAAAACAACAAATTTATCTTTCCCTCGTCGGTGAAAATAAAACTTTCAAAATAACTACATCGTTTTTATGACATCGTTGAATACCATGACAATTGTATTGCACCAAAAAATTATCAGAAACATTATAAAAACGGTAAAAAACCAATCCCGTAATCGCTTAAGAACCAAGAGTTAATAATATGCTTCCAGGGCAATTTTGAACAATTATATTTTTTTAGTTGTGATGGAAAAAATTTAAAATTTTCGAAAACCACTATTCTGCTTTTGTTACAACTTTTCGTCAGTCTTGCAAGTATTCGGAGAACTATTGCGAAATCCGTAAAATAAACCCTCCAAAGTACCGACTTATCAATATTTCCTATCAGAAATATCTTATGATTGTGATGGTCGGAGCAATTGTTTTAATCGATATTGTATTATATCATACTAAAACCAATACATTTTCGTTTTACTCAGAATCTAAAATTTCTTTATAGATATACTGCAATTTTTTTATTATTATAATGCTGATTCATTAACAATTTCAAACGCTAGAAATAAGACATATTTTAAATTAATTATAATAAAATTGGACGGAAAAGCATCAATAGATTTTGATATAATTTTTTAATCCGAACTATAATTATTATAATCAAAGCAACAATAAATAATTGACATAAATCTGCAATTAATGATAATGATAATAATTCACTGGGTACATACGAAATAGAGACGGGAGCTACCGTTCACTTAGGTGAAATAGCTCGTTGGACGATAAGATACTTTTCGAGTTTTTAGTATTTATAATAAATATTAAATAATCAGAAGTCATTTTTTTCATCACATCTTTTGACGTTTCGACATAGGTAATCTGAACGATTTGTCATTACATGAACCGATTTTTCGTAATGAATTTAATCTTATTTAGTAATTTTATGTAGATGACAACAATTCGCTCATTAATTCTTTCAATCATGATATAATTCACTTTTTCAGAAAACTAGTTCGAATCTTTGTTTTAGGCGTATAGTTGAATTGAATTGAGTCGTTTGCGAACAACACATCTCTAATACGAACTAAGTGAATGGTTTTATTTTTAGTTCAAGTTCATATGTATACAAAATCTTTAAAAACTTTATTGGAACTAAATTAGTCGCATTGAATTTAATTAACCAAATAAATCAATAAACCAATAAATCAAATAACATTGTCAAATGAAAATTTATACGAGTTAGATAAATTAAAGTAAATAAATCAAACGGATGAAACGTAATGATTAGCAATAGGTTATAAGTAATATATATATATATATATATAAATATCAATGCACAGTCCTCAGCATATTCTTCGGAGTCATTGTGTTTATAATGATCCTAAGTATTTTTTTTATTATTTTACTCACATCGATTTTGAGAACTAAACATATCCGGAAACATCAGGACTGAACACATAATTATTTCATTATTGTGTTATAATATTTAAATAATATTTTTATAACGATTCACATTTTTGCTAAAATAACCGTTGAGGCATGTTATTATTTATTATTATTTCTATTTCATGTCAGTTGAATAATCAAACAATCGATAGTCCGGCTTAGCTTGTCTCTCAAAAAAACCTGACTATACATAATTTGACATTTGATTAGATGAATAAGGCAGTCCGAGACTCCTTTATTTTCTATCTCTGTTGACGTCGACGTTAAAGTAGATGTAGATAAGTAGTTTGATATCTGAACTTTATGTCCTATTTTATTAACGAATTGTACGAAACGAACACGTTCAATAAAATCGAGTAATCCCGCACTCATGTTACCAACTCAACAATAAAATTATGGAAATATAGAGGTAATGTCCATTTTCATAAAAATTAAAATGTATGTAGGTGTACAGTTTTAATGTGCATTTAATTATTGCATTATTTTGAAACTATGTATAAAATAAATTAATAAATAATAACTTACTTAAAACAGTCAAATTGAGTGCTGACTGAAGTGAAGTATATATTATTAATATAATACCAGAAAAAAAAAATGTCAACTAAGCAAAATCAATAATGCCTAAAGTCTTATAAAATTTTATTTTTATTTTTTATATCAGTAACCTTCCTTCTTACTTCTAACTAATTATAAATATATTTCAAAAATTATCAAAAAAAAAACAATGAAAAACCCATTATTAGATGACCGAAATTATATTTTTGTGTGATAAATATAAACAAGTTATAATTTTAATAACATTTTTATGGACTTATTCAATATTGTTTAATTATTTCCGGTTTTGATATTTTATACAAACTCCTTCATATATATGGCGTAAATAATATGTAAAAATAAATAAAAAACTATAATCATAACATTTCAAAGTTTATATTACGATGGAGTGTATTAATGATAACTATGGTATTAATAATAATTTGTTTTAATGTAAATATATATTTGTGTATGGTTTTTATTTTTTTTATTTTGATAACAGAAGTTTCATTTTAATAAATAATAAAACGTTTAATATAAATAAAAATAAATGAAGAACTTCGTTCTGAAATTTGAAATATTCATAGTTTTTTTTCAACTACATTAAAAATATCCCGGAAATATTAAATACGGTAAAATGTTCATTATTTTGTTGAATTATTGTGAATTAAAATAACATTTCAAAATATTACAACTTTGGTACCTACTTAAAAATGTATTTGAATTAAAATTTGTAGGCTTGGTTATGAGTCATTACACCTAATATTTAAAGCCCTATGTAAACAAAATATTTTATAATCCATTTCTTTACCGAAAGCTAATTTTAATTAAAAGCAATTATAAGTAATTTACGTAAAATAAGTAATTCTAGTCAAAAAATTCGGTTCGGGTTTAATGTTTTTTGAACGTTATCAAACATTAACTATTTTACTTAATATTTTCTAAATTAAATGAATGAATATGTGATAATTTACATTGTGATACGTCTTAAAGCTATAGCTTGCATTTGAAAAAAACAACTAAAATTTTTTGTGAATAAAACGTGATTAATCATTTAAATCGTCGTTTTGTATTAATTATTAAAACCTAATAAATTATACGCGTATTTATATTCATAATCAATAGCCATAGTAAAAATATTATAGTAGTTAGTAGCTATGATAATAATAATTTTATTCGTCTTTTAAATCATTAATTTATTCATCAACAGTTAAAAGATGTATAATAAATCATACATTTATAATAATGATTGAAACTATTCTACTATTATAATTATAATAAAATAAAAGTACAATTGAAATTAACAATTCGTAAAAAAAATGTAAAATATCTAGTGTTAACTCGTTCCAGAAAAAAATTGTTTAGAAATTGTGCGAGTGAAATAATTAAAACATCACAGTTCCTACGTTAACTTGTAACTATTTCGAAAACATCAAAAGAAAGTTGCGTCTAAATAATCATCGATAATTGACGCACTATTCAAATAGGCTATTGAGTTGTTCGTGGACTAAATAAAACTTCGGGAGTGTTTTGAATGTCTGAAAAAGTTAAAGGAAAACCATGCAATCGCATTTTAACCGTTATACCAACGGCTCCATATTAGCACGCGGTGCTTATAACTTCTCAAACGGAGCATGATATTAACTTATTAAATTATTGAATTATTACGTTAAAACATCGTTTCAACGAAACGTTCGGTATGCGAATTGTACGTTTGAAATAAATCGAGTTCCCCTACGTTTTAAAAATGCAAAGGACGTTATGCAGGTACTCGTTTTATACGATTCTGATGCGGACGTCTCCCGAGCGAGCGATTCGAACGAGAACACAAAAAACCCGACGCGTAAACGTGTACACGTGTAGTAGTAGGTAGTAATGCGATTCCAGTGGCATTTGACATGGATAATTTACACACCCACTCACATATTAAATACGCGCTATGGTTAATTACCGCTGCAGTTTTGCGAACCCGGAGCGTACAAATAAAAAAAAAAAATAAAAAAATACGAAAAAAAACCACCGACGGCTTTAATTGAATTTTAATTATATTGTTATTGAAAAACGAAACAGACAACGGACGGGGGAGGGGGGAGGGGAAATGCTCTCCGGTGTATTTACTCGTATAATATGTGTGTAATAAAGTCACATTGTTTGTACACTGTTTTTTTTCTCTCTCTTTATTTTTTTCCCCCGTGAAACTACAAGAAGCATCCATATTTTATGCTGCTCGTTTCACCGCACGACTGTCGCGTTCGCGTTGCACGCGCGTCATAATAAATGCATAGGTTCTCCCGTGCTCACCGCGATGGAATCGCAAACAAATTGCCCTTGCTATTATAACGTGCTCGGGACATGTAGCGTGTGCGTGCGTGCCGTGCGCGTTAGCTGTTAAAACCTCGTGGCACATCCCGGGAACATTGCATCACCAGTCGTGAAAACCGCCAAAAGTCTGGAACCGGCTTCTTAGATCTCCGACCCGAACGTACCAGCCGGTCGCGTTGTCTTTCCGAACATTTTTCCCGTTTTCCGAAGCTGATCCGGAGCGGTAGAGTCGTAATGTGTAAGCTTTTCTGGCGCCCGAGGCGAGTTCGAGTACCGATCATATGCGCCTCCAGCCCCTTCCGTCAAACATAAGATTCTCATCGATTTGAAAATTTCAAACCATCGTCCGTCAAAGGATTTACACGTGCTTACAAGTATTTATTTTGAAATTAGTTGAAATCAAAACAAAACGAAACATCGACCCAGCCAGTGCGGATATCGGGCCGGTGAAATAAAAAAGAGGTTTTCAATTGGTTTTAAATGTTGGCATAATTTACACATTTAGTAACAATTCTACAAACATTTTCCAATGCACACACAAGAACCAATCGATGGAGTATTTACACAGCTGAGTTTAGTATAGAAATCCTATATATATATATAGAGAGAGTAAAACTTTTCCAAAACTGAATCATTTGGGGACAACAAATTTTTCCGTTATAGAGAGGATGAAAAAAAAAAATCCAAGTCTCAAAATTACAATTCAATTCGTGGATAATATGCAGCATTACCAATCTAAGAATATAAGGACATTTTAAGAACACATATTTACCGTAAAACAACTATTGATCTTAGTTGTCATCCATGATATTTTTATTAAATTTCCATATAACTGGTAATCAAGAACAACCATGTTCTTAAAATATCGTGGTTTTTCACAACTTGCCGATAACGAAGAGCTTCCAAATTTTCCTTGCAATATTCAAAAATTGAGCCACAATCTTAGAATTTTTCCTTAGCACCATGACTTTTGATTTATAACTAGGGACTTAGTCGATATACTTTTGAAAAATATACCAGTTTTATCTGCATTGTACACATATTTTGCATCATACCAGCTAGCAGTAGAGCTTTAGATGTTTGACTAAAGACAGTTTAATCTGTTATCTAGGTAAAGATCTAAGGTAACTCTAATCTCTGTTGTACTATACTCTGCTCATTAGAAGGTTAATAATTGATTATGATAATCGTTAAACGATAACATCAAACTATAATTAAAACAGATAATAATAAGTTTCAGATTATCTGTATTGTTTATCTTTAAATAGTCATTTCCCACCATACGGAGAGTATTTTTTTCTGAATATAACATGAACATTTCACTTAAATGATTAATGTGAAATAAAATAAAAAAACGTGAAAACGTTTCCATTGTGTATAGTAGGGGTTCCGAGTGGTTAATTTTATTAAATATTTTAACCGGGTCTGTTGATATTTTCCGTTTTACGGAGGATTCTGTCCTACATCAGGTACGACATAAGGAGGTTTTATTGTCTTCTTTTTATTCTTCTTCTTTTTCGCCTTTCTCCCAACAATTTTTGGTCGACCACCTTTTTCCTAAACCTCAATTCGATTTTCTATGTCCCCTACACACATACCAACAGCCCTCATATCATTCTCAATCGTATCCAACCATCTCTTTTTTGGTCTTCCTCTTCCTCTTTTCCCTTCAACGTTCATTTTCATAACCGCTCTTACTGCTTTTGTTTCCTCTGACCCATTCACATGCCCAAACCATCTTGGTTTATTTTCACTCATATTGTCCACTATCGACGCTACACAATACTACCTCTCACATATTCGTTCCTTGTGCTATCTTCTCTTGTCACTCTACTCGTCCATGTAAGCATTCCCATTTCCGCAATACTCATACTCTTTTCTATTATCTTGTCAACTACCTAACACTCCAAATCATATAGCATAGTTGGTATTACTACACTCCTAAAAAATTTACTTTTCAACCTCATTGGATTTATTTTATCACATAAAACGCTCCACGCTTATTTTCATTTCATCCAACATTTAATCCACTTTATGAATGATTCCGTTTTACAGAGGAAGTGGGATTGGCAATTGTGGCATTTGCCCCAATCTTGTATTAACTATAATCTATAGTTGGCACTCTTAAAAAATTTAAGAAATCTCATATATTGATATAATTTAATTTGTAATTATTACTTTTTTTAATTACATATAAAAGGTAATTATTATTAATTTACAAATTGCTTCTTTACTGAATTTGACTTAAAAATTTGTCAAGGTCAAGCATCCCCATAACATCGACGCTTGAGACAACTGTCTCAATAGCCTTACCCTCGTTACGGTTATGCGCAGGGGTGACGCCCCCGAATCGTAATTTTACTCCTTTAATTGCAGCAGCTATCCGTCATCACTCACTATCCTAGGTTCAAATTTTACAAAAACTCGTCATCATATAATTTCCCCCAGACAAGTTACAGATTCAGTTTTGTTTTAATACAAATTAATAATAATAAGAATTTAAAATATATAAATTATATAAGCTATAGTGTACAATGTCATATAATGGACACACTACTTGTATTACCTATTAAAAAAAAAAGCGATTGATCAGTTTCTCTCAAAAAATTAATGATAACCAGACTAGTTCGAAATAACTACTGTTGGTGGTATTTTTTTTTTTTTTACATTTTCATACTTGCCGTATGCTGTTATTGTTCATATTTCAGTCATTTTTGGGGTCTTATTATTTATTTTGGCAGTAACACTTTTGAAAAGGGAAATACCATAACATGTAATGATACGTTTTAAGTACCATTAGCACACCATTATTAACTACGTACCCACAACATTGTGTTTTGCTCGCAAATATCTACTACGTAAAGAAAACGTAAACATACTAACATTTATGTACAAATGACAACAACAAAAATGTTTTTATTTCCTATAAAATATCACTTCAATGTTAATATTAAATAGCCATTAAATGATATTTTAATACTGTTTAAATAATAATAATAAAAATAAAATAAAAATAAAAATCGAAATATTCATTTTATAATTTTGCATGTGTATTAGTAATGTAATTATTTAATAATTAGTTATTTGTAATTATAAATATCAAAACATCAAATAGTATAATTATATAGATATGAATAATTTAATATTGAATGTGAGAGATATGTGTAGATTTAAAATAGTTGTTTTTTTCTTATATTTTTCTTTGTACACATTTCACGTGGTAAGTTTATGTCAAAGTTTCATGTAGTGCATTTTATAAGATCAGATATTGTAATTGAGTAATCGCACATTACAGATGTGGTTTGTTCACGTAGATTTTCCAGTATTAACGTAAAACAGAAAAACTGAAAAATAAGGATATGTTTCATCTTATCCTGTGTTTTCATATGCTTTGTTAAAATAGACATTTTGTGTTTTAGAGATCAATGGTTAAATAATTTGTAAATTATTTTATATACCCATACGTTACTTTTAAAATATTAACAATTATTTTAGTCAGTTATTTAAATATCATTAACTTTTTTTAATACTATCTAAACGATTTTTATACGACTTTTCGTCTGTACATTCATTATTAAGTTTATTTTTAATAAATGTTTTTTTTTTTTTTTTTTAATAAAATTACTTGGTGTATAGTTTCAGATAAATTTAAAACTCGCAATTAATGTAAAATATTATTTTACTACGTAACAATTTTCAGTTGTTCATTTATAAAATATTCACCGGATTTCGCTTGTCATACATTACTTTAGTTTTAATAGCATATTAAATTGCGATTTTGTGACAAACGCGTTTTCAAATGTTTATGAATGTACGAAGTATGATAGAAGCAACGAATGTCTAACACACTCAGTATCAGTCGGCTTTATTCGATCATATTTTTAAACCATTTTAACGGTAGTCTATGCATATAGTCACTGTGCGTTTTCGATATCACATCATAAGATTAAATAAAATATATTATAGTGCATTTTGCATGCAAACAAAACAGGATTTAAATATACACACATCCATACATAATGCAGCCGCTGTTTAAATAATAATGTCGTAAACAGCAAATTCTCATACAATTTTTCAACGGAACACTATTAAACACTGTTGAACTGCGAACACCGAAAACCTCGGCGTTGATGAAAATAATATTCGAGTCATATACACATCAGACGTACATGTTTTGCCGGACCCCTTTTCGCAGGAAATCGGAGCGAACAGCGGGGAACGGAAAATGTTTTCCGCGGTTTGTCGACAAAACGACCGTTAATGCGGCTTTGACGACGGATGACTAGCCGCATTGGATCTTTTGCCCTCTTTTTTCTTCATCGCGCACGGACGTGGTTTTTCATTTCCATTTTTGCGCCAGATTCGACAAGGAATTCGAGCAAAGTAATGCGGAAACAATGACACGCCGGAATCGAGGACCACCGCCAATCTTTTACCCTCTAGTTGTTTTTCTCCTACCCCGCCCCCTCCCCCTTCCGCAGTCACCGCCACCGCCGCCGCCGCCGCTGCCGTTCGCTGTAGAAGCATTCCGGAAATGCTATCTTGCCAACTCGTGTTTTTAAAACGTCCTGCGTGTACTTTGGACAAACGGTGAAAAGACATTTTTCTTCGCGAGAATTCTTCCCTTTGGTTTATCAAAGAACGAAATGTGCACTGCCGCGGATCTTAAGTGAACTTATGTCGGGGAATTAAACTGTACGACAACTACGTTAAATAAAAGTTTTATTATGGATCCGAAAATTAATTAAGAAATATTTTTGTTACTTTTGTGCGAATAAAGGTTATGTGTCGCCACATGAGTTTTTCTCAGTGAGAACCAGTATTTCTTCGCAAGAATTTAAATGAAATTGCGTAGGCGCACAGTGATTGAAATTGTGCGCGCGTAACGGTTATGATTTATCCTTTTTTGTTTTTTTTTCCAACAAAAAAAAAAAAACGAGGAAAATATTTTTTCTTGTAGATGCAATGGTATCATTCATTTAATGTCCATTTTCCTCCATCTCAGAATAACGTAAATTATGTATGTTAAACATACACCTCAATATAACGTGTAATCGACGTATTTAAAACATATTTATGTTCCTAAGCGAAATTACAAATACCAATAAAAACTCTTTAACACGAAACTGTCAACAACGAAAACTAAAACTTAGTTATTTCTAGGTTATTATATTATAATATTTTTTGATTGTCAAATGGCTAATTGTCAGTGGCCGTGTGAACTTATTATTTCAATGACGCGTCGACGATTCTCAACACCTAATCTATTGACGATTTTCCGCTATTGGTTATTATGAATTTAATTTATGTTCAATAGATTACGTTAAAACAAATTCTTAACTTCTACTCAACTACAAACATCAACTTTCAACATCCACCCACCCACCATTTTTTTTCGTGACGCAGTCGCATCAAATTAACTCACTCCGTTCACACCGCCACTGCCCAAGTCAACTTTTTTTGTAACGAATTCGCCATTCTCGACGAAGAAGATGATCCCAGGTAACGGAAAAAATGTATAGGAAAATGTTTATGTTATAACAATGAAATAAATTCTAAAAATATATATAAATAAATTCAACCCTATTTTCAGTGATCAAGTTTACTGTTCGAGTATCATTATTTATTCTTTTCACTCTTCGTGTGTTAACTCGTTTGTGTTGGTTCGTTTTTCTCTAGATAGATTTTAAAAAACATATATATCAAAAATATAGGTGTATATTGTTGAACATTGATAACGTATTACATAACCAGGTTCCAAAGTCTCAATAATAGTCTATAATATTGTACTAAACATGTTAAATATGCTACATAGATGGCGATAGACACGTGGCTCCCGGTTATACTATAAATTTAAGCTATTATAAATTCAGCTTTAGTACTAGGTAAGGTATGGAATTTGAATTTGAGCAGTGGTTTATTTTTAACTGTAAAATAATACGTTGTCGATTGATACACTGGCGTTATCGATTTGTTATGTAATGGAATTGCGGTTGTGTTACAAAATAATAATTTAATTATTTCAAGCTCATATATCCAACCGTTGTATCGCGACAAACCGATATGTCGTGAGGTATAGCACAAAATCTAAATTAATGATTTATACAATGAAGTATATTAAGTTACATTGTATTAAAATTATGAATTTAAGAACTCTGATTTAATTATTCCTAATTAAAACGAAAAATTAATTCATGAGTATATTATTATACTGTATAAGGCTTTTGTTTGAATTCTACTTTATATTTTTACGGTATGCTGCGAAGCATGAAATATTTTAATAGTATGTCGCTGTGGTACATACGTTTATGTTTTAAACATATCATATATATAGTGTAATGTGAAACCTGGTAATGGCTTGACATTTATGCGTGCAGATACATAATACACATAATACATAATTACGTAGTCGCTAGTTCCTGAATTTAATAAGTATATAAAAGATAATAATACAATTTGCATGTTTAAATTATACAAAACAAAAATACCATGTCCATATAATTTCAAGTCGTTCATTAAATTACATATTTAGTCATTCTGACTCAACAAAAATGTTTTACTTTTAAAAGTAGTTATTAGTAGTTTTTAGTCACTAAAATTCAAAGAATTCGAAGAAATCGAATAATTTTTAAGAATGAAGTTTTAACAAGTCTTAAACAAATTTCATCTTGCATAGATGAAAATAATAAATAATAATAATAATGATATTTATTAATAATATAACAATTATTGCTTTGTCTTTTATAAATTAATAAACGAATTATTTAAAAATTACAAAATATAAAATAACATTTGTATAATATTAGTTACCGAATTAAGTAATTGTAATAAATCATTCTTCTAAGATAATTTTATCAATACTATACAGCTTTTAATATTAAACTTATAATTACTTAAAATATTTAAAATTACAATAAATAATAATAATTGTATAACAATAAATATTTTCTCGATTCAGTTATCGATCACAGAGAGTTAAATTATTGGAAGAAACTTATTCGATTGTCTATTTATATTAAATATGCGTGAAATTTGGATCCTACCAAACATCGACGTATGCATAAAGATACAGACGAATAAAATATTTGAGTTTTACTGCATTAAATAAAACAATTGAGTATCATAACAACGTAGTTCGCAACATATATTATAAAAAAAAAAACGTTGTATCATTAATACATGCAGTTCCGGTAGGTATTGTTGATGGTTTTCAAAAATCGTTTTTTATGAAATTATAGATAACAAACAACGAGGTAATGTAAATGAAAATTACAGAAATATTTTATTATGTTTAACACATTGATTTTAATAATTCACAATTTAAGAACATGTAAATTAAATTTGTATACATAAATATAAAATAAATATAATTCGAATGCACGATTGTTGTACGATTTTTTTCAACTAATAATGTGTAGGTTAAGAATTAGTAATTGCTTCAATCTTAAATTGTATAATATCTCTTGGGCGAATTCGAGTAATTAGCAAGTCGTCTATAAATTTAAATCGAAAAACTATAAAACTGATAGTAAAACATATTTTATTTTGTATTCCATATCAATATACAATTAGAAAAAAAAAAACTTATAGAACTAAAAATGTTAAGAAAATTGTATGACTCATGTAACGATTTTTGTTTCTGCGAACCAACTTCCGAATATTTTGTCATCATTAAAAGAGTTTCTTACATTATATATATATATATATATATATATAAATATTATCATGTTAAGAACCGAACTCAAAAGGTTTCGTTAGTTAACGTATTATACCCGTCCGAAGGAAAAACGTAGAAAATAATATAGATTTTGAACTTCGTCCAGCAAGCATTCATTTTCGTGTATAAGTAAAATTAATAAATAATTTACGCACAAACGGTCGAACAGTCCAACCATGCGCATCGCAGTGAACGCAATGTTAATGGACCGACGATACTTGTCAGACGAAATTTTCGCTATGGAAACATTGAAAAAACCAATAGTTTTCGAGGACATGGTCGTTGATGTATAAGCGGGGGCATGTTCCCTACGATCGAACAAACGTCGGCGTGACAGATCTAAGCTTGAATCCGATGAATCGGTTTTCACGAGCGCACGACCGTCACTGGCCGTTGTCGAACCGCGAACGCTCGTCAACAACACGGGACCGACGGGAAACGCTTCGTCTTCTGCCGTCGAGAAATCGTCGTTACGCGCGCGCACACGGCACACGCACGGACGTATACGTATACGTATACGTTTAGCTGATGGCAAAACGACGTGCGCACATAAACCGTGTTCGACACGTCTCACATGTGTTCGGTTTCCCAAAAGTCTCGTGCACGGGGTGTTTCTGTGGCGCGCGTGGAAGGAGTGGGAGGGGGAAGAAAAACCGTTACGGGCGAGGAATTGAAGCACGCACACGACGGACACGAGTTTATTTATGGGGCGGCTAAGAATTACGCGACAGCCGGCCATTTGGGCAACGACGACAACTTCTGCCCCGTAATTAGGTAGACGCGCGCGGACGGTAGCTCGCGCACGCATAGCGCACTACAAGACCCTTCGTGAAAACGTTAACGAGTTTCGCGTCGTGTGCGTGATAAAGACGCAATCGTCGTCGGCAGCGTGTGCGTGTACAGATATACACGTCCGCCGGCCAACAGTGCTGTGTGCGCGTGTGTGGGGGGGGGGGTGCAAGGGACGACGCCGCCACGTACTGCTTCCCACGGGAAAACTGCTCGGCGGCACACAAAAGAATCACAACTTTTACGCCTCCACCGCTCCGCCACCGGCCCTCCGAGAGGTGCTTTGACGGGCTTAGGCGTTTCGGTGAGCGTGTGTGTACAATGGCCACGGCGAAAATTGAAAGCCCGACGGCAAGGAGAACCCGAAGAAAAGAAATACCGCCGTGTACGCGTGCACAACGATTAAATGTCGATAATTTATTGGTGTTTATGCTCCGCGCGACCGGATAATCCGTTTAATGGTATTTCGGATATTTTGACTTCTACCCCGTTTTCGGTTCGCGGCGTGATTAATGTAACACTGCGCGGTGCAGTACGCGTGTTTTGTTCTCGGCTCCCGACGCGTGAGATCCGTCAAGTTTTGAGTGGACGAAAATTACGATTCCAATTGCAACGCTACTAATTACGCGTGTTCGGCGTTTTGAACCATGATTTTCTTTTCAAACGCAAGAATGATAAACAAGGTTTCATTTGCGTCGTAGAAAATTATATAATATAATATATATGTATCTCAAGTTTCACTGCCGATAACAATGTACCAAACGTTAAAATACGGACACTATAATTTCTTACGGAAGCCAAGTAGACCAGCACCATTGTAATCTCTCCGGAAAGCATGTTTAGCAAGGCCTAGAAAGAACCTAGGTGACGTCAACAGAACGGTATGAAATGAAATTCAGTTTCACATGTATTCAGACGAGTTCTAGTCCATGAACTTTAAGCAACTCACGTCACTTATGGTAACGTCGCTATCTCAACCAACTAGAAAATCGAAAAGTTTACTTTTTTACTTTGTTAACAGTTCTAAGTACTAATATGTATTTTAAATATTAATATTATTCTTTTTTCTTGTTAAATTTTAATTCACATCGATATCTCCAACATCTTGAAAGTCGACATAACGAGAGTTTACCGTAATTTAAATCTGAAACGCTTGAAAATTATTTTTATAAAAAGGAACACTAGTTAAACAGTAAAATAAAACCAAGTTCATTATTTTTATTCGTAATATCTACGTCAACTGTTCCAAAGTGGAATTAAACGTGTGTTATGTACTCGTATAATAAACTATACCGATGTCATCTATAATTGAAAATGATCATAATAATGTTAGCAGTTATCGAAATATATCATATTAGTTATTGTTTCCGATTTTCAAGCATATTTTGTACGTATTATAGACAGTGGCGCACTGACATGTTTTAAAAACCCTTCTACATTTCTCATCAATTTAAAAACAATATGAATACCACCTAGTTCGTTAACTATATTTTATTATTAAATATTAATATTATATAAATTATTATTATATTAATACGAGTACTTATAAATATTTTTTATTTTAATACGAATAAAAATAACGTTACTCAAGGATAATTCATTTTATAAAACTTATAACACTTTCTGTCGTCTTTTATTAATTCGAACATAATAGTATATTTCGTAGTAAAACAAAAAACGATAGATTATTAATGTTCTTATCAAATCAAAAAATAATTGGTTTGTTAAATTACAAATTTCTCAATCTATTATTGACGTAATTTATTTATATTAGTACTAATTATATAAAACGAAGAAACGTATTTTTATTTTTGCTGCAGGTATATATCATCTTTATATACATTTTTTGTTATCGGAAATCGATAAACACTTATGCATAGTCCCGATTGTTGCTCTATTACAATAAAAGTTCGCTTATTGCTTAGGTTTTAAGTGATGATAAATTATAAATGTTTTGTCTATGTATCAATGACATCAATTTGAGGAATAATAAAACAAATTTCAACACAGAAAACTATGATAACTAACTATAACTAACCAAACGATAAATACTGTCGTCACCGATATTTTTCGATGCTATAATTACATATGATAAAGTTCTTAATAAATACGAGTACGTAAGTTGAAACAAAATTCTCATAACATTTATTTGAGCTTATATTAAGTTAATATATTCAAATTATAGAAATGCAGGTGAAATGTATTCGAATTGTTAAGTGTTTACCGAGGTCTCACATTTAATTTTATAAAATTATTAAGGGGAACTAAATATATGCGTTTTCTTGACATTGAAGAGGTTCTGTGTAAATATCAATTGTTAAGTTAGATTTATTGAGGTTTTTGAGTTATTCGGGTTTGAATAATCAAGTTTTTTCTATAGACGAATCTAAACAGAATGACACACAATTATGATTATAAATGTAAAAAAAAATTCAACTCATCGATTATGAAGTTTGGAATTAAAACCTATTAATGATAATTTTTTAATTAATATGTATAAGATAAAGATTTAAGTCGTAAGAACTTGATATTTTTATTTAATGACAATGTTATCGTTATCTATGGTAAGTTTAAAACAAAATATTAACTATATATATATATATATATATATATATATATATATATATATATATATATTAAGAACATTAATAGATTCTTTTGTATTATACTAAACAATTATCATATTTTCTTAGCTTTTTGGAAACCGGTTATATATAACAAATATATTAATACTCCAGGTTAAGCTTTATTTAATTATTTAATTTATATGTATAAACTAATTTTTTATTTAATTATATATTGATATATATATATATATATTAATATTCAATTCCTTGAAGCTTGAATACGTCTCTCCAGACTTCGATCAACCAAATGTCTAATCATTTTCAGACCTGACTTATACTGTGAAAATCCAAATCAAATATTTATTGCGTTAGTTCTTCGATAACTAATTTTTATTAAAAAAAAAAAATAAAATAAAAAAAAATTTTAATTTCACGATTTAAAATAGTAATATTAGTTGGAGATCAAAATATATCAAACCATTCAGTACGTAGAATATAAATTCCATGTAACTAATAACTTATTAACTATTAACGTTTAAAAAACAATTTCACGGAAATTGCATTCCATTCTTAAAATTTTTACTTAATAGAAATTCCATTAAAAAAATTCCGAATAATTATTTTTTTACTACCAAAAGTTTCTCTTCGCAAATATATTCAATTTGTTCTGCTCCCTATTAGTGAATAATAAAATTCTTGCTTATTTATATTATACTGAGTAAAATACTTTTCAGAACTTTGAACTAAATTCAAAATATCTTAGATCTTTAGTTTTCAATACTTTTAAATAAAACCCAGTCATCTGCGCAACATTATAAATCTATAAATATTAGGTATATAATGCACTTATATAAATGGGGGGTCAGCCATGCAGAAAAACAGAACAGTTTAATTAAATTCTACGAAAGTTTGTTACGTAAGTTGGCTGCATTTTAACAAAAATTTAGCAAATTAATACTCCATCATCAACAATGTATGGAAAAATTCTTGGTTACGAGCTGATTACACTACCCCATGCTATTATGTTCGTGTCTACGTATAATAAAATAAAATGAGAGGCAGTGTTTATTTATTGATAACGAATTATTATTAATAATTAACATTTTAACTAAGGATCAATAATATTTTTATGATAACACTATTTAAATTGTTAATTCGCAACAATATTTTAACCATAGAGTGGTAAATTATTTTAATTTTAAATGTGTGCAAGTGGATTTTGCACCATTTTTGAGTTTATTTGCAAATTTTGACAAGAGATTCAAATTTGAAAATTAAAAGTTGTACAAATTTCAATCCGACCAATTCTGATTAGAAAAAATACAATTTTACTGCAATCGTATATTCTACCTGTTTGCAAGTATACAATTCACAGATCGTCATGATTTTCGTGTTGGTAAGAACATTTTATTCTTAGAAAACACGATGGTCGGTCTGTATCGCCCGATGAAATTATAAAACGTTCATGTGAAACAAAAGGATTCCCGATATACATAGTTCGGTGAACTGGCTGTCGATAGTAGTAAAGTTATTAAATAATTTCGAATAAAATTAAAAACTACGGAAGGTACAGATTTCAAAAGATTTTTAAACAAGCTTAAAATAATTTGTTGTTTTAGATTCTGAACGGAGTGAAGAATGTATTGATTTTACAATGATGTGTGTTTTTTTTTTTTTTTTTTTTTTATTTTTGTGTCTGTCGACACGATTTGGGGCAGTAAAAATGCTTCGATTTGCTTATGTAGCAACTTTTCTGAAAGGAAAGAGAATCTAGTTGGTACTTTGGGGAGTCAAAAGTAAAAAATTTTCAATATTTTTAAATGCAACGGGAAAAACCCTAAAAAATTGAGGGGAAAATGGGAGTTTTTACGCAAAACCAGTTTTCGACATACTCAAATTTTTTATTTTGCTATAACTCAAAAACTGAGCTATTTATAGATAAATTTTCAATTTTTTTAAGTATTTTCTTTTAAAATAACGATAAAATTTTTTTGGCTGCCCAGAAAATCTTGAAAATTTAATACAAGGTTTCTTATAAGTTGTTCCTTAACTGATAAAAAAAAATCTAAAATCGTAAATCATAATTTTTTTTTATAAGTGCTCAAAGTTCCAATTTATACGAAATATGTAAAAATTGCGAAAATTTGCAAGTTATTTTGTATATAAAAATTCATAAAATTTTTTCTGTTCATACTTAAGGTTCAAAATTTTAACACTAGGTTATCTATAAGCTACTCTTCAAAAATCTTTAAAAAAATTTCTACCGGACTAAGAGGAAAAAATTGTATGACTGTTTGAAATTTAAATATTTACGAAATTGACATAAAATTACACGTAAAATATAATATAATGTATAATATTCTAGACTGACAAATGATATCGGTTTTTTTAAAATGCTCTAACTCAAAAACGAAAAACCGCAACAACTTGAAATTTTCACCAAATCTTTATATTGATGTTTTCTATACATGGTTAAGTTTTCAAAGTATTTTGACATATTTTTACTTATTTATAGACAATTTAAATTTTCGATTTTTCTAAATTTTTCGTTTCAAAATAAAATATACTTATTACAATATTTATAAATAACAATGCATTATATTCTAGACTAACATATCATCTCCGTTCAGAATCGTTTTTCTTATACAATGATACCTGTCATTGAATTCAAATTTTACAAATCCATTATAATGACCTATCCTATGAAGAGTCACACTCCACCCCCAAGTGTACAGCAGAGCGAGGTCCATCCGGTTCTTTTTTAAATTGTGTTATGTTAGTAACACTTATTAATTTTGATTCATAATAAATAAATAAAATGCATGTTTTTAGATTTTTTATGCATATGTTAAAAATTTTTAGTGCGCGTATTAGCGCGCATTGTTGTGTTCTTAAGTGTGATAAGTTCCGAACCCAGGTTATAATCAATAGCGATTAGCTATGCGGGAATATGATCGTCGTTTACGCGCACCGCAGAATTATCGTAACTGTACCGAATGTTGTTGTTCGTATTATTGCTATTTCGATGTGAAATATGTACAGAAGTCGCGACGAATCGTGTTGATTGGTTAACGAATAATTATTCTCAACGCGTTTGAATAGTTAAGAGATTATGAAAAGTTTTAAGCGATTTCCTTGTTTATCATGAACACGCTAGCAAGTTTCGGTGAATCGGTCGACGGACACTGCGGCTAGTTATAAATATACGCGGGGAACGCGCGTGGGACATGAGAAACGGGCAAATTCGAATGTATAAACAACAACGGCTTGTGTACATGTTGTAAACGATACACTTATTTATAATAACTATATGTACAATAATAATAATGTCGTTCGTCCGCGGTACAACGATCGCTACCTCAGCCCGTACGTAAACAGTAGTGGTAGTATAAATGTCTCGATATAAATAAAAGAAACAGTAGGACGGGGTGTTAACATTGTTAATGCTATCGCGCTTTAATGATGAAAAAAAATATCGATCGTTATTTGTTTCTCATGCATAAATCAATAGGTGCAACGTGGCTCCTTCAAAGCTGAGAGTAAACTTATTAGATTTCCGATTTGTCGGTTTTGTAAGTTCCAATTATTGTAACTGATCGAAATGAAAACCGACTAAAAGTTAGCAAAGGATAGCTATCCTCTTGACGTGGTGGTCTCCCGCAAACTTTGATTGCTGCAAGGATTTATGTCGGTAATGTGACGTAACCGTAATGATTTACGTCGTACAATTAAAAATATCAATCATTATTCGAACGACGGTCATAAGATAAACGCACAACTCTATAATTGTGATTCGATCGATAACGCAATATCTTTTTACCAACGATAAATAATGTGGACAGGCTAATGCTTTTGTGTCCACCTTTCAAGCATTAGTGCTTGACTCGGATCGATTGTTTTCATAGGCCACTACACAAAATCACGTACGCATCAATGGACCTTCACCGATATGCTCATCATATATATATATATATATATATATCGTTCATCACTGCATGCATGTGTAAATATATCTTACTGTTTAGATTGATGACAGGAAAATTCTGTTGGGTGGATGAAGTTATGAAGATTACACTGGTTTTAGTCGAGGTGCACTTGAACCAAAATCAAAATCAAACCAGGGATGAACAGCACTTTGGTCATGAAAAATAAACTTAATTTAAAAACACACATAAATAATAGCTGAGGATGAAAAATAAGAAGAAAAATCTAGTTTATCAATTTATACCTTTACAATAAATCTAATGCTGTTTAATCTTTAATGACTAATTGTACGCAACCATGATAGAAAGATTTTCGTATAATCAGCCGTTAAAAATACCATATCGTTTATAATTATTACTAAGGTATAAATATATTTATTTATTTATTGTTTTCATCAAACGAAGTACAGTCCAGTATTTCACCCGAGTACGATTACGTGCGAATTGTGCTGCAACATTCAACTATTCCATTTCTATTGTTCCGAAAATATTTCACTGTAGGTACCCGTTTCGGTATCGGTTGGTTTTGTTATAAGCCGCGTTCGCACGAAAGCCGCAGTGTAAGAATGCTATGAGATATCGCTGTAACGCGCATTCCGTCCGTCGTATGTGCATCACTAATATATAGTGCGTGTGGGTAGATGCGCTAAAGCGACGACTTGCGAATTCGTACGCATATACTTATAAAAAGGTCCCCGGATGATTATGATATTGTATATTTTTTTCTGTCGATCCAATTCAATGTGAACCTGGATACAAATTTGATCCGTGTTCTACGAAGTCAAATGATACTATTATAACTCAGCATTTTTTATGGTTTTGTATAAATATAATAAATATTTCTGGAACTTTAAGGATATAAATGCGTATTTCAGTAGATCGTCGATATTTTTTTGAAAAACAATTTAAATTAACGGATAGTTAAATGATAAATTATCGAGCCGTATAATTGTGTTTATCCTAAGTATTTTTATAGATTCAAGTTTGATCAAAAAAAAAAAAATCATTGCGTCCAACCGTGAGTGTATTGTAATTTGGTGTACACATACAGGCGCGGATACAAGGGGGGGGCGAAGGGGGCGTACGCCTCCCCTCAAATCTCTAAAATAAGTTTAAAATATATTGGGTTTTCGATTATTTTCGTGGTTCAATACAACTACTAACTAGAGTAATATACAATTACGAAAAATAAAATAATATTATTTTATATTTATTGTGTATTGACTAGTGTGTTGGTATGTTATAGCCACGGTTAGTAAATTTTGTACTTAAAAATAATTGCTTGAGAATGTTTTTTTAATTCAATGTTTTACTTTATATACTCCTGAAAGCTATGGGCCAACATAATTTTTGTTGCTTTTACGTAATATGTTACAATTCAGGCAGGTTAGTCGTAAGCAAACAATTTATTTTGCGCCCCCTCCGTAAAAAATTTCTGGATCCACCCCTGTACACATATCGCATTAAAAAAATATATAATACAAAAACAACGACTAATAAAAATTAAATACTTGTAAATGATAATGCATTATTAATTTTTAACGCTAAAGGTAAATTACATTGCGCTCTACATATTTTATGTTTTTCGTGCATGTTTTTTAATGATATTTGGTAATATTTTAGCGCATAAATGCATACATATTACAGCCATTTGAAGTGCATAAACATCTGAGCCCTACATTCCAAACATACGTATTCGTTTATCGCACGCACTCTTGTGAGCATATTGTACACGTGTATGTGCGTTTACATTGTACACGTGTACTCGTACGCGCCAGCAATAGCGTACACGCGTAAATATACACACCCGAAGCGATCGGTTTGTCTCCTCGTTATAATCGTTGCACCGGATAGTGTGATTTAGTGACGAGGCGAGAAGTCGTAAATCAAACCGCGCGCGCAAAACGTGATCTTCTTATCTGGACCCACGACGGAGACTGTGAAGCCGAGTACGCGCACACGTATGTGCACTGCATATATTTATATATTCATATACTTGAAGCATATAATATGTGAGGATGGTGTTATTACGAGGGAACACATATACGCACACACACACACCAGTTGTCGTCGTCGCGGTCAACCGGCAGAGCGAACGATAAATCGCGACACCTCTCGCCGACACGTGCACAGTGCACACACGTGACTCGGTCGCGACGTCTTCTTATAATATGAATATATATATATATATATATATTACGTATATGTACGCTATTGGTACGCGATGTGTTCTCCGTTTGTATAATATTATTATTATTATTTTTATTATTTTTAAAAGAAAAAGATCACATCGAAACCTAGAGAAGTGTTTTATGGCAATAATTTATTAGCGTATACCTACGACTTGTCACAAACGTTCGTTTTTCGATTTTTCTCCGACAACAAAGTATAAACATCCATATACACACACACACACATATATATATATATACATAAAATATACTCGCGAGCGTAAAGGGTAATTTTTTTCTGAACGTTGAACGCACACATTTCTCCGTCTGTCTGTAAATGCGTGATTCGAAAAATGTTAACTTTTTTCTTACTTTTCTTACTATTACAATACGACAACTTATTATATATTTTACACATATTCTCAAACAAGATGTTTCTTTTTTAACATTTTGATGTGTACAAAAACGGACGAAAATACTTATTATATTTTGTGGAAAACTATATCGGTATACATTTGAAAGCATACATTCAAGTTAGGTTTACGAATAAGTCGTCGTAGTTTTCGAAAAAAACGTTTCTGGGCAAAGGTTGGTGTGATATATTTGTTTCGTACTCCTAACAAACGAAACATGAGCACACGGTTAAACTTGAACGCCAGCTGAACGAAACGGCGACTAGCGATAATTTTTAATTGTTCTTTATCGTCGCAGACGATAGTGATTAAAAATTCGGAAAAATCGTTTGCACAGTGTCCGTCGAAATCGAACGATTAGTGAGTTTTAATCGCATAGGAATACAGTTCGAGCGCGCGGAACAGCGTACCAACGTTTATTTTTGTCTGCCGGTCCACACATCGTTCGTGTAGACCAGGCATGTCAAACTCAAAGTATCAGATGGGCCAAATATATTGAAAAGTTTACTATTTGGGCCGCACATAAAAATTTAGCGAAAAAATAAATATTTTGTACACATTTTTCTATATATATATATATATATATATATATATATATATATATATATATATATAGATATAAATTTATATAAAACCATCAATAATCCTTATTCGATTATGATTTATCAGAAGATAAGACAGTATAATAATGTATAACAAATAAACCACTCTCTGAGAATCTAAAATAGTCGTTACACGACATAAATATTTTTTTTTTTTGTCCATTAATATTGGTAGCCGCGGGCCACAAAAAAATGAGCCACGGGCCGCGTGTTTGACATGCCTGATGTAGACTTTAAACAACTATAAAATATAAACCGTCGGCGATCACAGATCCACTTGTTCAATTTTCGTGCATCGAAATCGATACAGCGTTCCACTTCGAAGTAATAGACGGTTCGCGCTGCTATCAGAAGCAACAGTGCATTTGTTGGAAAATAAAAAATAAATAATGGTAAAAGCGGTAGATGCAATTGATTTTGAAAATGTACGTTGTGTAAAAATTGATGACTTCGAATAAACGTATACGTATAGATTTTTCCAAAACCATTAATCGACCGAGAAACTAGTGTTGAACGTCGAAAAAAATCGCCCTATACATGACGGACTGCGGCGAACGGACGATCCGTAACGACGGCAATTAGAGACTACGTGTACAACGACAAAGTGTGCGGCTTTTTAGAAAATCTCATCGCGCGTCCGGCCGCGATTTGTCGCGGGCGTTTAATGCTTCGTTGCAATAGTTAATAACGCACGTCGACTCGGACCGACCGGCATGTATAATACGCGCGGGATGATTATGATGATGATGATGACGATGACGATGGTGATATTGTTATTATCATAATAATTATCGTACCGTTCACCGAAACCTATTGTATTATTGTTGAAGTTCACTAATATTATGAGTGTGTGTGTGTGTGTGTGTGTATAATGTAACTTGTGGACGGACAAATCAATACGCGATACCTATCATCGCGTTTCCGATTTCACAGCGAATTAAATCACCGCGTCGATTGACCGACTGTTTACGGTCATCGAAACGATTTTACGAACGAACTGCAACATTTAAATAAATTTAAATAACACGTATACATACTATGTAGCGTAATGGTATATAGTAAGACACGCGTGCACACACACACACACACAAACACACATACACACATACATACACATAATATGTTACACTATATTATAGTGTATACATTGGTACTAGGCTGCATGGGAAACGAGTGCACTTTCCTTTTACTGAACTTACTGAGTGCTTATAAAAGCATTTAAAAAAAATTCATAGTTTCGAAATATTTAAATAAGATTTGTGCTATTTATATACACTTGAAATTTTTGATTTTTTTGAGTTTAAAACACATTTAATATCATTTACCTATATCTGTATCTCACCCGAGCTAGGAGTTTTTTCAAACTTTTTCATCAAACAAAAATTATTTCATTCGACAAAAATAAATAATTCTAAAACATTTAATCAGAAGTACAACACAATAATCGCAACTATGAAAATCACTACGGACGACCGCCGCCATAAGTTTTGAGTTGATAAACCAACAAAAAGTACACTGTACAATGAAGTTCAGGATGTTCTCGTACTAAGTCATACGTCAAGTTATAAGAATATCCGTACAGTAATTGTTATAAAATAAATTTACTCGAGTCGACGCTCACAATAAGGTCCACGCGGATGTGTCTGAAAAGAGAAATATAAAAGGGTTAAAAGTTGAATTGAAAAACAAATATTAATTTTATTTTATTTTCACATAATCACTTGAAAATTGTTCTCCTTTGTTATGTGATTACTAATTATCTAAAAGGTTTGCATACACAAGCGTTTCCTAAGACGGATCACAAATATAAAATTCTCAAAACAATAGAAAACATCCGTTCAGCAGGTTTCTGTATAATAATGAATTACATTTATCGGATCGCATAAATTATTTAAACGTGAGAGACGATTAGAGAGTGCCGTGTTCGTTCGGATTGTGCCCGTACACGCATAACATCACGGACGTGTAAATAATAATTATCATGATATCATGATTCATAACGATCAAAATATTCTTTCCTCCGGCAATGCTAAAAAACTACGAAGAAATAAAAGAACCAGAGAAACACAGCTCATATGGGCTCTCGGACGTCGATACTTCTCGTTGACGTACGACACATGGTTCACGGAATGCTCATGGTGTTAAATGCACCGAACTCAACATCTGCACAAAAATGTTTTAATAAGTAAATCTCTGTTTGTTTTAGATAGATTAGGCTGGATAACTTTAATGATAGAAGATCACGCATTTGTACATATTTAATTCGATTTTGATACGGTAAAAAAGCAAATACAACAGGTACCTACGTAAAAAATCATCAATATGACGTGCATATACGATATGAATTAATTAAAAACAGTGTAATAGCCAAAGAAATATTTTTTTTTGGTTATAAGCACCCGGTTATTATTAGGTGATGTATTGTAATTTTAGTGTACGGATGCATTAATATTTGGTTGTATGATATAATGTTGCTTATGAACCACCGTTGGTCGGAAGGAATGTGCTGACAAGCTCGATGGGACTACTCGTAGAGCGTGAACGCCAACGAGTCGGTTCTGATACACGCGCAGAACATTACAGAGATTTGTGTCTTATTATATTTAAGTAATCCTCTTATTTAATTGTTTTTATTTTTTTTTTCACCAAATAAAGTAACTCCAACAGTTATTGCGTATCGATTTAAATAATTTATTCAACGTGTACGGTAACAGTGTTTAAGAATTCAACCCGTTGAAATCGATAATAACTGTGCACTTTTTATCTGACGGAATGTTCAAAAAACTGTTATACTTATAAAAATCGTGCGCAAACAAGTCGTGCAAAAGTGCGCCGATGAGATCCTTCCTAGTGACGGCCGCGTCGCGATCACTTTCAGTACTGTTACGATACTCGATCACGCGTTGTTCTCGATATTCTAGTCGTGTCGCGAACTCCGGTTGCACAGCAACGGCGCATCGTGGCAGGGCGTCGTCGATCGTTTGCGCGCCAGTCTCAGTTCCCGTACCTATGACTGTGTACCTACATGACATGTGTACGACTGCGCGACACGAAACAGCGGCTATTTGAGGCTAGGGGGGGGGGATCGGAAAGCGTCTCCGAAGCCGAACGGACGATCGAGGAAAAATAAAATAAAATAAAACACGATTTCAATGACAAAATGATTTCGGTACGCTGAGTAATAACCGCTGGGCGCGGTGCACAGCCACCGTACGGTTAAACGCTGGGGACCCGAGTCATTTTATCAAAATATTTGTTTACACGTAAGACTCCCTAAAAATAGGACAATGCAGATGGGTGGTCGTTTTCCTACACCCAAACAACACGGCGATATAACGTTGTGTGCGACTTTGTTTATTCGTGTGCGCGCGCGAGCTGCACGGGCGTTTGTGTCAGTCAATACCCCGTTCTGGCGATCGTCCTCATCTCTGTCTCTGAAACACGGTATTCTCTTCCCTCTGCGCGTACATATGTGTACGTTTATTTTTCTTTATTTTCGCTCTCTCTCTCTCTCTCTCTCTACCTCTCTCTACCTCTCACCGTTCCGTCTGTTTTTTTTCCTTTTTTATGCTCTAAACAAAATGTCAACCGTTCCGGCGCGGGTTTATGTATACCGAACACGTCGGTCGTGCGACTATTCCTCCTTCCCCCCCCCCCCCCCGGTCGACAGCCGTGTGTTTACGCTCCCCCGGCCCACGATATCATCGGTTACTGCAGCAGCAGCAGCAATAAACAATCCGTCCATTAACGCACGTCTCACCGAAATAGATCCATCCCAGAAATTATTCCGGACACCGAGGTTCGTTTCTCGGACACATATATGTATATTTTTATTTTTCGAATAAAACGCAAATCCCACGGAGCAACGTTACGGGTCTCGTGCCGGTCCGTCGGTTTCCGTGTACGCGCGCACTCCCATCACAACAATACTCGCCGTGTGCAGGCTTCCGAAGTCGTCGGTTTTCGCAGGTACAGGTCCGAAGCACACGTTCGCAGTGCGCCTACACTGTCGACCCGAGGAAATCATGTTCGCCGCGCACAACACTTTAACGGACGGTGTTCGACATGCGCATAAAATCCGAACGCCATTGGCCACCAGCTAAACGCGTGAACGCGGCTGTCGGGTCGCGATCCGATGGCACCGTTAAAAATCACGTAGCTTGTCACGACGCGCACTAATCGATTTCCACCGATTCGGCCGCGGTAATCGAACGAAATGCTGTTGCGACAATGATATTACCGCAGTCGTTACCGTTACCGCAGTGTTCATGACCGATCGCGTCATCGGACACATTTCAACGCGATTACGCAGTCGTGCACAACACGTTCCGACGAGCAGAACGTTTACAAGTCGAAGCGCGTATACGTTTGCAGCTCTCGACTTGGGGGAAAAAAGTATCGGTGGTACTCCGATCACACGTGCAAATGTTGCCTATTACGATTAAAAACTTAACCGCGTTCACACCTTAATGACGCCCTCGACCTTGTGACCACAAGCCGATGGATATTCCACAAACCTTTGCCCTCGACTTCAAAAGCTTCGACCGTAACTTCAGCGCATAAACGGAACATGCGAGTTCTTTGTCCAAAAACAAATAAACTACGGGCGTTCTGTGTAATGGCAAAACGTATTGCCGTTCCAGTAAGGCCGATTGTGTAAGCAACAAAAATTGCCGACGTTGATGTTTGATTATTATTATTTATCATGTAGTAACGTTGTATCGAAAACCAACATTTACGTACATCCACACGTTTTGTAAACGGTTGGTTTTTTCATAGAATAAACAATTTTTCAGTAATTTTGTAAAAACTAAATTTAAATAAATTATCGTCCAGTACATATTTTTTTGTCAAAACAGTATGGGTACGCTAAAACAACTGATAATTTAGTTAATTTAATTTGTTGAATATAGTCGGGGTTCTCGTTTAACCTCCCCCCCCCCCACCACCACCACCACCAAGTTTAGCACTGTATGTATATATATGTACGTAGTAAACACGACAACGAACGAAAATATTTATCCGATAAATATTGTGTGTAGGAAAACACAAACTTAAATCTTCACCAAGAAATTGGATTTTCGTACTGTTAAAATAAAATATTATTTAATGAAAATATCATATGTATCCATTTCTATGTGATATATGTATTTTTTATGGTAATCAATACGGTGAAGGATGACTATTTGAACTTATTGTTATCATTTTTATTTTTTATTGTTTGGCTTGATATTAAAATTTAAACATAAACTATGTATTGCAATACAATGGAATATAGTTATGAAAAAATATAATTTACACTCAAATAATATCGTTTACATAAGTACGAGTAAAAATTACTTCTTGGTATTATTGGGTGTACTAATACGCAATTATAAATAATAATTGAATTACATTTGTAAGTTCATTTTACCCTTTACAGTCTTGGTTTTTTTTTTTTAGTACGCTGCACTATAATATGAATTTATAAGGGTAATCTTAATTAAAAATTATGATTATTTATGTTTGTTGATGTGTAGAACTTATTTATTGTTAGTTTTGAATACATTCCGAGGCAATTTTTAAGCAATAAAATTAACCAAAAAGCATGTATTTTATTACGTAAACATTTTAATTAAAAAAAATAGCGGAAACGAAAACTAAACAAAGATTTTTCAAAGATTTTGTGCATTGTTATGTGTTAAGTAATTAATGCAATGGATGCAATTTCAAAATCACTTAACAGTTTTATTATACGATACGATATTTATAAGTTTTACTTTAAGTGTACCTGATTCCGTGAATCGCAATGAATAATATCTGTCGATTAAAATTTAAGAAAAAACAATACGCATATTGCGACAGTCTGCCTTAGATGGAAATTTCATTTCGGTATTATACAATGGGTGTACCGAAAACTTGTCTAAAATGGAACACTTCTTTGGGGTATTAGGCGGTTCAGTCGAAGACATTTATCATTCATCGTGCATTTATTAATTTATAAACACATATTTGAAACAAGTAATAATCAGTAGAAACAAAATTTCTGAATTACAAATACTTTTGCATCCAATCAACATACACTATTATTATTTTATGTTTTACATAATGTCATATCCGAGCATATTTAGATCAAAAACGAGTAGTAATACGACAATACGTTTTAACAGAGTTACAATCACTCTAGATGTTCAATATTTTTCCACAATAAAAGAAAAGTTTATCTGCGATGAAGCGTTTCGTTTTTTAATCATTATTGTTATGATTATTATTTATTTAATATAACGTGATATTAATTTTCGAACAACAGTTAGGTTAGTTTACCAACTATGACACGATGTTTAAATTATATGATTGCATGATGATTAATGATTTAAAACTGTGTTAAAGCATATTTTTCTTAGTTAAGATTTATTTTCTACTATGTACAGCTAAATACTAATAACTTTTCAACTACCGTAGTAAAAATAACATGTTCCGTTTGATTGATTTTTTTCATTAATAGGTTTTGTACAAAATATTTATTTTATATACTTCTACGCAATATTAAAATATCAATGCAATTTATTATAGTTAAGGTACACAGAAATAGTTATAAAGAAACCATTAGATTAACATTTATACTAGATAAGTTTGATGTAAGAAATAAATTATTTTTTAAAAAATATAAATTTATCACACATTTTTCCTGTAGTTTGTGAAAAATAATAATTAGTTTTATTACAATAATTATGCGTTATAAAAAAGAATACGTGAAAAATTTATTTTTGGTCGACGAACAAGAAGCTTTAAATGGCTGAATGTTTAGAATATAGATACAAAAACAAATACATTTTTCTTGCTATTATCATTATAAAATTAATAAAAAAAAACCAACCAAAGTAGATCAAATAATAATTAGCATTAATATTAAAATATTAATAATAAAAAACATTTTAACACTCGAACCAGGAAGTCACAGAAACGACAGCTTAATTTAATTATATAACTTTTTATTTTTGTACGTTAATTAGTTAAACTAAACAAAACATTATACTTTTCCGCCAACAACGTTTTCGAAATATTTTTTTTTAATTACAACTCTTAAAATATCAATTTTACAAGATATACGTAGAAATAAATAAATAAGTTTCTACGCAATCATAGTTTTGATTAAGTATTTTTTTAAATATTTGGATTTTATAATATTACTAAATTTCCTATAACAATATAAAAACAATGAACTTTCAAAGAATTAAAAAATTACCATAAAATAAGAATAAAAATTTTCGCAGCGTTGTACATATCACGTAATAATAATTCATTGAATATATATAATTTTAAGGAAAAGTTAAATCATTATACTTAAAAAATGGGCTGGGCGTACTAAAAAAAAAAAATCAATCTGTGTATAAATTTTATTGTCTAGTAAACGAGCTTTAGGAAGGAATAAATTAGTACGATTGTTATTTTGATAAAAAGAAACAACGAGTTTATCAACTTTACGAGTAAACGAGTATTTTCGAGAAATACGGAAACATATTAAGTATTTCGCAGAAAAGATAATAAAACCATTATAAATACCAAAAATGAACATTTCTTTTTACACATTATACATAATAAATATGTATGTATTTATACTATTATGCTGGTTTATAACTGTAGCCATTACAGACATAAAATACTTTTTGTCCTGGTAAAAGTTTAACTTATAAGAAACAGTAAGAGAAAAGGGGAAGAAAAGGTGGATGGACATTATCAAAGAGTTATTAGAAGAAATTGGAGTAAACTGGGAGTGGGCATATAATAGAGAACGATAGAAGGAAGTAGTTTTGGCAGCTAAGAGTTTAATTGGCTCGTAAAACCCTAAAAAAAAAAGCTGTATTTAGAAATGAAAAAAATTATAATGTACCTACATTGAATAACGAACATTAAAATTAACAATAATTTTATTAAAGTTCCATCAAAAATTATAATTAATTACTTATAAATATATTACTGATGGTATTTTATAATACTTTATTGTCATTTGTAGGCAATAATTGCATTTTAACTAAGTTATAAACTAATTTATTTTACTCGTATAATTTATACGTAATGATATCAACCAGTTTTTGTGCACCTAATTCATTTCACTAAGAAACCAGTATTGATTAACCTACCAAAATAAATTTCAATTTTAAAGCTGTTGAAAGTGTTATATTTTTATATTTATATTTCTTATTTATTTTTAAATATTTGTTAATAAAATGTTCTTATTAGATTTTTTTATTTTGCAAAACTACCTATTTATATAATAAATTGTAAAAGTAGGTATATTGCGTTTTTCTTGCACTGAGTTTAGGTTTTAACGGATTTTAACAACTAACATTATTGTATACTTTGGAATCAAAAGTTGGAATTTTTTCAAATTTTTTGCATATGCCTCTTCTCAATTTTGTTTGTATAAAGTTTGAATTAATAACAAAAAATGCATCCAACATGAAACATGCGCGCGTGCGTGTACACAAAATATGCCACGCGATTAATCCCGACTGTCTCGTAACATGTTAACGCAAAAAAGCATTACAAAAAACTATTAACTTTACAATATATCATCATTTTGGAGCAGTTTCTCAACCGGAATAAATGAAAAAAAATTTCCTGTTCATTATATAGAACCTTCCATCCCGTACGTATAAATAAATATATGTCTGTACTCTTTAATACTTAGTATTTAAAATAAAAATTAGTTTCGCAAGAAATATTTGATTTTTGCTCGACAATTTGTTATCGACAATTTTGTTGTCGCTGTACTAATGAGAACATATGGTAATTTATCTTTTAATTCATCATACATTGAAAACATTGACAATAAGGCTATTGTTGTTTTCATATAAATATGTATGTGGTGACAATATTATGATTTAGTTTTGGTGGGAGGAGGGCGGTATAAATTTGAAAAAAAAATTTAAATTTAAAGATGTTTAGTGGGGATAATGAGATGAGGTTGAGTTAGATACATATTTCAGGGATCACAACCCCCAACCTCCTTAGTTGCTCCACTGTATGTATTATAAATACAATTTAAATGTATTATACGAGTAGTTGTATAAATATACGAATACACTATAGCGTATTATATAAATTTGATTTTTTTTTTTCTAATATATTCAACATTTGTTTGGTGATGTCTAGATCTGGTCCAAGTATTTCACCCCTGTTACTGTTAAAAGTGAACATGTAATGTAGTTAGATAAAATCCGATCTGTAATTGTTTACATTACACCTGCATTAGATGGTACGTCCATAATCTTCGATCGTAGAGCTCGAGTATCAAGATCCACACTGCGTACGGATCTAGGGTTTGTGATTTTTCTGAAAAACCCTCGTGTGCACACGCGTACACACATATATATATATATATATATATATATATATATATATATATATATATATATATATATATATTATATTACGATCCATAAATCCGTTTCGACTTATTTTTGTATCTCGCAGTGCAACCATAACATACGTTTTAAATGTGGCAAGTTGTTTTATGACCCCTGAACCTTAACGGCAATAAGGTGTCGGGCGATTTATACCGCGGCATTGTTTTCTCCTTATTTTTCTCTCGTTACCGGCGTGAGGAATGTCTTTCACCGGAACACACCCTTATACAACAGAGGGCTCGTACTGCAGCGTACAGGCGGCAGTGCACGGGCACTTAATAAAAAGTGCGTGCCCACCACTACGGTCATTAAGTTTACGGCCAAAAGCAGTCGCCATTAATTGCATCCGTATATATACACACACACGTACAACGAATTGATCGCAATTTTTCTCGTACGTATATACGTGTGTAACAATATATCGACGACGACAATGTGCACCTGATGCGGAAACCGCGGCAGCGCACACAGTTATAAACCGGTTGGTGTTTATTTATTTACTCTGCTATACATATGTATTGTATGTATGTATATATATACGTATAAATATCATTGATTAAGTATACTTAATCAATGTAAATATGTAAGACACGTGGATCCATTCGCAACCGATGCATTTCAATCCAATTAACATTATTGTACCAGAGGGAGTACTATATTTGTCCCGAAATTAAAACGGACAATCGAAGGTTATCGTGACACGAAGAAAACAATAGCGTTTGTTGCGAATAGTGTCTACAGACAACGGTGCAGCGGGGGGAGGGGGGTTGTAACGGAATATAACCCCCCTCCCCCCCGAAATGTCTCTCTTAATACGTAAAATATACAATATTTTTTATATAAAATTGTTTATCATGTCATCATTACAAAATTTTCACAGTTTAAATATATTAAATACTAACACATTTTATATTTTAACTTATGTTTAATCGAATTATTAACATTAAAATGTTGGTGCTTAGAGAAAAATTGAAAATAGAAAATAATTTAAACCTCTCCCCCTCAAAACAATAATAATTCAAAAATAACTGATCTACCAAGTTATGTTTTAATGGTCGAAAAATATAAAAGTATTGTGTTTATTGACTTAAATGACTTTTTTTTTTAAATTTATTTTTATTTTCAGTATAATTTAAGTAAGAAATATTAATGTATATTTTGATGGTCAAAAATATAATAGATTTCAAACTATAACTATTGATCGTTATTAAATAATCAAGCACAGATCGCAAACCATTTAATGAAAAAATCTAAAGTACTTTCTGAAAGCCTGACAAAAATGAAACGATAACATATTTTCCATTGGTATTCAATGAAATCTATCCAAACCATATAAAACAATATTACGTATTACAGACTTGAAATGCCCACCTTTGATCATTAACAACATTTTATATACGCGTTGTATTACACGTTTTCAAAAATAAACAATATGCTAACCAGAAGAAGTGTTTTTGACCATTGGAAAAATTGTTGGTTCCAAATGTGATTGTAAGACAAAAGAGCTAATAGAAAAATAAAAACCTAATTATTAAAAATCATATTCCCGTAAAACCTTTCTGTAAGATACGCTTATGCACACAGATATGAATATAATGTAATAAACTTAATAACGGTCGGTCGTTTTTCAGTATAAATTACATAAACATATTTTTAATTTATTGTAGGTTGGTCTCTGTATAAATTATAATTAAGTTCTATAATAACATACAATAATTATACACTTCTTATTTTTAATATCGTGCTACTTTATTTTTTCTTCTTTTTTTTTTTTAGAATTTTAACATAGTAATGCTATTACACCTAATTTCAGAACGTAATCCTTAATACACTCGACAATCGTATTGTATTATACGTCTATACAGTGGTGCATCTGAGGGAAGGGACGATGAAAGGTTAAACCCCCTCACTCTTGGAATTTTGAATTGTTGATGTTTTAATCACGGTTAAAGACTATGGCTAATATAATATTAAAATATAAAATATAGTAAAAATATTATATAAAAATAAAATATTGTTACTGTATAATACTGTATATATACTGTTAAATATAGTACGCATAGAAAATAGTACTAATATACCTATAATAGTACTAATATAATAGTACTTAAATATAGTACTAATCTCCCTCTCCTTAGTTGAGCTCTAACTGTGCTACTATGTGCCGTCCTAGACGCATCGAAACTATATATCGTCCTCTTTTACTACGTCGTACTATTTTATTACGATCGACCTTTATTCCTAGAAAGATCGATTAGTTAGCGACACCCGGACTTTAACATGAAAACCGTAAACGTCATCGCAGTCGCACACCGTTGAGGATCAATCAGTCCTCTGGATAAATAAATTTAATGTCAAAGCCAACATACGGGTGTGTATCGGCGGTGTCAACAGATTCGTACTCTTTTTTTTAAAATATTGTTCCAATATTTCTTATACAACCATAGTACTCCATAGTATATGTATACTAATTTTCAGAACAATCTGATGGGGTTTGGGTTTATTTTTGTTCTATCCTATAAAAGGCTAATACGTTATACGGGCGTAGGTTTTCACAGAACTGTATTTTAGGGGATGCCTACAATACTTTTGGACCGTATCTCAACAAAACGTGTTGGTGTATTTGATAAATTATAATATATAAATAATTAAATCAACATATTATATTAAATAAAAAATTGAATTTAAGTCCCAATGAATACGTTTTCCTTGAATCTCTTATATTTTTCTCAGACAGCTTCAATTAATAATAATTTGTACTTTTATAGTCAATTTCAGCTAAAATATTAGTAGTAATAATAATAATAATAATAATAAGTTTTTGCGCGAACATAGAAAAATTATTTTTTTCTACTACGAAACATAATTTATTTTCTATCAAATATTTTAGAATAAATTACATTTAATTTGAGCAATATTAGTTGAAATAAAGGCCTTTTACTCTTAAACTTAAACCGTAGGGGTCCATTTATAATATTTCAGGGGGTGTCCGGGCATACTCGAACCCCCTACGTGCGCACGTCTACGAATACGGGTTATACATTCACTCGTTTGTGTTTATATATTTTACCTATACGGTGATTATTTTAAAAACAGACTTTAATTTTACTACATTTTTATTGTTACCGTAGGTTTTCAATAAAATTTTCAATTTTCAATTTTTTAGTTTTATAACAGTACAATTTCATTTTCCGAAAAGCGTAAAAGTCAATCAACTATATACTTTTTAATCAGTCCGTTTCAAAATACGTATCAGACAACGCAATCGATCAAGAGTTGACTTCTAAAGTCTGTTTGCTAAATAAAATTAAAAACTATCTTAAATTATATCAAGTAGTAAAAATCATCACGTGGAATGGAAAAATATAAAATAATTTTTTTTTTCTATTTTATCAGTGTTGTTTTTATAAATGTTGTTACCGAATATTTAATATTACTACAGAAGTATCATACAAGATGTAAATACTCAGACTTAAGCTTGTCTCTCCTAAATTTCAACAATTTTTTACGCTAATGATGATTAGTGATTACACTCATTAATAAATACACGTAGAAGTAACGTAATGAATATGAGTGTATTAATTAAGAAATTTTCTTGCATTACCTTAGAGAAAATTCAACCCATTACAATATGCTGGTTAAATTGTGTTTTTTAAAAATATTTAAAAAAAAAGTAATAAGTATGTTGATTACTACGCTCATTTTTGTACGGACTAAATATAACACAATATACTCGTATACTGCATTTTTTAATAATGATTAGGACTACGAACTTACGACCGTAACATGATGGTTGAGATATGTTTGCACTGCGGAGAAATGAAAAATAGACAAAAGTAATTTTACTACAGACATTAAAAGTAATTGTCTTTATTTTTCTTAAAAACCGTAATAAATTTTATAATAATAATAATAATTAATATTTAGTCGGAACATAAATATTAGGTTTTGTCGACATTTCTTTCTTCTCTTTTGAATTTAATAAAAAAATATTTTTGTAATCCCCTTATTAATATTATTCTCTAATAAACAATTTTTATTTTTATAATTTATTGTTTTGCCATGTAATATATTTAATTATACAGGGCGCATATAGGTTTTTATTTGGATTGTTTTATGAAAACTAGATTCAATCAATATAGTTTAAAATAAGTTCCATTTAAAAATGCAAATAAAATACATACATTTGCCAAATTAATATTAGCAAAAACTCTCAGAGGTTTATAAGACATTTTCATACAAATTTGTATTTTGAACTTTGACACAAATTGATTTTAATTTGATTTTAAGTTAAAAAATTCCTGTTGCACTTATGTACAGTTATACAGTTCTAATCGAATTATCATGACGTAAAATCTTGTCAATACATCATCCATAACGGTTTTTTTTTAATCATACGTTTCCTCGTTGATTTGATTTACTACTAGACTAGAATTATGATTCATGCAATCAGCTTACACGAACAGGTGGACTAGGATTGTATGATGTACGATTGCGTTAAATTATAAATATTTTTTTTTAATTTTTTTTTTTTTAATATTTCACTAAAACGAAAATTTTTATTTTACACATAAGTTAAACTCTATAGTTGAAATATATAATTGGTTCTTCGTATTCAAATATTAACAAACGGCAGTAGTACACTCATTAAATAGTAAAATGTTAAGATGAAAGCTTAGGAAATTGTGTCCCTGTACGCCAGTGGAGTCAACGAACGTAATTGGAATGATACAACGCGCATCCCTCGAGACTCATCACTGTCGTTATAATATAGGTCTACTGAGGCCATTGCGTGTTGATTAAAATCTATGCTATGTTGTACAGCTGTAAGTTGTAACCCCTATAATTTCCTGTTGACAGCGATTTTATTTGATTAATTGTTTATTTCGAATTTCTATGCGTACAATCATAATGTAAGGGTAGATAATTAATTATTATGCAGTTTAAATATATTATTACAATATCACTCCGATAAGTGTATCGAGGATAAGCTCAAACATTGTTTCCCGACTTGTAGTGTTAAAGTGATTATATTACGATACACAATACGACAAGGTATTTTTTTTTTTTTTTTGAGTCTTCCAACTAATAAAGCACTCCATAGAATATGATTATACGTGTAATCACCGGCGCCCAATGAGCAAGTGTGCACCTTACTTGAATTGAACAACGGAGGCTTTCAGTGACGTTCGTATCATTCAAAAAAATTAATTAAAAATTTGAATATTTCGGTTTGTACGTTGGAATTTTCCATTTTACAATGTATAATGCGTCGAAGAAAACTGTAATAGTTTTAATAGTGTTAAGTTACATTAAATAAATCGATAACAAAACAACATTTAGTATAAACTTGAAAACAACAGAAATCAATGTTATTATTTATTTTTAATTTGAAACACGACAAATTTCGACTCGTGAACAAATTTTTTACGTTTCGTAGAGAAACGAAGAGTTTTTACCGTACAACTTGTTAAGTTTGTCTTGCTGTAAGCCGAAAAACATAAGAAAATCGCACAATATTTTACTCCAGAATAATAATGTATCGTGTACATAAAAATATAAACATTAATTAAATTATACTTTAAGACGTTAAGTACACCGATCAAACATAATTGTTTTAATATAAGAACCAATTTGTCTCAGGTTCTACTCTCCGAGCATATTATGTTTATTTTTTTATTTTCCTGATATTAATCATTTTTAACATGATGTCAGAATTTCCGTTCAAATTATTTCGTTTCTCGTAGGTAGACTTTGATGGTTAATTGGGATTCGTTTTGGACTAGAGTAAAAAAAAAAATGGAAAAAAACACCCGCAAACCTTTTTAATAGACTCTCATTTATATAACAGGGTGTATTAATAACCAGGACTCTCCCTTATCAGGTTGTCGTAGTGCCGTCATCTGTTGTTCTCGAAAACGACTCGACCTAATGACAATCGATTCATCACTGGAACATCTTGAAGATTTCCTTCGAACAAAATTTAATATTTTCCCGCACGCATTTATTAGTATCTGCTACGCGGCCATATTTAACTCGTGTGTTAAACTTAAAACAACTCTATGTTTTGTTGTCACGTAAAATCGAAAAAATTAATTCAACATTATAGAATTGATTTTTTTTTTTACACGATATGTGATTATGTATTGTTCATATTCGTTTAAGCGTATATGAAACTGTATTTATAATATTGTGTTGTAATGCGATTACACTATTGGTGAACATATTATTTTTAAGTAGATTAATATTTTCTGTGGGATAATTGTTTTTAACGTTTTTTAGAAACTAAATTGCATTTTGTAATTTATAGTATAATAAAACAATAAAACCAACACGCCCCGTATTTAACTACGTAATTCACGCATGTAGATTTCAAATTTATATACAAATTTAAAAATGAACCAAAGGATTATGTATGATGTTTATAGTAGAAAGATAAAATTAAAACCGTCACTTAATAAAAATTAATTTTAAAAACGTACGTTTTTATTCTGAGCATACTTTACTGTTACTAGTGAGCCTTTTTGATTGAGTATTATAGCAAAACAATTTTTGTAGTCAATTTCTAATTGATTATTTTCGTAATTGAAAAAAAAAAATATTTAGCGAAACATGGATTTACAGCACTTATATTGGTATTTATTGATACCAATTAATTAATTTTTCATATATTGTTTCATTTGTGATTTCATAATTTTATTCTATGCATTACATTTATTGGAACTTGCATAATATTACCAGGTTTTTATCAATAATTTATTCTTCACTTAGTTAAAATTTTGATGATGATTTTTACTTCATAAGTACCGATAGTATATGGATAGTTATTTATTGTAATTTGAACCGATTATACGTTAGTACGTTGTGAAATTATTGGATCGTTTGTATCTTCCCGAAGAATAAATATAAGTGTTACATTTGATGCAAAGTCTATGTTTTACTAGATTTCAGTTTATATTTGTTTATTAAATGTCATTATATTATGTATGCAAAACAATACTTACATTTTTCTAAAAATATTTTTATTGCAGTAAATAGCATTATTTATATTCGTGTACATTGTACACTACACTTCAACAGGATAAACTTTCAAAACAAAGTTATTTTTTATAGTTAAGAATACACGACACGAGTGACGGGCCAAGGGTTAATAAAGCTGGTGGTAATTGAATCCCGACGAAGATTGGTACCAGCTATAGTAGATTGCTCGGAAGGACACAGTGGATGGGAGATGCATATTACTGCACTGGGGATCGGAATGAAAGCGTGATTAAATTTAAATAATTTATACTTGTCTCAAGGAATAAAAAGGGTTCTAGGGGACAGGAAAAAACAATCGAATACAAACGTATACGCATACACACTGAGGTCTGTTAGCGTGGAAAGCAGCCCTTTATGTCGCCAATGCTCACCCTTCTTTCCTAATTCCAAATTGTCTCTCTAACATCTGACCCTGTCAACTGCAATTTTGTTTTTGATTTATATTATCCTGTTACAAAAAAGTTTTAAAAAGAAAAAACTACATAATGTTACAAAATACGATTAAAAAAAAAAAAAAAAAAAAAAAAAAAAAGTAAAAAAAAACATTTATGCGTAACTCAATTATTTTAGAAAAAACTACTTAAAATCTCATCAAAATATTATTTTAACTAACTGCAAACTATTAAGGATCTTATATTTTAAATAGAAAAATTAGAGGACGTGTATTTTATTTAATTAACATTCCACTTAAAAATATGATCTGTGACAATAATCTTAGCGTAATGTTGACTTCAAAAAATTACAATATTTCCAATAATTTGTAATTGTATTTGTGTTTGTCGAGCTAAAATATAAATAATCAAACTTTGATAAATACAAATAAGATATTGCCCCTGTATCATAACTGTTCTCTACCAATAATAAGTATTTGTTATATTTAAAAGTGTAAACATTAATTTTAAAATTATAAATTTACTCTTGAATTTTCTGGTATAATACATATATATGGACCACTCCGTCATTAAAATATTAAATTTAAAAAAAATTTCAAAATTAAAACTTTTGATTAACTACTAATACATTCTTGAATTTGTATATTAATGCTTAAAGTAATATTGATCTATGTAACGATGTATAGTAATAAATTAAGTAGCTAATAAAGTATAATAGTTGTTATGTGTTAGAAATAATTAATGATTATAATTTATACGAGTAGAACCAATTAAGTGGGATTTTAGGTCTGACTAAAATCATATGATAAATCTTACGAATATATAATAATATATGTTTTATATTCGTAAGTTATTTTCGCTAATCATTAAAATACAATTATTGTATATACACGTTGAATTACAGAGATATAATCATAAGTTACTAACACAATTTCTTAATTTTTTTTTTAGAATTTGAAATTAAATACTATAATGTATTAGGTAAAAATAATTTATTCTCGATCGCTTCGTCCATAAAATATTCAGAAAACTATGTAAATATATTCGATCGTTTATATATACATATATTTTATCTTTTAATACCGTTTTACAAATTATTATTTAAATGTTTTAATTATTTATAATCAAACGCCCAATATTATAACTATACAGTCCTACCTATTCGATTAAATTTAGTATTTAAGCTGCTTTCGTTTTGAACCGAAGCTGTTAAAATTGTTATAAGTATAATTATTAATGGAAGTTTTAGTGTGGTAATACTTATAATGAAACTATAAGACATTAAACTAAACCTGATCCACGCTCACTTTATTTGCGTGGTAAAACTTCCGTGAAATTTGACTAGATATTTTATTGTAAACGTCTTTCAAAAGTTTAAAATTACGAGATGAAAAGGCATATTATACTTATAAATAAGTTTTCCAAATAGATGAAATTTCAAAAACTTTCATATTATTTTTAATTAAATTAATTTATTAGTTGTGTCAGTGAAGCATACATGACGAATAATAATATTATTTTTGAAAATATATAACATCTCATTTGTACGTACAAATATGCCGTGTTGTAAACGATGAATCCAATGTAAAATCAATATTTACACAACAGTTTGAGTTAAACTTACAGTAATATGACCACTATTTATTTAATACTCCAATAATTTCATGACAATTCATACATATTTAACTTGAATCTTATGGTTATTACCAGTACTACCATTTACGTATATGATGAATGGTTGCAACATGTTACACGAGTTATCGGTAAATTGGTGTTCGTTTATAAACGAGCGTTTTGTACCTACAATAATTGTGTTGTACTTGGATTACACGCTATGTATCTAATCGAATTCTTGAACAATTTTTAAATTTATGAAATAATCGTCCTTGGACATCTTAAAAGGGAGTTTGGTCGATTATCCACTTAATGCACTGTGACTACTTACTTTAATGTAGCATGTGTAAGCCGAATATCCAAATCGCACATAACCGGTAACCATGTACAACCAAATGAAACGTGGTAGTGTTTTCAATGTTTTGCCTTGATTGGTTCAACGTATAATGCACTTATAAATGGTTCGTCATACTTTTCGGGTAAAAAATTATTAAAAGTATCCGGACGGGTCACACCCACTTTGGAATTGACCGGTGCAGTGATTTCCATAAGAATAATTCCCTGTGTATACATATATAAATTATATTATACACACAGCCATTAGAACTCTTGATGGTCTCAAGTACAAAACGTTCATATAACCAGTCAAAAACTCGCATCAATCAAACGATTCTGCTGTGCGTCTCGCAATTTGGGTTTTTTTTTTCATTTAAAAATAAATTCGGACAACGATTTGACATGTACGTATTTTTTATGCGCCAAAACGTTTCGCCAAGTAAACATAAATCAGTTAGCTGTTCTTCTTGTCACGGGTCAACGACTTCCGAAATCATTTATATTCGTACGGCGACCGTTTAATTCAACTGTGTACTTATTTTTAATCAAACGATTCTTATACTTGTATATGCATATTATTTTATGTATTATTTCAAAGTAATAGAATGTTTGATAATATTATAAATTTACGTTTCATAAAGAACAAAAAGGAATATATTTGTTTTATGGAACCTATAAATAGCTCACTGACTACTCACGTAGTTACGGGCTGTGAATTCAACATAGTCTTAGAAATGCATTATACGGTTTTAAGAACTGTCAACATTCAAGAAAACATAAACATGAAATATTTTATGTAAATACAAATGTTGCTACTGTTGAGTAGATAATCTTAATCATATTATCGTTGAAAATTAACTAAGTTCATCAATAATACACAACTGTCTACAACTATTGTTCTAAATCCTTCGCTGATTAAAAAACATCTGTAGCGTGGATTACTGTGTCCATAAAATGACTTCGTGAAAAACAATAAAAAAACTTTGAACACCTATTCATAGTATTCATTACTGTAGAAGTGATAACATTTAAATTAAGTTAGGTATAAAATAATTATAAGTACAATGCAATCTTTAAATAGCGAACACTCTTAATGGCTGAGATTTCGTCCGCTATTCAGAGGAATAAATAAAATCTAATTCGAATGTCAATAAATATATTTATAACTCTTCATCACGTTAATTAAGTGTAATAATGATAGAATACATTTGTACAAATTATTATTTAATATTATTCCTGTATGTACAAGTATATTTATTATTTAAAAATGTATAAAAAGGTTATTTTAAGGTAAAAACTTAAGTTTATAAAATAATAATAATAATAATATATACAAAGTAAATTAGAATAAAAAATAAAAAATATATACAGCAATGGTAATAAAATCAATTACTGTTTAACGTGTGTAATCATGTGGATTGTTTAAAAGACTGACTCGTAGTCACTTCGTACGTCGAGGAATTTTCTAATTCGACCGTGTTGGAGAACCAATGAAATAGACATATACACCGATAGAAGAAATATATTTGTATATATACCCTTTACTGCTGTTAATGCCATTCGTACACTTTCTATTTCTGAAGATTCTTGTTTTCTAGGCTCAGTCTTTTTCATCACTTTTGCCTCACTTGCGCTATCGGGTGTACAGATGTAGACTTCCGATATCGGTGTCGTAAGTTTGCACACAAACATTTAATGCTGTTTAATCTTTCTTTGTTATGTTATTATCAATCTGCTTGATAATACTTCCAAATTCTCCATTTAATGTAAATAGATCGTCAACGTCATCAACATTCCACCACGGTGCCGTGGAAAAAAATTTTCATCGCTTCCGTTTGAACGTTTTTCGCAGCTGGAGTCACCCAGTAAATTGTAGCCAAAACATCTGTAACATTTCAATTATTGAGTGAATGAGATAAAGTATAAATAATAATGATTTTACGGTGTCCGCTATTCCGAGGTTCCGTTAAGGGAGTTTTCACGAGTGGAATATTAAAAAGAACAAGAAAAGAAAGCCGCGTTTTTTTCTAAGTCCCAACACAAAATTGATATGTCTGGAAACCGAGCGACAGCGGTTGTTAACGATAGCGTGTCAACCTTGCCACTATTGGGTCACCGACTGCAGGCGGACGCATTGGTTACTGACGATCTCGCGTGATTATAATTTTATACAGTTGCACTAATTTAACTCTGACTATTAAGAAACTCGTTAAGACTAATAATGTAACCGTTCAAATTTAATCTAATATTTTCGCTTTATTGCAAATTTTAGAAAAATTAATACGGAAAAAAAATGTACATCAACTGTTGATTGTACGAAAAACGCCACTAAAAGTATTTCGGGATACGGAAGGTTTAGTAAATTTTGATACGAACCTAGCACCTACCCCTCGTACAGAAACAAATCGGGTAACCGTTGACAAAACGGATTGACAACAAAAGAATCATTTTTTTTTTTTTTTTCTTGTTTCAGATACGTTTATCGCGCGCGCAACAAATGTCCGTGCATACGCACACGGCGATTCAACGCGACGCGTACAGATACCTATGAGTGCGCGCGCAAAGGCCGATGAAAATCAATAAGAGTCGATCGTAAATTTCACTTAAAGGCTATTAGGGTTGTCGTCGGTGCGCTGCAGCGGCATAACCTTAAATTAGTTCGCTAGCCGTCCGAGGGGGTATAATACGTGTGTGCCGTGTACGCCACCGCGAGAGGAGGAAGTGGTGAAAAAGAAAAGGAATGAAAAAAAAAAAAAAGGGAAAAAAAAACCAAAATAAAAACAACAGCGGCGGTGGTCGTATTATTATTATTATATAATCCGCGGGCGCGCGCGTTGCTCGGCGGTGTTGGCGGTACGCGGTCCTGGGGCCGGTGCCGCCGCGGCAATATTTCAATCGGCCGGCCGGGCGCCGCGCGACAGGAGCGTCTTTTTAATGCGCGTTCCCAAAAACGAGGTTTAATTAATGTCGCGGCGGCTGCGGCACCGAAATTAATATCGGCTCCCTCTCTCTCTTCTGCCGCAGCTCGTTTGCTCCTGTTTTAGTTTTTTTTTTTTTTTTTTTTCGTTTTTCCCGCTCCCCCCGATTTTTTTCTTCTCCTCCCCTCGCCCCCCGACCCACGTCGCTCTCGTATTTTAAGCGCGTTCTGCCACAGCTCCGTCTTCTCGCGCGCGCGTTTCATTACACTTTATACTTATACACGTGTACACGTAAACACGCGGACCGAGTGGCCCGTAATGGGAACTGTTTTACATGATAAATCCATTTGTGTGAAAAGACCCCGGTCTTACCGGGAAGATAGCGAGTGAGCGAGAGAGTGAAAGAGGAAGAGTGGGAGAGGGAAAACGAGAAAAACTCGTGATTAGCAAAATCTCGAGAAGAAAATCCGCAGCGACAAGTGCTACGTGAAACCTGCTGACGTCCGTGTCCGGCTACGCACCTGCCACCGTCGCGGCGAGGAAACCACGGCGACGGTCGCCTGCAGGAAAAGCAAAAATATGTTCGGGATCATATTTCGTTATGTCTACGGGCAAGTTCGTGGCAAAACGAAAACGCGGCCCTTCCGATCGATGATCAATGCACTGGTACTACAACAGTCGAGATCCCATTTGAACCGCAGTTGATCCAACACTGAAAAGTACAGCTAGCGAGGCTCCATGAACCTTTATTTTTTTTTTTTTTTTTTTCACTACTCGTTCAATATTTAATGCATCAAAGTTCGTGCGTTCCGGAGTAAAACTTGATTATTTCCTTTTTAACTAATATTATAACGCTTTTAGGTTTTCCGTGACATCGCAATAATGAGAAGCACGCAATTTTATTGTTTTTCAAATTTTTGTTCGGTCTTGGTGATCGATGGCGTATGAAAATATGAAAATAACACGTTCCTGGACGGATAGTCACGTTATTTAGATTTGTATGCATTTTTCGTCCATACATCAATAGAACTATTATTTCTTGGGTAAGAATAAAATAAAATTAATAAGAAAGAATTACTTTTAAACATTAAAGACATAATTTTTCATTTAAATATCTTTTTTTTAAAACTGGCATCGAATGAATTAAAAAAAGTTACACTATGTTATACCAGATAAAAGGAAAATAATATTTTCAAGTTATTCTTAGTATTGGCGATATTCTTTGTAAAAATAATTATAGTGCTAAGAAACCGCAATCTTTCGTTAAATAATAGTTATATATTATCAAAACTATTATATCACTTAGGTATAACTACATCAGAAACCAAAGATTTTTCGGGCTAACCATGCTTGACGAAAGGAAATCTCCCTCATATACAACAAGATGACTATGTGATTGTTAAGAAGGCCATCTGATAGACCAAGACTAAGGTGGAAGACCAGGTTTCAAAAGATATTGAGCGGGTCGAACCAAATGCAAACTGGCGAGTCCAAGCGAAGGATAAAGAAAAATTACATGACATATATTTGTCAGATTGGTCTTGAAGGCCGTTAACTACGAAGAAGAATAACTCATTATATAACGTACGAAATAGATGATTTTTCAATAAATAATTTTTGCACACATAATCACCAAATTCGTATGGTATTAAAGCACGTTTAAAATTAGATAAATATTACTTGATTAATTTCATATTGTAAAAATTAACGGGACAGGTGATAAGATTATATTTAAACTACAAATCGCTATCTCGCTTATTACATAACTTGTATACATTTTTTGCTACATAAATTCCAATCGACAACAATATTGCAGGAATAAAAAATATTGGAATTCGATGTATTTGATTTTTGTTCGGTGTGATTTCCGAGCACCGCTGTAATCCCGCAGTTAAACGCACAGCGAATGAAACGCAATAGCCTGAGTGGAACCGTTATGACGTGCACGAAAAAGCCCCGAAAATCATCTCACTTCCCATCTGGACGGACTTAAACGTTGGATACCACGTTCGCTCAGCTTCTACAGTAAACCGGTCCGAGGTACGTTTGCGGGCTTCCGGGGTACGTTGAAGACACACAAACGTCCCAGGACGAAACTGCAAACGACGTGGAGAAGGTAGGTGACGAAAACTTACTACGAACGAGTTGGTGCATACGTATGGCTACATTAATTATATTGAGACGTCACGAAGCCAATTATATTTTAGGGCCAACATACGGTCGAACAGAGTGTATACACCCGACTGTGGATTTCAAACAAAAGGGAAAATGTATCAATTTCAACATGAGGTTTGTTTATTATTTTCCCCGTCTGTTCACACGATTTCGAAAAAATTGCTTCGATCATCGATGGTAATTTTTTTTTCCTATCGTTAATTTCGTCTAGTAACTAAACTCTAGTTAATGCATGGATTTCCGGTAATTCATTATTTTTTTTCCTCGTGTAAACTAAACCATCCACGGTCCTCCTTCGCCAACCAACGGTAGATTTATTTCAAATCAACGAGTACTGCATTTCACGTACAACAGCAGTCACCGGTCCCGCGGTATCTCGCCACCCCCGACCATCCGACCATCTCAATTTTTAACAGTTAGTGTTTTCCATCGTGAGAATGAACGAAAACGTATTTTCAATCGGTAAATCGTATTTGTTACAAATCTCCGACGGATTGTTGATGGGTACAATTATTTCGATGCGCTGACGGCCGTCAGAGCTACGTACGGCTAAATAGTCAAAACGTCAAAATGACGATCGTATCACGCAGACCCGTGAAATCATCGAAATGTGTATTACAATGTTGTTCAACGGATATTACGATTGTATACACGAGCCGGCGGGTTGATCGCGCAAAAACGGATCGAAACGGAGAGCATAATGTAACGGCGTGTACGCAGCGAGTTAATCGGATTGTAAAAACCGCGAACCAATTTTGAAATGTTAAACCATTGCGAGCCTCTCGTCCGAGGCGGATAGAAGGATTTCCGCGCTGATAACACCGTTGATTTGTTTACTACTAATAAGCCACGCGGTGCAGCTCGAGGGGATGTAATTTGAATGATAGCTGCGCTACTTCTCGGCGGTTCCGTGCGGTTCAGATCCGCGTAAACTAGGGTCGTTGTATTGTACGCACCGCCGCCAGCACGGTTATAATTTTTTGATTTAACATAATTACAGTCATAACACAGTTAACTCTTAAACGTTGTTTTTTCTATTGCTTCCTCTGTCGAAAAATGAATTTATGACACGTTACGTTATCGACTGCATGGTATATATCGTTTGCACTATTATACAGACCTGTACTTATATATGAAATATACTTAACCGTTTTTTTTCAAATGTAAAACATATTGTGTTTCATAAAAGATCGTACTTAATTAATTTCAAACATTTTTAAAAGCATTTGAAAGATGTGTACATTTTATATGAGTGGTATGATGAATTTCGGCCAAAAAAAATGATTAAATTCCAATACAAGATTTGTATTAAAATTGAAATTTTCTTTCGATATTTTTCTCCATAAAAGTATTGATATTTTTAATCTGTCTATACGAACAATTTTGATCAAATTTCGTAAAAAAAAAATCAGCTTTTTTATGTGAAAACAATGAAAAATATAAAAATTATAACACTTATATTTAAATTCAGCTTGATAATGTAAAAAAAAAGAAAAAATTTAAACAAGTAGAGTACAAATTTCTGTAGTCTAGCTGTATATTATAGTACTGATTTGATCCGCACATTACATTTTGTATACTATTTCCTATAATAATAAGTATACAAAATGTAATAATTAAAAAAATTATATATTTTGTAATTATTTTCTATAATAATAAATTGTGTATGAAATTATAATGATCAAATTCTATACAATCTCAGCCCTTTTTTAATAATATGCATACAGAATACTAATAATAGATGGAGATGTAACTTTTTAATTTTTTTCCATTAAGTAGAAAATTTTCTAGAGTTATAAATTTTCTATTAAATAAACACATTTGACATTTAAGTAAGTATTCCAAATTTTAATTGGTACTATTTTAATAACAAAACTCAACAATATTTAATTGTTTTTAAATGTATAATGAATATTTTTTAAAATTTAGTTTTCAGTACACTAATTTATTTTTACATGTAGAGTATGGACGGCTAAGTTTATGAGTGAATTTGTACGTTAATGCCTGGAATCGTATACAAAAAATGTATAAGCGATTACTTCAACCGTAAATTTCTTTATTTGTATATTTAATTATTTCTTAAATAGAAATAATAATGTTGTTGTGAGAGAACGTTTAGTGGGCATCAAAGTTATTTTTTCGCCTCTCTCTCATTAACAAGTTTTTCTTTTATCGCGTCATTGCAGGTGATGGGCACTTCACGTTTTGCCAAATTTCAGGTTACACTCTGCACAAATAGAATATTATGTAAACGTTTAAGTAACATAATAATAGGGACATTGCAAAAACACAGACAGAGCACGCGTATCGCTTAACGCGGTCGTTCTCACGCGCCACCGTATACCACTGCGTCAATCCATTAACACATCTCTGCTACACTCCTAGCCGGCAGTGTATGTGCACAAGAAACGAGGTCCGAGTGGCAGTGGAAGAGAGTGTAACGAAGAGATATAGACCAGAAACGGGGTGAGAGAAAAAGAGAGAGAGAAAGAGAAAAACCGTCAAGGGTTGGAAACGAATGGACGAGAGAGATAGAACGTAAAGAAAGGCCGCGGGTCGGTGGGTCGTCATGCCGCAAGTCGCAATAACAACAGTAATCAACTGGACTTTCTAAATGAACCTCATGTGTCACGTCGTTTTCGTCAGCGCGCTCCCCATCAATCCCTTTCGATCTCCCTTTTCATTTTCCTCGTCACCGCCGCCACCGTCGACGAGTCCGATTTCCCAAACGCGTTTTTACCGCTGAACACACACACACACACACACACATATATATCTATATATATATATATATATATATATGTGTGCGTAGGACCGACGGACCGACCACCAACTTCACGTACATACTTCAGCACTAGATATATTCAACGCACTAACCTCTACCGTCGGGTGATCCCTTGGGATTCAATTTTGGAAACGCGAACACAAAACTTTTAACGTTCCGCCGCCGGGTGTGTGCATGCCGCGAGTGTACACCAACATATGTATACTATCGTGATGGACTTTGCTGTTTCGCTGTATATGATGCTAGTAATAATAATGTCGTGGCGATGGAATCAAAACTCGTTTATGTACGAGATATAATTCGCGTTATTGGAGATGTTACCTACAAACATACTATCAGTGAAACGTGATTTAAGGCCGAATACGAAATATCGGCATCTTAATTAGATATATATTGTAGTTTGTGAAGGCTTTTCTTTCGAAAAGGAGATGATTTATCCCGTATTGTATTGTGAATGCATGTGTTTTATTTTAAATGTTTAATATTCTATTATTAATTTAATTTGGTTGGATCGATTTTACGAAAGAAATATTATGTCCCTAACAGTGAGTTTTTTCAGCTAATTGCATCGTACTTTTTACATTATGTTTATGTACACTATCTATTATCGTTATTGAATGGATCCTGCATCACAATAATTTATTTCTACGGAAAATTTGTTTGCGCTTATTCAAAAAATCGAAATCGAAACTACCAATAATTATAATAATATAATTGTATTCTATCAGGGGACTATAATTATACGAATTAAACAAAATATTATCTCGCGTTAAATTCTAAGGAATTTTTCCTTCCTCCTCCTCCTCCTCATGTGGCTATAAAATAAACGCGAGCGTTCTTCCTGGATATACCTTAGGAGACCATTAATCGCATATTATAATTGTATTTTAGTAGTTTTTAAACTCGGGATGGGTCGTTCTAATTAATCTATATGACTGTCTATATTTAGTGAATACTATATTTGTATGTACTTATCACATACAATTATACATAATACACTGTTGGTACATTAGTGACAAATAATATAATTGATAGAGGTGCGTAGTTCACGAGCTAGTCAACTAGAAGGATCGACTGTTTAAAATGAACTGCGGGAGTTGAATCAGTGTTCCAAGATTTGGCGACTCAGTGACTCGGTACAACCAACCTATCAAACTCAATTCACGAATGTTCACTAACCTCGCAAACTGAACTGATACACGACTCTCGGATAACTCGTCGGCTCTCGAGTGTTGTCGACAGCCACATATATATCAATAGATGCATGCTTGTATTACTGTGTTGATACAGAGCGAGTGCGCGAACGTACAATATCTATTGTAATTTTTGTAAATAAATACGTATACGAGATTCGATTCAGATGCAAATAAAAGAGTTGGGAGAGCCGAAAGAGTCGAGGGGGATAGACTCACCGGTTCAACTCGTCGAACCGAGCCTAAGGTTCGGTTCACCGAACTGAGTCGAAACTCCCGTCCCTAAATAGTATCGTTATCGTCCCGCCTCGCGGCGACGAAAACGCAGACGGGTTAGTGTTCGACACACGACACCATACAACGATAACGTAATACAGTGCGGTACAATGGTTCGTTACTCCGTCCTGCAGACGGAGAACGTTGAAATTGAAATTTACCCTTCGCGAAGAAGATAAAAAAAAAAAAAAAAAAACCGACTCGGAGCGTGCACGAACACTAGACCGTATATATATATATCGTTTTGCGATCGAGAAAAACGATTTATCGTACTTATAATTTATTGCTGTTCACGTGTCCGTCGACGGCGCGCGAAACGGAACACGAAGACGAACAGCAGCAGTCGCGTCGTGCGCACCGTATCGGTGTTGGAACTCCGGGCCACACGAGTGCCCGCGCGCGTTTTCACACTTCTTCGCGGGCAACGTCTTTGTTGGCACAACGCTGGTTTACGACGGGCACATACATCTCCGCCCCCGGGGACGAAGCTCGGCGGGAGGAGGGCGGGGGGGCGGTGTAAAAATGTTTTCGACGAGAGGTCCCGGGAACGCGGCGGTCAAACACATAAAAAACACCTACGCACAACTGTTTCGCCCGCCCGGTAGGCACGCGCGTGCACTCGCCCGAGCGCGCGCGTAAACACGACAGTAAAAAATGTACGACGCGAACGCGCTACCGACCGTTTTTTTTTTTATATCTGTTTACACTTTATTTTTTTCACGGTCTTACGTTCGAAACGGTCGCCGTGCACCGTCGGCTGTGACCCGGAGCACTTGACCGTCAGCGCGGAATTCTCCCGAGAACGGGTTCGGCGTCACCTCGACGTTTCCCGCGACTTGCTGAACGAACCCTGGACTTGTGCGCGACCTGTACGATTTCGACAAACCGATCCGTAGGGCGGGCCCTGTTCAACGTTTTCGAAAAGCAATGATTAGTTTTGAACGCTGACAATCGAGTTGTCGTTCAAGAATCTACGTTTTAAAATGCGTTTCGTCTAATACATAATACGTCGTGCAGTGTCCGTGCTCGGAGAGTGACGAAACCACATCACGTCTACCTTTCGTAATAAGTTATTATCAATAAACATGTGATTTCCCGTGTGCGATTGACCCGATTGCGTCCAAACATCGCAGTTCGAACGCCGACAGAACTCGGGGTACGATACAATACAGGTGTACGTGATACTGGGCACCGCCCGACCATCGCCAAATGATGGCACACGTGGACCCGTAATATTATTTTGTCTGCCGTCGACTTCTAACACGGCGATACCGCAATTTGAACATTAAAATCTGTTGGAAATCCATCCTAGCACTGTCCACGAATCGCTGATGTGCTGAGCGTGTACACCGAATAGGTTAGTTTTTTTCTTCTTTTTTTTAGCTATTTATTAAGGCATTACCTAATTGCATAGCTATTTATTTTGAATTTAACAAATTGCTCATGCAATTATTCTATATTGAATACTTACACGAAAACAAATTATGTGTACCCAAGTTCCGTAAATCAATTAAAGGTATGCGGGGTAGGGGGCAGCTTTCTTAAGAAGAAGTGTTCAGACTAAGTTTAGTTACTCCAATTTCAAGTTCCATTTTTAGAGGTTTTTTTGTCTGTTTGGCATATTTATGCTCATTTCTATTTTATCGGGGATGTTATACATATTTTTAATATTCCTATTCATATTATTATATCAATTAGCATTTTTTATGGATACACTATGGAACAATCAACATTTGATGGGAAAAAACGGGTTAGTTTATATTTTTTCATTATATAAAATGTTTGGGAATTCGAACGTAACATAAAATGATTAAAATTAAACAGCTACCTGTATAGTAATAATTACTCCATTCAGTTCATCAGTATTTTGAGTATACATCACGATTAGATGGAATGATTCCATTAGAAACGTTCTATTAAAATCTATCTAAAATCTAAATGGAAAATATAAATTGTCTTATCTACTTGATACTCGTACATAAACAGCTTAACAAGAGTTACTTGGCATTTGGAGATTGGATAACTGAAGACTGCTTCAATCGTTATTGTGACGCGTGCGCGCGTATATTCGTCCAACGATAATATTTTATGTATTCGTATTTATATACTTTGTCTAGTACATTGTAATTCTTTTGATAAATATAAATTATATAATTAAATATTCAGTATTAACGAATACATTTGTTTCGAAAGTTTCAGATCTAAAATTAATGACTGACAAAGACTTACATTATACGCAGTTCAATGAGGCTCAAGAATTGTATTTTAAATTATTTTTATTTCAATTTTTACATTAAAAAATAAAATATGAAAAAATTAATGGATTTTCACATAATTTTTTTAAGTAAGAATATTTTAATGCATCATTTTAGATATTTAGTGCATATAAATGCATGTTTTTGAACACTTTAAGGCATATTTCAATACATATTTTACCAATTTTGAATGTATAAATGCATGCTTATTTAAGCATTTTTTAGAGCATGAACTTACGAGGCCTGATGATAATATATCGCATTTTATACAGATTTACCCATCAATACATTACCTAATTTTTTTTTTTCTATATTATTTAAAAAAATCTTGTTTTTACAATTAATTATGTGTACCGTCCAGTTTTTCAAAACATTATCAACAACAAGGCGACAAAATATTTTTACAGGATGACATTAGGCCATCTAGCTAACTAGTTTAAAATATGTACAGTTTCAAAGAGTTGATAGAAAATTTTTTCGCATGAAAATGCATAGAACTACGATTGCATACCGATGCATACGAACAAACAAATGCGTTTTAGGCGTCATAATGTAAATTTGATTCGACCGACAACCCGTTTTTTTTCATCCGTCTCGTTACCACCGGTTTAACGGTACTCATGTCGAGACAATCAAACTCAGGGGCGTATTTACAAATAAATTATGAAGAGAGGGGGCACAAAAATATATTAAATACGTAGTCAAACACTCTTAAAAACAAATGAATATAGTGGTATGTCCAGAATATTTTAATAGAGGGGGATGTAATAAGTAATAATACATTTAAACGCGTTGTGGGAATAATATCAAAGACACACATAAAGGGATTTACGGGTAAAATGGGGGAAAGAGGTAATAAAAAAATATTATAATAAGTGGTATCGAATGTCAATGATATCATATCACGATATACCACCGTGTGCCCGTGCGTGAAAAGTGAGAAAACCTAAAGAGATTAATACTCTCAGTAATAAAATAGAGTATAAAAATACGATGAATGGGGGTGGGGGCACGGGTCCTATGGTCTCCCTTAAATACGCCCCTGATCAAACTTGTCGTTGGCTGCAAATTTTGACTGAGTTTGATACCGTAATACATTTATACGTCGTGACTCTTGCATTCGTATTTTTCAATACACTTGCCTCAGTGGCTCGTACGACTACAGTATTTTACACCGAGTAAGTTTTTCAATATTTACTCGCATACTGTAAGTATATTTCACTTTGGTATGTTCTAAACTATAATTTCAAATATATTTATGTATGTATGGTAATTATTTCTAAAAAACGTCTAGGAAATTCCATGACATAATACCTTTTCACGATGCTGTTCTATATTTAAATTTTTATTGAAAAACACAAACGTATTTTTAGAGTTGTCCGTCTTTCTACCCGACCGTTTTTTCCACCATGACATGAGACGAGTCTCATCACTCATGTTGAATTTTAAAATCTTTGCATAACATATTTATTATTTACCTACTTCCTTCATATGATCAAATCGTACATACATTTACGTTTATGTGCATATCAAGAAAAAAAGATAAACGATCACAAACATAAAATATTAAACATTTATCATAAACAATATAAAAAATGCTGAAACAATTTAACATTTTTGTACGATCATGTTGCTACAAATGTGCAACGCATGCAGTTCGCTTTTATGGTAATTAAATAAATAAATTTCATAATAAGTTAATTTTAATAGTTTGATAATAATAATGTAATAATATTACTCATGAGTATTAATCATCATAGACATTATAAAAAATATATTAGTTGTAAATACTTCGCAATAACTATATGGTTATATAGAAAATAGATAAATGCGTTATTTTATTTTGTCCACAGATCGAGTACATAACAATAATAATCTAAGTTTTATACGAATGTTCAGTATGGTATTCCAACTCATTCGTATTGTAAAAAATAATATTTAATATACGTATGTAATATTCAATATTTACAAATATTTATTTTTTTTTATCAACATACTTTTTTCATTACTATAGTTTAAAAATTAAAACCTATATGTCGTTCATCACTTTAACAAAACACTGATAAAACATACTTTTTGGTATTCAAAATACATATAATGATTGTCTAATAGTAATGACTTTTTTCGATTCAGATTAGAGAGATCGAATGTTTGAAATATTTCTATTACAAATTATATACAATATAAACAATATTATTTTCACTAAAAAATTGTTTTCATTCAAGAATTGTTATCGGTTAATTGGTCTTTAATTTTTTATTTTTTATTTTTTTTTTTAAATGTATTTGTTTAACCGAAAGGTAATAGTACGAAATTATGAAACAAGATTTCTAAATTAACAATTAAACAAGCTATAACAATAGTAGTTTCTTTATACGTACACATTAAAGAAACTACTATTGTAGAAAAAGAATTTATCAAAGAAAAAAATCAATTTTTTTTAATTCGTTACAATTAGTTAACATTATATTGATAGGTCCATAACAACTGTAGTTTTGAGTGTGAAGACTTATAAAAAATGGAATATAGTTTCTAGAATAAAAGGTAGGAACATTAAGTGTTAATATGACATCCAGTAAAACAAAATCTTCAATATTATTATTTAATAAATTGTAAACAAAATTTACATCTAAATATTTTTTTTTTTGAGCTAAAGATACAATACCTAGTTTTTCTCTTAAAGAAAATTCAGTGTTAACTGAGTTTTTAAATTTATTAATCAGTTGACGTAAAAAAACTATTTTCAACTTTTTCAGTTTTATTAATTAAAGTTTATTGATATAGATTCCATATTATAGAACCATATTCTAATATTGGACAAACTAGTGCATAATACAGAATTTTCCAACAAATTGGGTCATTAAATACCCGTTTATTTCTACAAATGAAATCTAAAATTCGCATTGTTTTGTTATGAATAATATTAATATTATTTTGGAAGAAAAAAATCACTTGAGAGTTATTTCTAGGTCTTTGATTTTATTTACTGGTTTTAAATTGAATTGATTTATCAAAAATTCAAATAGATGTTTATTATGAGTAAAATTGATATGTAAACAATTTTCAGTGTTCAATGAGATACCATTTATGTCACAACAATTATTAAATTTATCTAAATAATCTTGTAATTTTAAGCAATCATTACGATAATTTATTATACAATAAATTTTTATATCATCTGCAAATAAAGAATATTTGCAATTACCACTTGCAAATTTAATGTCATTAAAGAATAATGGGGATATATGTCCAACCTAGGGTACGCTCTAATGAACCTCAAATTTATCGGAAATATTGCCATTGATTATTATATTACAATTGAAATTAATTATGACTTGCTGCTTTCTATCTAGAAGATGACTCCAACCAAAAGCAAAGTGCATCAACCATACTTAAATTTCGTAGCTTATTTATTAACAAATTTATGTTGACTGAATCAAATGTTTTTTAAGATCAGTGGATACAGCATCGATTTGGCCACCAATTTCAACAGTTTTCAAAATGTTAGTATAGAAACGTAAAAGATTTGTCGTGGTCATTTTTTGTACAGTGAAAGACGTGTTGTTTATCAATTAAATTAATTAAATATTTTAAATAGTATATAGGTTTTAATACATACTCAAAATTTTTAGGCAAGATAGTAAGTTTTGAAATAAGTCTAAAGTTCGTTGCAAATGTTTTATCATCTGATTTAAAGATAGGATGTATAAAACTGATTTTCCAAAATAGTGGATGAGAACAAGATGAAAGAGATAAGTTAAATAAGGTGTAAATAGAACAGCCTAATGCATAACATCAATTTTGAAATAATATCGCAGGTAAATCAGGACCAGCTTTCTTGTTATTACCAATGGTACTTAATGCTTCATAAACATATTTTAACAAAATGAATATGTTAGAGATATTTAATTGACTATTATTAGCATTTTTAGTAACAGGTGAAGTTGAACTATTAATAATGTGTGTAACAGAGTAGAAAGTATTGAAATAATTTGCAAACATATTACTAATAGACATATCATCCTCACAACTTTCATTTTCATGAGACATAATTTTAGGATATGTTGGATTTTTCATTCAAGTTTTAATAAAATTCCAAGACTGTTAATCTTAGATTAATCTACTTACTATTTAACAAGCTTGTTATCGATTAACGATTTAAAATTACAATTTGAAGTTATATTACAATTATTATTAAAACGAATGTTATTTGCATAATCACTAAATCGAGACAAATTTAGTAATTTAGAATGGAATACTCTTATTGTATTTTATAAACCAATTTGTATCGTCGCTATCTCTTTTTCTGGCCAAGTCAGTACGTAACTGCTTGTGTGGGCTTGTTGGGTAGCTGCCTTATCTTCGCTAATCGATATTTGACGCGCAACGATCAATGTGGCGAAGTTGAGATTTAGATTTGAAGACATTTATTACATCGGAGAATGGTTCGAATTTTAATAAAAGAGGACGGGTCTTTTGTCCAAAATTTCCCAAACGTCTAACATGTACAAATTTTATGCAGGATAAAGATAAGTCAATAAGTAGTTCCCGAACAGGTACTTCTGAATCAGAAGACACTTCATGAGCACAATCAGGTACATTGAAAATAAGGACATTATGTTTTCTATTAATCCTATCACGAAACTCATTATAAATATTATTAAAATTAGATAATAGCGATAATGTTTGGGTGATTACAGTTGTAGCAACTTTTTTCCGAAACGAAGATAACCCAGATTCTAAAACATGCTGGTTTGAAAGATAACTCTAAACGAAAATCATCCATTGACGTTTTTATCGCATTGTAATTATTTTCCAAGCGAAGTAACTTATTATAAATATTTTTTTAAATAAGAGCCACGAGAAGAAATCTTAGATTGTACAGAAGTTAACAGATTCCAGATGTCTGATAACGTTGGTTCTTTTGATTGAGGTGCCTTGAACTTGTTGATTTTTTAATAGATGTATCTTTTTTAGAGTTATGTGAGTTCATTTTAGAATAGTATTTTATTAAAACTATGTAAAATTTTAAAGTTACCCAATAAAATTGTTTACAAACTGTAAGTAATAAGAAATAAACAGGATTGTATAGTCACTAGATCACTATGTTTAAATTATATCAAATAAAACGCAATAACGGAGCTAGTTAGGAAAACACTTGCGTTCGGTTTCGATTGCTGCACAGCACTGCATATGTAAAGAAGATCCAATATAAAAATGTGTATACTTCAGTTGTAAATAACTTACAACTTTTATTTTAATAAAAATGATAAAACTCACAGTACGCGGTTAATCGTGGTGTCATGAATTACATAGTTTAAAAGTATAATGGCAATCTTCGAAAACACACAATACGTTAGGAACGGTGACTAGTCGTGGCCACACGTAGTTTTCACGCGATTCCTCCGTATGGATTCGTTTCCAGTGAGCGATTGCGGCTTTGTGACTATAAATGGGCTGTTGCGACACGCAGCTCCACTGTCAGTCAAAAGCAGCATACAAACGACAGTGACCAGCGGTTTTTACTAATATTTTCTATTTCGTACTATATTTAAGTCCACGGCCACAGAAATTTGCCGAAGTCGTATTTTTGTCTGATCGAGAAGACATACGAATCTAAGAAACGCGTTATAATCCCGTACTTCATGACTTATCGAAATCAAACCACGACGACAACATTTTGAAGGTTAGTATGTGGAAAAATATTCACATACAAGCTGGTAAGTGTCCTTATTTAATTTAAACGTTCAAGTATTTCACAATCGACATCAAAAGTTCACCGTGTAAAATAAAACAGTCAACATAAATATATACCAGACAAAATAAACGGGCACCGTAAACCGCACTAATTATTGTGGTTTTTGACGAGCCGTAGTGACCGTTCGCCGGTTGATCACCCCGGTAGCCGAGGCTTGGACACCGTAACTTTATACCGAATTCGCTACGAACGCGGATTATGTTTGTCCGCTTTCCAAACAAATACTAAGTTTAAAAAAAATAACCCCGTTCGTATATCTTGTTTTCGCTGTAAATATTTATGTTTAGTTTTTTCTTGCGTGGTAGGTGAACGGATATAGTCTGTTACAAAAACCCTTTTTCAGAAAGGGGTTGAGAATGATGTACTTTTCAAATGTATTCACTGTCCCTGGGGTGCTCAATCATGATGTTGATTTTTTTTTTAGAAATCATAAAATCGGTATTTTTTTAAAAGATCTCCTTAAAGGAAAATAATATTCATATTTACTTAGTACGACAGTGTTTTAGATTACTTTACTCAATTTAAAATATAACCTCAATAAACGTATTATTATTATATGTTATGTAAAAATTTTGTAATACATACAATGTAAATTCAAAGTTCGTAAATCATTCGGAGGATTATTCAAATCCGTTGAATAAACCATGAATCCAAAATGCCTATCTATATTATCTTATTCATTATTCGTTTTTTTTTTCAAATCGATTAAAAAATAAATTATGAAATTCTAAAAAAATGTATTTATATTTACTCGATCTTATTACAAACGTGTACGTCGTCGTATTAAGGTAAAAGTTTTATTCAATATCCGTTTGGTGCGGCTTAATATTATTACATAGTGTACATACACAGTATGATGCGTACCTGTGAATAATATTAGTTTAAAAGAAACGTGAGTTACCGTCAACCGAAAACGCGTTCGCGGTTTTCACTATTTTATCACTGACATAATACTAAAACCTAACTAAAACGTCATCTTCCAATGCGAAAAATGTTTTATAAATTACACGGCATAGTGAAAAAATCACCCCTCTGAAAATAAAATAACACGGTGAGATTATTTCAAAATAATGCGTTCTTTTCATTTGTTGTCATTATTTCCTACTGGTTTTTAATTTAAACGCGCGCTGCGTATTTATTGCTTATTGCTCACAAATACCATATCATAACGTATGAAATTAAACACGTGTTTGTTTTGTTATTAAAAACTGTAACTGGAAAACGATAATTAAAAATTACATTTTTTATTGTAACGTGTCACGAGGGACAGGGGTCTTTTTCATATTACCCACGCGCTCGTGCATGAGCTTAGCACTCCCCGAAGAGTATTAATACAACCTAGCGAGATTTTCTTTAAAGGCATAAAAACCTATTAAGACATAAACTTCTAAACTGAAAAATATAGCGTGAATATGCACGGTGCTATTCGGAGCCACGCCGATTTTTTAAGTAAGATGTTAAAAACGAAAAAAAAAAATTGATCATAATTATAATTTATAGTAACATAATTGCATGCGTATTACGGGACGGAAAAGTAAAAATTACTGATTTATAGTGCTCGATAGCAGGTATCTACATAAGTTTTTTGAATTTCATATTTTTAAAACGTATCAAGTAAATACTTACGGTCGGTTTTTTTCGAACGAGTTCTACAATTATTTAAAATGAATACAATATTGTTTATGCACCGTAATACTTTTAATAAATTAACTTTATTACTCGTTCCGAAAACAATCGTAACATTTGACCTACACAATAGACGTACCGAATGGACTTGCGAACTTTTTAGTTGGATTATTGTTATTATAATTATTATTATTATTATTATTATTATTGAATTGTACTGAAATCGACAGAGAAACAAAATATACGTACATCAGATTTGCAAACGGTTTTCCTTCTTCACTAGTATATAAGATTACCAACAGTATCTTATAATAATTACATTCCACAGTATTCATAGACATTTTCTAGTGTAATAAATTTCCATACAAAAATATCCGCCGTGCTAATAGATTACGTCTTGCTGTAGTCAGACATTGAAAACAACACATTCTAGTCACTATAGTAAACAAGTAAATTACCAAAAGCTAGAATGAATGAAATGTATGTGATAAGATAGCCTCAAAGTACTGTACACGATTGGAACAGAAAACTACATTAATTAACATTCTACTTATGAATATATTTAAATAATTAACAGATAAATTATTGCACTACTGTCTAATATCTAGTTGTATAGTAGCTTGCACAAAAATAATTAAGAATTGCATATAATTAAAAGAACAATTTTCAAAAATAAAACGTACAATATTAATATAATTGAGTCTTAAAAATAAATAAATTATAAATATATAAATGTATATAACAAGATGTAACTTAAAAACGAATTATTTCGTTTGGTCATGAAACCGAATATGTAAAGTGTATTTATTAATGAAATAGAATACATTTTTGTTTTGAATTAATTTTAAAATGTTTGTACATATTTTAATAATATATTACGAAATAAAGTCTTATACTTTTTAAAAGTGAATACTAAATACCATAGTTTGGATATTATATCACTAAAAACTAATCAGTTACCTATTACATGGAAAATTTTGAAAAATATAAAAAGCAATTAAAAAACGGTTAAAAAATTTAAATTAAAAAGTTCATAACTTTATATTTTTTAAATATTTAGAGGATTAAAATGACTGAAATATGAATACGCACGCATAAGACATTATCCGTAGATTTCGATAAACATATTACATAAAATCATTTTTATGAAAATTTTTTTTATGTATTCCCTACTCGCCGTCTTATTGCCCGTCATATTTTACTATCATATTTGCTTATTGTATTTTTTTTTTTTTATACAGATTATAAATGTTATTATTTTATATTTTAATAAAAAAAAAAAAAAAAAAAAATGATAATTTTTTTGACATTTTATAACGAAATGTAAGTAGTTGAATTTTTTTAAACCGTCAAAACCACAAATATAGAAAGGAATGAAATGATCGACAAAGCAACGAAATAAACTATGCAACTAGAAATCATATGCAGATTTTTGTTATCTTATCAAAATCTGGCATTAATAAACGTATTTCAACTTCTAATTTTTTTTATCTGCCTAATAATCCTATCCCTAAGACTGACTTTTGTCCTATTCTGAAAAAGTACGTCTACAAACTGTGGCTCAACCAATAAGAAAAACTTCCCATTCATTCTGCCTCCCGATTTAAGGAAATTGTTATTATCATTCCAATTCACCTGTTGTTTTATAATCTTTAACTTACTCAGAAAAACTATAGTTTCCAACTCTAGACTTCGGTTTGGCAATACGTTATTTCCCTCTCATTCCATTAAACTTTCTCTGAACGACTCTCCTCTCTGCACTCATAATAAATTTCCCTCTATTTGCGACATTCCTCATATTCTCTTTGATTTTCAATTCTTATCCACGCAACATGCTTGCTTTTACAATTTATTCAATTCTAGTAAGATCAACTTCGGTTTGAAGTCCATTTCTACTTTACAATCACCTACTGTCATAGTATCTACTATTTCTCTCTTCTACCAAATTACAATTATACCTTTAAATTCGGCAGATTTAGAATATAAATTTCCAGTCATCTTAATCAGAGAGCGCTTCGTTTGTCGTCAGTTATTGTTAATTGTTGCTCATTTATTATTTCGAGTGTCACATACTTGTTGTACTTATATTCGTAGTCGTTAAGTTTTAAGATTGAACTTTAATATGATGAATTCTTCTATTTCAAAAACGTATTAATACGTTACTATTATAATATGATGAAACTATATTGGATTGCCATTTAAATCGCAATTGTAACATGTTCTACTAAGTAATTTTTAATAATTATTTAAGTACATTTAATGATTTGATTAGATTTCGAAGTAAATCGAGATAATACTTTTTTTTTAAATTTGAGAATTTAAAAACGGCAGAACTTTCAGTTTATATATTTTATATATATTTTAATTTATTTTACAGTTTATATACTTTCGAGCTTATATATCATGTACATAACATCCGTGGTCGAGCAGTATAATGCACACGGATCATAAGTTCGACTCCCACCAAATGATTTATTTTTTTTAAATATTTTTTATTCTTTATTTTTCGAGTGTCTAATTCTATCAGTTTCTAAGCTAACACTAAAAAATGGCAAGCTCGAGGAAACGACAAAAATATTGTCACAGACAATAAAAAACGGATACATAACGAGTTAAAGGAAAAATAAGGTTTAATCGTTGATAAACCAAAACCGGGATTTGGAAATTCCAATGATGGGAACACTGCAAAGCATTTCTTTAAAAACCCAGAAGTCTCTGTCGATAGCACCTGAATAAAAATAGAACTTACTAAAAATATGCACATTATATTGATATTGTATTATTTGGATACGAAATTCATGTTACGATAATTTTCACATAATGATGCCAGATATTTCGTAGAGAACTATCATTGGTATAATCTCCTACGTTGCATAACTATTTTATCCATAGGCAAAAATAATTAAATATGCATTATTGCCAATGGGAAATTTATCAGAGGTAGCGCAAGAAGCTCGCAACAAAGATTTAAAAAAATACCGTGAAAATAATTCCAGAAAGTGTAGCCGAGAAAAAACTAACACGGATAAATTCAATCTTTTTTTATTTATACATATATATATATATATATATATATATTAAGACCCGATTCAGTCATTTCAAGCAAAAAAAAGTTGTGTAAAATGAAATTACAATCATTATCTTCAAAAAAACAAACATTTATTAGATTTGCCAGCGCCAATAGTTCAGCCCGATCACAATGATGAATCTGATGATAACAGTGATAGCGATGACGGTAAAATAGAAAAATATTTAGATTTAGACTCGAACACCGATTAATTAATCGGTGTCTGAATCTGAAAACTTTCAATAAAAAAAAAAATTAACGCCCGACGTTTTTTTTTATATAGCCTAATACTTATGTAAAATACTACGAGTTTCACAAATATAAATTAATCTTATTCAAATCTAAGAAAATTATTACATAGAACAATTATTGAGAGAAATCAATTCTTAACTTTGATCGTCCACCGTGCGATGTCGTGGAATACATTTCCCCGCTTTGTCGCTGTAATAACTATTGAAATAAAAAGTAAATATTAGTTACGATACGCTCAATGCTGCTGCTGCTACATTCTACTATTTACGAATAAATACTACCGTGTGAATGCAGCCATTGCACTTAATAATAATAATAATAAATATATTGCTTACCGTTGTAAACTGTTAAATTATTATTATGGGCCGTTATATTTTTTATTTTTCCTCAAAACTGTCAACCAGTAAAACAGCGGTGAAAATGTAATAACATTTAATAGCGCATATTGTGTACTATCTGTGTTGTTCAATCGTACCGTTCTCTTCACAAGCCGTTTATTACGCGTGGGGCGGGCGCGAGGATTTGTTTACACAAAACTAGACGCATATCGAAAATGTTTATCTAGAATAATTTATCGTTAAATCACCGGAAGCTCATGGGACGAAAGGTCACGGAGGGATCTATCGAAGACGACGACGATCATCTTAACCCCGATGCGCATCGCGAGCGCACAGTAGCGGTTGTTCACACGCGCGCGCGCGCTCTCAGAGGCGGTCTCGTGCACGTTCTCCCTCTATATCCGACGAAATGTGCGTGTGCGTGTGCGTTCACCGACGGGTCTGAAACGTTCTCTTTTCCTGTAAAACATTATCGATTACATTGTATAGGGTGTAATCGTGGACACATAAAAACGCTATACCATATGGTCCCCGAATGGTCGCACGCAACTAGAAGTACACATACGTGTATATACGCTCGGTCGTGGACTGAACGATTTCCATCGTTATATCATTGCGCACCGCCGTGTACCACATGTACTCGGATGCCACGCGCACGTTTGTCGCATTATACGACGCAACGCAGGACTGCGGGAACTTGACCGTTCGAACTTCACACAATGTTATCGCGTACTCGTATACTCCGGGGATACGGATCACTAACTGCCGATTAACGCGCGCACGCGTTAAAATGACATTTTCCGTGGCCAGAAACCGTTTTGCCGTACATCGGATGGAAAAATATCGCTAACCACGGAGTTCAGGTGCGCACGTCGGCATAATATGCTGTAACACGTGAACATACGAATTATGCAGGAACGTCGATGAAAAGTCCGGGGTCGTCGAAACTCCGACGAGAAACACATATAAGTTCCCTTGGGCGCTATGTCTTTCGTTCATTCGTATTCCAGCACACCACTTGAACGATCGCTGGTCGAACAAATCAATTGAAAAAAAAAAAAAAATTATATTGTTAATAATATATTAATTATTTTTGGTTTTATTGAACAATTCGGTAGTACAAATGTTATTTATTTTGTACAAATGTTATTTCATAAAGAATATCGGGCCTCACCGAGGAACTTCGTGTGAAGGCTCAGGGTCACTACAATAATTTTTATCGGATTGAAAAAAGGATAATACAAAATTATTGAACGTCAAACATTACATTACAATCATATACGAAATAACATGCTTATACGTTTTACCTGTAAGGATTAATTACATGTCTACAACAATTTCATAAAGTTAAATGGTATATAATATTCAATATACAACGAATAAACGAGTACCTACTTTCTTAACAGAACATTATTTTTTTTAATCAAAATTGTATAGAAGCCGCTTCGTCAATTGTTTTTTTAAATATCGATAATAAGTGAGATAATTATATTTGCTGACACGCGATAAATTAGTTTTGTTACCGAAAATCAAAATGCCATACGAAGGCAAGTGCATTTTGTAATACTTTGGAGCGTATTTTTTATTAATCCCGCGGGACAACTGTATCGGTAGGTTTTTTTACTAAATTTATTTTGACTTTTTTTTTAATATTTAGGATTTTATATTCTCTGTATAAATATGTTATTGGATATTTCGAATCATTCTTTAAAACATCCCGGATCAGTAAATTTTGATTTATCTGTAGACGAGAGAGAATATTGGTGTACGCTGTTCCATGATTTCGTTCGCATTCATTGATCAAACATGGCTTAAACAGCCGTAAACACATTTTCAGATAGACAAAACTGTACTCTTAAATGTCGCGAGAAAAGTTTGGGAACGTTAAGCGCACCCAGGCCATCCCTCCTCCGAAATCGCGCGTGCGGACATACGTGCGCGGCACCGTGCACATTATAATATTGTACCGCGCGAACACCGTATAATTTATAACGCAATAATACGACTTCAACACGGACGGCTGCCGAGAGAATCAAAAAAGGGTGTTGGCGGTGGCGGGTCGTAATTAATTTTCTTCGGGAAATGGAAAAAGAAAAAAAACATGTACCGTATTAGCAGCAGCAGCAGCAGCAGCGAGCTCGGTGCGTTTCAACGCGAAACCCGTGCAGAAAACTGGCCCCCGGAGGCCGATGAAAATTCCTCCCATCCGTCCCTGCTCAGCGATTCGGCCGAAGAATTAAGAAACACCCGAGAAGACGTGCTGCACGACGAAGACGGCGACGGCAACGGCGACGACGAAGGTTTTATGATTAACAAGAGACGGCGGTTGCTCCGGCTTCGCATATCTCGTTCGTAAAATGAATAAACGCCAAGTTAAGTGTATACATATATACATGTACCTAATGCTGCAGTTATGTACACGCTACCCTCGTAACACTTTTCCGTCACTCTCTCCCTCTTCTCTCTCTCTCTCTCTCTCTCTCTCTCTCATTCTCTCTACCCCAGCGAGTCTCCGCGCATCAACCCCTTTGCGAGCAATTCCCGATTTTTACGACGTTTTCATATTTTCCTCTACTCCTCCGGCTCGCCCGAGCGCGTAAAACTCAAATCATATAAATATATCCGAATATACAGCTGCGCAAGATGGGCCAACACGGCCGCCGTGTTTTCTCCGCGCTATTTTTTTTTTCGCACGCACTCACCGCGATAGAAAGAAAATAACAAAATCCATTCGTTCGGGCGAATCACCTTATGGTTACATTTATTGTGGTTCGGGCGAGTCAGAACTGACGGGAGAAATCCAACTCGTTTTGGTACAAAAGCTCAACGCTTCGTTTGACGAGTGAACAAACCGCTGAAAATGCTGTGATTCGCGTGCACGTGCATTCGGTGTAGTTCAAACGCTTTTAGTGAAACTATAATATACTTACTGGTATATTAATATTGATTTCACGAATCGATGTGGTGGTACATTAAATTTATGGAAAAAAACATAAGAAAAATGCATAATAAATCAAATCAAATATCGATGCAATTATTTAACTAACGTGTAAATACATAGTATTGAAGAATCGTTTGGACAAGAAAGAATAATATCTATCCATGTAAATACTTGTCTTCATTCAGTTCAGTAAAGTATTTGTAATTTATTGTAATTGCCAACGTATATATATATATATATATATATTTGTTCAAACGAGCAAAATGATGTGCAACAATTTATATAGATGGCAAAATAACATGATGAGGGATACAATCCAATGGTAGAATCGTGCAGAAATATGTGTGTAATATTACTTTGATAAAAATAAAAATGTTATACTGTTGAAACTAAGTGTATATAGTATTTTTTTCGTCGGACTAATATTTGCTGTCTCAGCCTACGGTCCAAAACGGTGATAAACTTAAATCAATATAAATATATATATATATATATATATATATATATCTAAGTTTATGCCTATGAACGTAGAGAACCTCGGTTAGTTTAGTTTGACGACATCATCCAGCAAGTTATTTGGGAAACTAGCGAAAAAGTCTAAAGACGATGGCTTTGAAGTACCTACTTATTTTTATATACAGTTCAATTTTCGATCCATTGAAGAGTGCCCCGTGAAACTTTTAGTGCTGCGTTTTACTACTGAAAAATGATTACGTAGAAAACAACCCAATAACTTTTAACTTTTTTAATACTAATTCATTTTTCCAAGTTCACTCTATAAAATTCCTGTGAGTCTTCAAAACGCTCACGTTAGTGGCAATCAGATCCTGGTCGTAAAATAAATTCGAATTCGCAGTACAACTTCAAAACGATTTATAAGTTTTCGTTCGTTTTTTATAGAGATAAGTCACCTTTGACAAATGCATATAATTAGAGTTGCCGATTTTTTTAATTTATAAATGCGGGACATTTTTGTGCAGTCCCGTTTTTTCCCCTGTTTGTACAATCAATTAAAATTGTATTATATATGTAAATATATATTTATATTTTTAATGTTTATGTATTTATAACATATAACATTACATAATTATTTCGATCCAAAAACTCTTAAATAGTAAAAAAAATAAATAAAATAAATAAACAAGTAATTCATTTTCATAATTAATCATATATTATCATGCATGTATAATAAACATAATAAACTACAATAATAATTAAAAATAATAATAATAATAAACAGTTTGACGAAGAAAAATTATACGTCGAAATCAAAATAAGAGATTCTTATAACATGAATAACAGAATGAAATAAGAATATCATGTATAAACAGAGGTAAAATAAATTTAAAAAGCTCCTTAAGAGAAAATAACTTTTGAAGAAAAAATAAAGAAAAAAAAAATATCAAAACAAGAATAACATTAAATTTAAAAAATACGAGTAAATGTATAAAAAGTAAACTTATATTTAAAATAATAAATAACTAATAAGCTATTTAAAATACATATAGTGTTGATCTTTAAATTGTATATTCCCTGATTTGTTGCTTGATAATATGGATGTTGTCGTCTTCGGTCAGTTTTCACTTATTGAATGTTACTGTAACAATGCCCAACTGGTCACTTAGATAGGACAGTATGTTCTTGCATCCAGAATTTAAAAAAATCGTTTCTAATGTACTGCATCATCCTTAAGTGAAACCTGTGATTTTAAGCTTAGGGACTTATACTTATTACACCAACCTCTCGTGACTGCTTTGTCAATTATTGATCAGTTAGAACTTCTTATGAAGATTTAATTCCTATAAGCAAATCATGGTGATAATAATTTTTTCTATGTAATGTTTAACCAGAGACTTTTGTCTCCGAATAGATTTGGTCAGTTCGATGATGAGAGATATGTTCTCTGCTATACAAGGGCGTAGGTAAAAATAATTAATGGAGGAGGAAATAATATGTTTAGGTAATGGCTATTTTTATTATTACCTATTTATTTACTAGCTGGGATTTTGACAATAGGGGAGAGAAAGTTGAACCCTCAAACCTACGCCGCTGGTATTTTACATTGATAAACGCAAACGTAAAATTTGGAAACGGCTTGAAAATTGCGAATTATTTTCATACGACCTTTTGCAAGTACAATTTCTGCGGGAAATGAGTCGCCGGTACCAAGACACATGCTTATGCATGTCCAAGGTTTAAAGTGGCAAAGAAGGGCAGGGGGTTCTAATCCATATATCATTTTCAGTGTTTCATATAGTCTCATACAATCACTAAGTAATTAAATATAAATATAATTGTTCAACTGTTCTATTGTGAATAATTATTTTTAACAAACAATTAAGCATTTTCACTTAATAAATAAGAAATGTTAAAAAGGACTCTTTATAAACACTGTAAGGGATAGGTTAACCCTGAGTCCCCCCGCTTTAAGCCCTGCACATGTTTAAATCCTGATTCAGTGATATGTATTTATATTAAATTAATTAAATTAATTCGTTAACAAATCACTAAATCAAAATTTAATCAAGACGATATAAATATAATATTATGATTAACTCCGATTCATAATTAAATCGAAAAAATCTTTCGCTTTTAAAAGATTTCTGTAGAGAAGCGCATTAAAAAAATATTTTGATTATAATGTTCACGATATCCATATCACTTATGAACGATAAGAATTTAAGACATATTGTATTAATAAATGTATAAACGATACAATTTACTTAATGATAAATTATAGTAAATGAGTTGTCATACTGGTTTTTGAGATTAGATACCAGTAACCCTTACTTCTTCAGATATCACTTTTTAGTCTATTTAGTCTACAGTCGGATATCATTTTCAATAATTATAAAACAACTTTTTATAATTAATGTTCGACTATATTTATTGTTTAACATCGGCAGTTCTCATATTTGATTTTAGTTAACCATCTCGTCTTGATCTTCACATATAATCACCAAATTAAAATTAATACAACTAGAAATTAAATTATCACGCGGCCAATAATAAGTTTTACGCTTTCAGTAGAATTCATATAGAAATGTAGTATTCTAGAGCAGTGTTTCCCAGCCTATGATTCGCAACCTAAGATTGTGTGGTAAAATATTTTTGATGGATCGCTATTCGTAAGCTAATGACAATTTAAATATCTTAATTATCAGAATAAAATTATGTTTATTAGAATTAAGATTGGCAATGTTGCGTTGAAGTATACAAGTAGTATGTACGAGCTGGTTTGAATTTATTGCTTGGTTTAACATTCAATTTCATTATAACCCTTCGTTTATAAACGAATCCTTTGGACCGATAAATCAAGATTTACCAACAATGGATTGATGTGTAAACAAAATTATTGATTTTGTTAATTCTGCTAAACCCACACTGGTCGTGTGATACTAATTTTAAAACCGTGAAAAAATCTTAGGTATAGGTCGATCGACAAAAAGCTTTTAGTTCCCTATTTTTATGAAAATGTATTCAATGGTAGACGATACTTTGATTTTTTATCAAACCAATGTTGCCAGTATTATCGGATAACGTACCTTCAGATACGCGTCATAAAATGTTCTTCCAACAAAATGGTGCACCAGCGCATAATGCAATTATATTCAAACGTATCCGTCTAATGTATCCGAACTGTTGAATTGGTACGCATGGAACAGTTATTTGGCCGGCACGTGCTTTTGATCGAACACAATTAGATTTCTTTCAAAATTAATGCAAATGCTGAAATCGCCTGTTCCCAAATGCTATGGAGTCGAATTTACAGTGTCAAGTTAATTACAACATAACTTGCGCAGAGTTCTACGTGTAATATGTAAACGGGAACGAAGAACTGTTGAAAAAAGCAAAATATTCCGAAAAGTATGGCCATCCGTGTACTGTGAAATAAATTAAAAAAACAATTATTTTTATGTAACATAAATAAATAAACAAATATTTGATAAAAAAAAAAGGATTATAATTTTTATTAAAAAATTGTGTAATTTTATACACTCTTTCCTAGAGTTCGTAGAACGTCCTGACAAGACCTTAGCCAAATATGATAACCCTAACTACGGGACACGGATCGCACGCGAACACAATGATACTGTGTACTCACAATCATTGCCTCGCAACGGAAGCGATACGCACAGATCGGCTACAATGAAATAATAATGATAATAACAAAAATAGTTATAATATTCACGACTGTTACGTCAAACGTTTAACGACAAAGAGGCTCGTTGTGGCACCGATACGGACTCGCTCGAACTTTGCGATGTCACCAACAACCGGACCCTCGGTACGCTCATAGTACTTTTATCTTGTTCAGCAGCAAATACGTTGTGAGAGTTTACAAGAAAATGTTCTAGAACATTGGCAGATATCTGGAAGCGTGAACGGGAATGGTTTCTTAGCTATCCTAAAAATATCGTCAAATTTTATAATATTCTATAGTTTAATGCATAATTTCTTAACGAAAAGTTTTTCAATGTAAAATGAGAACGGATGTAGAAGAAATCAAAATTTTCGTACATGGCGAAAACATATTTAAATTTAATTATTAACGTCATTTATTGAGCAAGTTTGTATAGAGTATGGTAATATTATCATTTTATTTTTTTCCTGGTTTATTACAATTATTAATTATGATTTGTTACATTATTTCTTCGTCTCAAATTACTATTCAATATGATACTCAGTTTTTTTATTTAAAAATACAATTATAATGAAAGATAAAAAATTGTCCGAGAACAAAACAATGATAAATATTATATGATATAGATACAGTTTTGTATGGCTGCTGTTGATTTCAAAATGAATATGTTTTTGATTACGAAATTCCAATTTTTTAAATAAGATATTAAAATGACCACCACACTCATCCTCGTATAGTTCATGAAACCTGATCAATCTTCTATTCTGAGCTCCGTTAATTATGGATTTGATAGTAATTTAAAATATTTCACCTGAAAATCCAATCTCGCACCTATATTTTTATTTTATTTGTACAATTAGAAATAATTTGATTTCCATACTATTGAGTTATAACTAAGACTGCCAATTCTAGTTCAATTTTGACTACTGATAAATAAGACTTGGACAGACATTTTGTAACCTAGACACTGTCATCAGTGCTCAAACTCAAGTAACACTGATTCGTGGTTGACAAACATGTCTACTTTCATAAATGTAAACCAACATTTATTTTACTTTCGCTATAAACATATTTGCATAGCATTATGATATTTCTTTTATTGTTATATATATATGAATTAATTATATAATACGATTGTGTGCCATCTTTATCAAATATGTAATACCTAATACGATTTTACATTTAAAATATTATTTATGTAATGTTGATAATAAAAAATTCGAAAATATATTAGTTGGCCAACATAAACATACAAGTAAATTCACTTAGCAAAATTATCTAAACGTCCATGTAGATACGTCTGACTAGGTAAACAGACTCGTATCGAACATTAATTATTCGAAATAGACAATTTTTAACCACCTAAGATTTTTACGTCGAAGAATTTCACGTCGCTTTCGTGTGAACTCCGCGATCAGTAAAAAACGAAAAATGGAAAAACAATGTCAACATACTTTCGTCAACAAGCCCTTTTACAAGTGGTTTCGCAGATGTATCGAATGTAGCAAAAGAAAAATATGGACACCGATGGCGAAATGCTCGGGATGCAAGAACTACTGTCATCGTAAGTGTATAAAACGAGACGGCTGCGCGTGCACCGGGTCGACGGATCACGTCAAAACGATGGCACTGGTAAGTTAATTTGCGAATAGACCGAAACGTGTTAAAGTGCGATTCCTATGGACGCGACTGCGATGCGATTCGAAATTGCTAAGCGCTCGACTGCCGCCGCAACGTGTCGGACCACTTGCAGAAATTCACTGCGAACAATAAGATTGTATTCTTCTACAATAGTTGTCCGTTTTTCTTTTCCGAAATATCAATCACATTTTCTTCTTCTAACGGTTCGTTTAGGACCATCGTCACTTCCATCGATTACACTACGCAATTTATTGTGCGTAAAATACTTTATGAATCATTTTCCAGCCTTCCCAATTCCCAAACATTATTCGCATCTATGTGTGTATAGATCGGCGCCAGTGCGTTAACACATACTTTTAATCTGTTATTACACTCTGATGTTATTAAACATTTATATTCCATTTTTTAAACAGACGACGAAAACGATAGAATGGAAAAGCAATGAAAATGTCCAAAATGTAAACGATGAAAACAGTTGCGTAATTGTGGACTACCCAGAGACTAGCGCGGATGTCTCGTGCGAAGTTAATGATCTTGGTACCGGAATCGTAGTGCAGGACCAAAGTACTGAGCCTATAGACGACGAATCGGTGCCTGATGTAGGCCCAAACGCTACAGATACGGAGCCTTCTAGTGACGAGATTCCGGTTGAGGAAAGCAGTACAACGCTTGCAAACGATGAAGTACAACCAAATGAAACTGAGTTGTCATCGTCAACTCGTCCATCGACGCGGCACGTGTCGGGTAAGAAGTGACTATTTTTTTCATGTTTTCAAATCCATTTATTAAAATTCATGATTAATGAAATAAATAAAATTCCATTCCCGTGGTGCAACATACTGTTTAACGACACGATATGGGCACACGTTGTACCGTTGCAGAAGTTCGCTGGGTGAACATGGAGTTTCCTCGAAGCTGTTGGCCTACTCGGACACTTTTTATATACGCGAAGCCGATTGCGGGTTGTGCTGATTTCAAGCTCGCACCATACCGCCAGCCAAAAGATAGTGCCGACACAGATAAAGGCCGGAAAGATGATGACAATGATCAGAAGAATGACGGCACCGGGGATAAAGAATTGATGTAGCCACTGAGCTTTTAGATATATTGTACTACGCTCCCATTTTATTCTAAAAACGTCAATATATCTCATAACATCTAACATTTTCGGTAACGAATAAGGAGAGTAGTCAGTTCACTTTTCAAAAATACATTTCATCGGATCACGTTTCGTGTATAATTGATTTGCAAGAAAGTAATAAAACTTAGGTCCAATTATTTGTCTAGCATTATAAAATATGAATACGGTTTAAAATCATTACAATAAAAGACAAACATTTCGGAAATTACTGATGTAGATTCTAGATATGAGCATAGGTAACAACGGTTAGGTTACAATAGTTAATTTTGAATTGATTGTCGTCATAATTGTAATTCAAAACGTTTTCAATTATAATTTTAAAAACAATCAATTCAAAATAACCGTTGTTACCTATGCATATAACTAGTATCTGCAAAGGTTATTTCAGAATTCTTGGTCTTTTATAGTAATTTTTTAACCGTACCTTTACATTTTAGACGAACAATATGACGTAAATTTTATTATTTTATTACAAATATAAGAATACGGTTTAAAATTATTAAAAGAAAACCAAATTGGAAATAACTGTTGTAGGATCTAGGTATTTCATCGGTAACAACGGTTAACTTTGAATTGATTGTCGTTATAATTATAATTTTAAACCTGTTGTAGTTCATAAAATGATTAACTTTCTTCCTATTGTTATTTAAACATTATATGAATTACGCCATATTTTACATTATATGTCGTCATAATTAAAATCTAAAACATGACATAATTCATCTAATGTTTAACTAACGATTGGACAATAGTTAAGCATTTTACGAACTTCAATACGTTTTAAATAATTATTATGTAAATAATTATTATGAGGACAATCCATAATTAACCGTTGTTACTCATACACAAACCGAAGACCTACAATGATTTTTTCCGAATTCTTTGTATCTTTTTAGTATTAATTTTAAACCTTATCTTATTCAATAATTCAAGACAAACAATAGGATATGTCTTATTATTTTCTTACAATAATAAAAATACGGTTAAAAATATTATTTTAAAAACAAACAATTCGAAAATAACTACTGTAGGTTCTTAATATGTGCCTCGGTAGTAGTAACGATTAATTTTAAATCCATTGTCGTCATAATTATTCTTTAAAATGGCTTGTAGTTCATATATTGCCTAACTAACGATTCGACAAAATTTAAACAACTACAACACATTTTAATTAAAATTATGACGACAGTCAATTGAAAATTAACCACTATAACCTAACCTTTGTTACCGATGCTCATACTTATAAACTACAACAGTCATTTTCTAATTGTTTTTCTCTTTTAATCATATTATTAAACCTTATTCTTATTTTATAATTTTTGACAAACAATATGACTAAAATCTATTATTTTCCTACAAATAAATTATAAATAAAACATAATACGACGAGATGTATTTTTAATAAGTGAACTATTTATTCTGCTTTATTTGTGTCTAAAATGTTAGATGGTGTTGTATACTTGAAAATTGTACTATTTATCTTTATAAAAATATAAGAGAAAACATAAAAAAAAAAGATTTATTTATTTAGTTTCTGGTACCTAATCATAATTCTTGATAAATCGTGTATTAGTTATAATTAAGAGTATCCAACTCAAGTTTCAGAATTGCATACCATAATCTTAATTCGAACTAAATGTATACAAAAATTGTGTTCATGTAAATTAAATCGTTAATTTTAATTTTTTTAAATTTAATTAATTCAAAACATTAAATAAATACAAAATTTGAATTTTATATAAATCTAAAATATAAACATCAAAGTTATATGAAATAACATTATATAACCATCATATAAGTTAAAATAGTATGTACAAAACTTTTTGATTAAAATTAGCAGTAGGCCACAAGCGGCCGCGGACCGCGTTTGACTTGTATGATTCACACAATGTACGCTGACATTTCGTTATGCTTAAATATTACTTTCAGATATTCTTGTAATATTATAATTGTTTATAAAAATATGGAGTTTGAAATTAAAGTCTCGTAAATTATTATAATCTATTTAAAACCAAAATGTATCATAGATTTGTGTAAAAATATAAAATTTACTAAATCATTTTTCTTTCATTTTCTTAAATGTATGACTGTTTAAATAAAAAAGTACAAAAAGTAACTAATATTTAAAAAAAACAATTAGCAATAAAATTTCTAAGATTTTTAACAATGTTAATTAGGTTTGCCTGTACCTGCAGATTAATTAACTACAATTATAGGCACATCCAATTCTAAACGAAAAAAATATATTTCTCGTACTTATCACGATCCTTTTAATTTTTTTAGAGACACTGGCAATTCAATGCCTTTACGATTAAATCGAGGAATTTATTGTACTATTATTAATTAAAAATAATGAAAATAAACAATGGAATCCAAATTATAAACAACTGATTCAAAATAATATTTGTAGTTTTCTTATTTTCTTTCAAAAAATGAAAACTAACAAACATCAAAGACATTTTTAAATAAATGAATCTTGGTTTCAAACTAAATTTTAATTACCATATTTTTTTGAAAAAAACGCTTGGCCAAAGATCGTGGACGTTCAAAAAAATTTTCCAGTGTTCTATTAGACCAAAATTGAAAAAAAAAACAATGTTTTATTTTTTCAAATTTTACAGGTATAATAGAACACTGGAAAATTTTTTAAAGTATACTTTTATAAAGTAAGTTTATAAGTATACTTTTATAAGTATACTTTTTAAAGTATACTTTATTTGAAATTAAATATGCTATCCAAATTAACTTTTATAAATCAGGTAAAATATGTTTATGAAACCTTATACAAGAGATATCCTTAACACCCACAAGTAGTAAATAATTAGAAAATTTTATTTCGATTCGTTAAAAAATATAAAACCTATACTTTACAGTCCAAAAAGAGCTCTAGCTTTTATAATTGACAATTACCAAACAAAAACTCAATGTATTTATATTCGAATAGAAACAAAAAAAGAGAAACGCGAACATTTATCTATCATATGAAAAAATAAGAATCGGAAAACAAAATTGTTGCCCTAATAATATATTAGTAACAGAAACGTATTGTGACATAACCCTTTAAAATCTTTTGGATCATACTACGAAACGAGTTTGTCAGATTAAAACAAATTAAAAACAAAATAATTTTTTTTTAATTTTGAAATTTTGTAGAAATGAGGTTGCGATTGAAGCAGCAGCTATTATATATTGGTAAAATACTGTTTGAGATGAGCCGTCAAGTGAACTTTTTATGTTTTCAATAGTACTTTTGATTCTACCATGTTTAAATCAAACTGAAATTATATATGATAATATTATATGTATATTGTTCATTTGGTGCTTTCAGTGCCGGGCATTGTATACAATATCTGATTTAAGTGAATAATTATCTAAATGACTTAAATAACTCGGACATTGTAAACTTTTTCCGGTCAGTGTTTACAGTAACTATTTATCCGTTTTGACCGTAACATATCCATTAAATATATTCGGTGTCTAATTGCCGTTGAATAGGCCTCAACCGCGATTTTCCTCTAAGGCGGCAATTTTTTTTTTTTTCATTTATTTCTTAATATCACTCAAAGATATTTAAAGAAATTATTCATTAGCATGTATCTCGACCTTGTGAGAAAGTACAGAAAAAATTCTCTAATCTTTGACGGATATCTGGAAGTGAGAAAGGGGGGGTCTTAGATGCCTTAAAATAATTGTCAAATTTTAAAATATCCTTTAGTTTAATGCATATTTTCTTAATAAAAATATTTTCAATGTAAAATAACCACGGACATGTATCAAAATTCTCGTACGTGGTAAGAACTTTTTTATACGAGTATTTATTTGTTATCGTCATTTATTAACCAAGTTTCTTCATAATATGATAATATATATATTTATTTTGGTTTATTGCAATTATTCATTATTATTTGTTAAAATATTTATTTTTTTTAAAAAAAACTATTAAATATAATATTCAGTTTTCATATTTATGAATATTATTATAATGGCAGGAAAAAAATATTCCGAGAACAATACAGTGAAATGTATTCATTTGTACGAAACTCATTAAGTTTTGTGGAAACAATGTGATTTTCAGCTCTGTCTTAGCTGATATTATTTCTCAGAAAAATGTGTTCAGTTTTTAAATACGAGTTACCAATTTTGTTAGTAAAACATTAAAATTACTATCATTCATACTCATATAGTTCTCATGAAACCTGATCGATCTTGTATTCTGAGTTCCGTTAATTTTGGATTTGTTAGTAATCTAAAATATTTCATCTGAAAACCCAATCTCGCACCTATATTTTTCTTTCCTTTTACAATTAGAAATAATTTTATTTTCACGCTCTTGAGCTACAACCGAGTCTGTCAATTCTAGTTCCGATTTAACTACTGATTAATAAGACATAGGAATAGACTAGGACAGACATTTTGTAACCTAGATACATGTCATCAATACTCAAACCCAAATAACACCGATTCGTGGTTCACAAACGTGGCTACTCTCATAAATGTAAACCAGCTTTTATCTTACATTCGCTCTAAACATATTTCAATAGCATCAGGGTATTACTTTTATTGAGAATATATTAATGTGTGCATGAATAACACAAATGGCTTCGACCGTCCACAGTCGGTATCTAAAATGCAATAATTATTATTATTATGCAATTGGAAATGTATTATTTATGATCTTGAAATGCTCGTATATTGTGTTTCTGTAACAGCTGTGTACTAGCATACACAAAAGAAGAAAGATTCTATTTTTTAAATTAGTATAAGTGCCAATGTTGAATTTATAAAAATTAGTTACTCTGAATAAAAAAAATATAATATATCATATTATGTTATACACGTTGATAATAAAAAATTCGAAAATATATTAGTTGGCCAACGTAAACAAACAAATTCACTAGGCAAAGTTATCGAAACGTTCATGTAGATACGTCTGACTAGGTAAACAGACTCGTATCGAACATTAATTAATCGAAATAGACAATTTTTAACCACCTAAAGATTTTACGTCGAAGAAGTTCGCGTCGCTTTCGTGTGAACTCCGCGATCAGTAAAAAACGAAAAATGGAAAAACAATGTCAACATACTTTCGTCAACAAGCCCTTTTACAAGTGGTTTCGCAGATGTATCGAATGTAGCAAAAGAAAAATATGGACACCGATGGCGAAATGCTCGGGATGCAAGAACTACTGTCATCGTAGGTGTATAAAACGGGACGGCTGCGCGTGCACCGGGTCGACGGATCACGTCAAAACGATGGCACTGGTAAGTTAATTTGCGAATAGACCGAAACGTGTTAAAGTGCGATTCCTATGGACGCGACTGCGATGCGATTCGAAATTGCTAAGCGCTCGACTGCCGCCGCAACGTGCCGGACCACTTGCAGAAATTCACTGCGAACAATAAGATTGTATTCTTCTACAATAGTTGTCCGTTTTTCTTTTCCGAAATATCAATCACATTTTCTTCTTCTAACGGTTCGTTTAGGACCATCGTCACTTCCATCGATTACACTACGCAATTTATTGTGCGTAAAATACTTTATGAATCATTTTCCAGCCTTCCCAATTCCCAAACATTATTCGCATCTATGTGTGTATAGATCGGCGCCAGTGCGTTAACACATACTTTTAATCTGTTATTACACTCTGATGTTATTAAACATTTATATTCCATTTTTTAAACAGACGACGAAAACGATAGAATGGAAAAGCAATGAAAATGTCCAAAATGAAAACGATGAAAACAGTTGCGTAATTGTGGACTACCCAGAGACTAGCGCGGATGTCTCGTGCGAAGTTAATGATCTTGGTACCGGAATCGTAGTGCAGGACCAAAGTACTGAGCCTATAGACGACGAATCGGTGCCTGATGTAGGCCCAAACGCTACAGATACGGAGCCTTCTAGTAACGAGATTCCGGTTGAGGAAAGCAGTACAACGCTTGCAAACGATGAAGTACAACCAAATGAAACTGAGTTGTCATCGTCAACTCGTCCATCGACGCGGCACGTGTCGGGTAAGAAGTGGCTATTTTTTCATGTTTTCAAATCCATTTATTAAAATTCATGATTAATGAAATAAATAAAATTCCATTCCCGTGGTGCAACATACTGTTTAACGACACGATATGGGCACACGTTGTACCGTTGCAGAAGTTCGCTGGGTGAACATGGAGTTTCCTCGAAGCTGTTGGCCTACTCGGACACTTTTTATATACACGAAGCCGATTGCGGGTTGTGCTGATTTCAAGCTCGCACCATACCGCCAGCCAAAAGATAGTGCCGACACAGATAAAGGCCGGAAAGATGATGACAATGATCAGAAGAATGACGGCACCGGGGATAAAGAATTGATGTAGCCACTGGGCTTTTAGATATATTGTACTACGGTCCCATTTTATTCTAAAAACGTCAATATATCTCATAACATCTAACATTTTCGGTAACGAATAAGGAGAGTAGTCTGTTCACTTTTCAAAAATACATTTCATCGGATCACGTTTCGTGTATAATTGATTTGTAAGAAAGTAATAAAACTTGGGTCCAATTATTTGTCTAGCATTATAAAATATGAATACGGTTTAAAATCATTACAATAAAAGACAAACATTTCGGAAATAACTGATGTAGATTTTAGATATGAGCATAGGTAACAACGGTTAGGTTACAATAGTTTATTTTGAACTGATTGTCGTAATAATTGTAATTCAAAACGTTTTCAATTATAATTTTAAAAACAATCAATTCAAAATAACTGTTGTTACCTATGCATATAACTAGTATCTGCAAAGGTTATTTCAGAATTCTTGGTCTTTTATAGTAATTTTTAACCGTACCTTTACATTTTAGACGAACAATATGACGTAAATTTTATTATTTTATTACAAATATAAGAATACGGTTTAAAATTATTAAAAGACAACCAATTTGGAAATAACTGTTGTAGGATCTAGGTATTTCATCGGTAACAACGGTTAACTTTGAATTGATTGTCGTCATAATTATAATTTAAAACGTGTTGAAGTTCATATAATGCTTAACTTTCTTTCTATCGTTATTTAAACATTATATGAATTACACCATATTTAACATTATATATCGTCATAATTATAATGCATGGCATGTAACATGGTGTAATTCGTATAATGTTTGACTAACAGTAGGACGAAAGTTAACCATTGTATGAAATTTGACACGTTTTTAATTATAATTATGACGACAATCAATTCAAAGTAAATCGTTATTGCCGATTTCCATATCTATAATCTACAACAGTCGTTTTCTGATTGATTTTCTCTTTTAATAATATTTTTGAACCTAATTCTTATTTTATAATTTTAGACAATCAATATGACTAAAATTTTATAATTTATAAATAAAACATAACTAGACTAGATATATTTTTGAAAAGTGAACAATTTATTCTATTTTGTCTGTGTCTAAAATGTTAGATGATGTATGCTTGAAAACTGTACTATTTATTTTTATGCAAATATAAGAGAAAAGAATAAGATTTAATTATTTACTTATTTTATTTATTTTCTCTGGGACCTAATCATAATTCTTGACACAACATGTATTAGTTATAACTAAAGTTTCCAACTCATGTTAGTTTCAGAATCGGATACCATCATCTTACTTATCATCAATCTTAATACATACAAAATTAGAATTGTATATAAAATCTTATAAATTAAATTAACATAAAAGTGATACGAAATAACATTATATAATTCATACAAAATAATAAATATAATACATAACTTTTTCGTTTGGTGTTAAATTTTTAGCGACCCCCAGGTTTCTCTCCGCTGGGCTAAATCATGGTGCCTAAGCGGTGCACGAGAAAATATTTACCTTATGAAGTAAATTTGTTCGCTTTTAATTTTGCTCCGTTTGCGCGCCACCGCGTAGCAAGATATTTTAACACGACTTTGACCTTTCGTCCAGATCCGCTGACCATTCAAATATTTAAATGTTGACGGCAAACAATTTCCAATTGACAAAACCCAATACGGTTGTTAATTACCGACAAATATTATGCGATCAGTTGTACGAAAGGTATCGGTTCAATTAAACGTTGACTCGGATCATATTTAACACTGCGTTACGATACAACGGACTTTACGTCCACCTGATATTATTCTACGTATTTCATAAAAAAAAAAATGCTATACGCTACAGTTGATCATCTAATTCAATATTTCTGACTTGTATTGACTCTAGATTGATTAAAAAAATCAAAACATCGTTGGACACCTACTCTCGGTACATAATATACAAACGTAATAATAATTGACAATTATCAACATTTGATAGTTCATAAGTGGAAAATATTACCACAAATGATGGACAGTCTAATGTTTACGTTTTCACTAATGATTAAATAAACCAATCTGAAATAATTATTTACTAATACTGCAGATTAAATATACTTATTCAGTGGCGTAAATTGGCCTCAATTTCTGGTGGTGCAGAGACATATTTTTTTTTTCTAACCCACCAATACTCATTTCCATTAAAAATCCCCGCCCAATAAACATTTTTTTTTTTTTCTGTAAAGCTAATAAATAAGAATTAACAGTAAAACCTTTATTATTTGTAATTATATAACATTAAATATTTTTTTATTTTAAACCCAGTCGACGTCCTCTTTCAAGACATGTTGCATCAAACTCATCAATTACTTGGTCGAAATCAATGCAATAATTTTATTCAATTTGTAAATTAGCTAAACTACTTAAACGCTCTTGCCCCATCGTCGTTCTAAGATATGTTTTCAACCTCTTTAGACAGGAAAATGAACGTTCGCAACTTGCTGTGTTAGTTGGTATGGTTAAAAATATTTTTAAAGACTGTTATTAATGGAAAACCTTTTTGAATATCATTTTGCCTTATATCATCTATTTTTGCTTCCAATTTTTCAGATACCTACTGAAGTATTGTCATATTTTTGGTTAAAAATTCTATTAAAAATTTCCAACTCTGTCTTCAAGTCATATGTATTGAAGTTATATGTGTCACTAATTTTAATAGATCTTCAGTTGGTTCTCCTGACATAAATATTTCACTTAATCCACTTATAATATCCATTTAATTTTCTTTAAATGATGGAATTGGATGTGGATGGGACAAGATAATAGGTTTTTATATTAATAATATGGATACGAGAATTTGTTTTTGTACGATATCTCATGTAATAACCGCGAGATAATATGATATTATGAAATATAGGTATAAAATGTCAATGATTTTCTGGTGGTGTAAAAACATACCTTTGCACCACCCAGTTTACTCCACTGTACTTGATACACATGATACATAATCTTCGTACAATATTTTTGAATTTGGATATTATGGATATTGTATACTGTGCAGGTACAGTATACATAATTTATTACTCAGAATGTCTTACGTAATAGTATAAATTATATTAAACAGACAATGGTAAACACACCTGGGATTTCATTGTTTCATTAAATTATTAAACATATTACACATAATTTAATCACATAATATTCATACAAATATAAATAACATTAATTCAATGATGCCTTTATTTTTTTAAGAAAAGAACTGCAAACATTAATTTATTCAATGAAAAAAACATTTCACTTAATCTAAATAAATAAAAAAAAAAAAAAAAAATACAAAATAACAGATATTTTCACTTTAAAGATTTGTTAATCTACAAGAAAATGAGTTGTAAAAAATAAATACTACAAGATTTTTTTTGTATAACATAGTATGATTAACAATAAAGTATAAATATAAGACATAAGGAGAATTGGAATGATTACAGTATTTGAACGAAATAATAAAAATTTAATAATCAATCATTTATCTAACAGCCTATAACAAAATTTATTGTTAAAAATATACTAACACGTAATTAAAATATTTTATTAGGAAAGCTCGTTTCTAATTATTGTTTTATTAATTTACTTATTAATATTAGTAGCTCATAATATATTGCAATAAATACCATTTTGTATACTAGTTTATAATTATTATTAAGTATTTGTTCATGTGACAGTTATTGTTTGAGTAGTTAATCATTACAGGTCGTAAGATTGAGTATTAGGTGCAGAATCCCTTCTGCCAACAATCATACGTAATTGATCATTTGTCTTATTGGTGGTTACTTCTTTGATGGATGTCAGTGTTTTCTGCAACCACGGAGGTAATGTGTTTTTGGACGCTTGAAGTTCCGAAAACGTTACACCCAACCTATGCCCCAAATCCTGTTAACATGGCAGCTTAATCATGTGTAACTTATGTTAACACATTGGGGAGAAAAAAACCTTAAACCTTAACCTACCTGATTTCTGCACTCTGATTCTACTAAGGCCAATTTTGTTTGAGCAAGTTCAATTTCAAGCTCAGTAATTCGTTTAGAAAGTTTATTTTCTTCCATTACAGAATTCGAGGTGTCTCCACTTTGAGATAACATGTCATTATTTAACATTGGTGATTCAATAAACGATCTACATCTACTACATTCACCAAGCGTGTTCTACGGAAAAATATCATTAGGTAAAAAAATAAATTTTAAATTATTTAGTGAGGTATAGAAATGTAATATTTACTTTGAGTAATTTTATAACAGCTCTCATAGAAGCTTGTTCAGCGTCTAGTCTTTGACATATCTAAAAATTTATATTTTTTACTCATAGCTTGAACAATCAATACAACCAAAGTCAAATCAAACAATTTTTAATAACAGAGAATTTAAAAATTATGACCAATAATAAGGGCCTAATTAAAAAAATTCTTTTGACATACATTTCAGAAAAAACCTTACAAATACTTATTAAATGTTATATATAGGTGTATAGTATCCCGATTTCTTACTTTCACCAAAAATTATTACCGGACATTATAAACATGGTGATATATTATAGAAATATCATAAGACATAATAATATATATAAATTATTATTGAAATTTATTGTGTAAATTTGAATACTGAAATTAATAAAATATTTAATTCAAATTATTACATAATTAATTGCTATAATGTTTAAGACAAAGGCAAAAAAAAAAAGAAAAAGTATAATAAGATTATTAAATTTTAGACTCAGCCCCTACAGAAAATTTTTTTAATATGTCTCTGCCATAATCATTTCCCTATTCTTTAATATTAACAAAATAAACTAATTAAAAATTAGTTAAGATTTAGAGGTAGAAATGTATAAGACATGATTTATTCTATATAATGTTCTATAGGGGACTATGCAATACTAAAAAAAGATTAGCTTTGCTCATTCCCATACACCGACCTTTGTTTACACCAATTGTTACACCTAACTATCAACAGTCTTAAACAATGGCAGGGAATACAAATACCTATTAAACAAAGTAGACATGGTCATTCACGAAAGAAAACATAATTAAATATATATTTTAATAAAAGGTTTACTTGTTTGTATTCTTTTATGATAGTTTGATCTCTGTTAATTTCTGTATCGGCTTTTGTGATTTCTTTTTTTAGAATATTTTTTACCTAAAAGCAAAATATACTATATAATAAAAATAAATATGTATCACAATTATATTTTATAAGTAATGTATTACCCTAGTTAGTTCTTCTTCAAGGCGATTTTTTTCTTCTTCAGTCTGCTTTAATGTTATTTTCACTTGATCTAATTCACTAGTAAAATTTTCAGCACTTTCTTGAGCCTCTATAACCCAATTAATAACAAATATTGTATATTATGAACCTATCATTGAAATATTATTCAAATAAATGTTGTACCTTTTAAAGTTAAAAACTGTTGTTCGTATTTTTTTATTTTTTTGAGTTTAACAACACATGCATTCTTTATTAAATGTCTAGCAACTTCTTCATTTCGTACTTTTTTCGGCATTGTTACTCTGAAATATTTGAGGATATTTTCGAAATCCAATTGAAGTAAGTCTTTTTTACAAAACTGAAAATTTTAAGTAATTACAATTTGACAAAACCAATATTTATTTTTTTTTTTCATCAAAAAATACCTGCAATAACGCAATTGCAACTTGAAATAATGTATCCAACCCTTGGAGAAGTACAACATCCATAATACGAAAAACAAAAAACAATGGGAATCTTGCTGTGAAAAGTGTAAGAAACCACTGAGAGGCATACATATGTGCTTCAATTCCATTAGCATTAAAATGATTAAAGAGTTGAGGAATTTGTTCCTAAAAAAAAAAATTAATTTAAAAAATTTAAGAACAAAACTATCAAACTAACTTCCATGAGCTTATTCAGTTGATAAAGTTTTAAGTAAACTGTCTCAAAACCATCCTTGTAAAATTCTCTTAAGCCATAATCATACATTAATTTTAACAGAACACAAAAGGCTTGTTCTTCAGGCATCTAAAAAAAATTAACCTTGATAAAAATTATCAAAACCAAAAATAATATAAAAATATTAACAATCCAAATCTATACAAATTAAATTTTCTTACATGTAACAGTAAAGTTGCAGCAAGGAATGTTAGACCTTGACAATACCCTACTTCAGTGTCATACACAGCATAAGCTTTCGTTAAATGGAATAAATTATCTTGACCAACACCTCCAGCTTCTTTAAAAAAGTCGTGAGCTGGAAAGGTTCTATGGATGTCACGTTGAATTATTCCACCACAATCACAGTCCTATTTAAAATAACAATAATGACAACAACAAAATCATGTTTATTAGATTTGATGAAAACTTAAAATTAAGTATCAAGTTTTAAACCATGTTTTTATTTTATTATAAAGATTAAAAATTAAATTAACACTCTATTAATAATACCTTAGTAATAAGTATTCTATACGTGTCCATAAGTTTCGGATCTAAATCAGCTTTGGCCAAACGTAACCACACTTCTCCACGTAAAGCTTCAGGTATACCTTCTTTAACAAGGACAGCTAACTGTCGTGCAGGAGGAGATTTACAAGTGGCCCATTTCAATAAAACATCTTTCCATGATTCCAATTCTACTTCATTACATTCTTTAGAAACGTCTCCAGTACCACTAACTAATGGTTCATCATTATCTATAAAGTGAATAAAAATATAATCAAAATTTATATTACTTAAAAATAAAAATGCAGTTATATTTCTAATGAAACTTTTAAATGAAATAAGCCATTAAATTAATTTGAAGTTGATTGATTATAATAATGTTAGTGTTAATCATTTTAATTTATTACTATGATAGCGAATAAAAATCAACTAGTCGATTATTCTATTATGATTATATTAAAAATACAGACCCATTGACTGGAAAAATGAAAGAGTGTCAATAATTTTTTTTAGATAAATATTAAATTTTAAATACTATAATTTATTAACACTTAAGTATTTTTGACATACATAAATCACTAACAACTAAATTTAGGTAGGTATTGAAACAAAATACTAAAAAAAACTACCTGAAGGAGTAGATATAATTTTTAAAGTCAAGTTAAGGATAAAATAACTCTACATTTCTATTCAACCATGAAAAATTACAATACAACTTTGATGTGAAATAGTATTTTATTTTGACATCTGTGCAACTATTTGATATATTATATTGCACATGCCAGAAAAGAAAAATGTAATCCGGATACAATACAAAATAAATCAATATCTTATTGTATACAAATAAAAATGTAATTAAAAAGTTAAGAACCCGATATCATTAGAATATAAACATCAATAAATAATATTATTAAATATTAAAAAAAAAAAATTGATTAATTGAAATTAATAAAACTAAATTATTATCATTTACCAGATAAATCTTCATCTTTAGGAGAAGGTAGTTCAATTGAATTAAGGCTTTGAGTTTTAATGAAATTAGCCAAATTATTTAAAGTCATATTTAACCGACTCTTATCCATTTCACCAGAAGAATCAATATTTAAAAGTTTATAGTCAACATCAGAATTTCCAGAATTTATCTATAAATAAAAATTATAGTTTAAATTATCATAAATTAATTAAAATAAACTTACTTGTTGCAAATTTAAATAAAACTGATGAGTAACTTGTCTACGCCCAAACACCCAAAATCTTTCATTGGAAGCATACACTCTGATGGGAGTCTCTATAGATAATCGTACTGGCTCTTTAATTTTGCGCATAACTAAATCTACTGCAACAGTAATATAGGAACATTGAGTTTCACTGTTAAGTGGTTCAAATACCTTATCTGAAGGATCCCAGTGACCAGTAATTAAATAAATGGTATTGCATCCATCAGTATCTGATAAATCAGTTCCCATGGATACCTAAGTTTGGTCAATTATAAATGATAATAAATAAAAATTAACATACTTTCCACTCATATTCTATAAAAACATACCATATCTAAAAGCTGCATATCACTTTGTTTTACATTACGTCCGGGACATACAAGAACACCAAAACATCTTTCCAATTGCAATATTCTTTGCTGAGTTCCAGATACTACTTGATTGATTGTTAAACAAACTTGCTTTTCAACATTTGCTCTAAGTTTAAGAAAATTTTTATCTCTTGGAACAGATATAAATCCTCCCTGTACACATAAAAAATGTAGGTTAACTAAACCAGACTTGCTACATTTTGGTGCATTAAAATTATTTTTAAAGAAACTACCTTTCCATCATCTTCTTTGATTTCCAAGCTTACTTCAAAAATAAAAATTTCTGTGGAGCTATTTTTATTTTGCATATCTACAGTTATGTTGGAACTTAACTCTGGTGATGCAGAACTTGAAATAGATTTGGATTCTTTTTGAAAGGCCTTCACAAAGCAATTAGATACACGGTTCACCTGTCAAATGAAAAAAAAAAACTTTTATGATAAAAAAAACTATTTAAACAACTGTTATGCCAGACAAATAAATATTATAGACATAGAACCCAAACTTCATGGAAAATTAAAACACTTCAAAAATAATTGGATACTATTGTGTAATAGGAAAAAAAAAAATTTAAAAATGGTTTTAAAACTATAAAACATATCACAATTTGGAAATGAGTCCAATATGTGGTCAACTAACAAAAAGCTATCTATGTTAAAGTGTAGTAGGCAATGGCGTGCACGTGAGGGGTTCTGGGTGTACCTAGCACCCTCTAGAATGTTGTAGACGAGGTTCTACAATTTAAGTCTAACTGTAAGAGACCCATATTTTTTACTGATTTTGCTCAAATTAAATTTTGTTTATTCTAAATTATTTAAATTATCATGCAAAAACTTCCTATGATACTGCAGCTACAATTTACTTTATAGTAGTACTTTTATAAATACAAATCACAAATAATCAAAGCTATATGAGAAATATATAAGATTCAAGGAAAACGTATTCATTGGAACACAGTATTAAATAAAAAATCAAGTTATATTTATTAAGTACTTAATACATTATCTATTAAAACTTACATGTTTGTTAAAATAGGGACCAAAAAAATTGTAAACAACTTCAAAATACAGAATCACCCATGCCAAGAGTTGTAAGTAGAATACACAATGGACATAGATAGATAAATTCCACTTCAAGGAAAAAAAATAATGAAGCTATTTGTATAAAATTGGGTGGTTGCAACCCAAGACCTGATGAAGATATTGATAATGAAAATATTTCTAATAATGAAAATTAAGCTTCGATAGAAAGTAATCGACAGAATTATGAAAATTGAATAAAAAAACTTGTGATTTAAGTTTTGTAATCATTTAATGTCAAATTTTTATTGTTGAAAATATAAAATACTATTAAAGCAATTTAAATTATGATTAAGTTGAAGTTGAGAGCTTTAAATATTTAGGATCTTTTGTTCAAAAGGACGAGGGCTTTGACATAGATGTAAAACATAGGATTAAGTGCGGGTGGATGAAATGGAGAGAAACATCGGGCGTGTTATGTGATAAAAGAATTCCAATGAGGCTGAAAGGTAAATTTTATAAAAGTGTAGTGAGACCAACTATGCTGTATGGTTCAGAGTGTTGGGTGGTTAACAGGAGAATAAAACAAAGTATGAGTGTCGCGGAAATGAGAATGCTTAGATGGTTGAGTGGAGTGACAAGAGAAGATAGAATAAGGAATGAATACGTGAGAGGTAGTGTTGGTGTAGCGCCAATTGTGGACAAGATGAGAGAAAATAGGCTGAGATGGTTTGGGCATGTGATGAGGCGAAAGGAAACGAATGCAGTAAGAGTGGTTATGAAGATGGACGTTGAAGGGAAAAGAGGAAGAGGAAGACCAAAAAAGAGATGGTTGGAGACTTTGGAGAATGACATGAGGGCTGTCGGTGTGTGCAGAGGAGATGTGATTGACCGAGTAAAGTGGAGGTGTAGGACAAGGGTGGCCGACCCCAAATAGTTGGGAGGAAGGCGAGGCAAAAGAAGAAGAAGAAAGCAATTTAAATTATGATTATTCCAATACATTCCCTAAATCTACTACTGATTATATTTTAATCAACTACAAATAAATAAACATAAAAAGTACACACTGCTTCTTGAATTGAGCAACGAAATACATGACATTGATATAGTGCATTTTCTTTAGTGTCACCATGTGCCCAACTGAATGCAAAACATGATGCTTCTTTAGTTCCGTTAACACCATTAGCATAAAACATAATTCTTTCAATCTCATAACGGGCTATTATTGTATTGCTTGTTCCGTCAAATAAACTATATGACAATTTAATATTTATTACTTTCAATATTGACAAAATTGTTGATTAATATATTTATACTTTCATCCAGCAACAAATATTTTTAATACTTAAATTACTTACATAACAGCTCCATCAGATGAAATTGGAATGGATACTGATATTTTCATATCTTGATCAGCCACATGTTCTCCATTTAATATGGCCATGATCCTTAATATTTCTGTCTTGTCTTTGGGGTATGTTATACTGGCTGATCCCAAATATGACACTCCATCAAACATTGTACCTTTTTGGATTTGACCTAAATTATTATATACATGGTATACACATGCCTAAATATTTGATAGTTATAAACTATTAAAAATATACTACCAGATAAAATTAATTAATTAATTACAACATAATATTATGTGTGTAATGTTTAATTATCAAGTATTCATAATAACAATAAGTTACAATTATATTAAGAATATTTACAACATGTAAAAATATCTGATGTTTATGAATATCTTTTAAGTATGATTCAAAAGTTGATTCTAATACAAAAACAAATATAATGTAATTTTTATCAAGTAATAGTTCTTAGTAGAGAATAATTATTAAATACCTACTATGAACATTTGTATTGTAGAAACAAAGACTTACAATGTAAATTGTTAACTGCTTTTTTCAAAATGGTAGGTTTTATTATTAAAATACAGCTTATGATAAATAATTTATCTTAAGAGCACTTTTTGAAATTATAAATGGGTCATGTTTTTGATTTAGTGAGAAATGTTCAAAAACATTACTCATTCGCAATTTCAAATATTTTGAAGAAAGCAGTTAACAATTTGCAGTTTGTTTAATTTTCCATAAAAGACATGTATGGTACAAATGAAAAATTGTGCAATAGGATAAAAAAAAAAAAAAAATAGTTGATATTAGCGAATATATGAAAAAATCTAACCTATATCATCAGAAACGGGCTCTAGAGCCTTGGTCAGAAATGCATTACTAGTAGTATCTTTATCAGCCATGGTATTGCTTATGGATCGATGTTCATTCTCTTCGTCCAGCAATTCACCTAGACATTTTTGCATATGTTCTAAATCACCGTCTCCACCAATATTCAATTCTGGTCGACTGTCACATTTCTATGCGAAAAAAATTAATCCCTATTGAGTAAGTATACAGAGACAACATCCGTAACTACTGCGACTATGAATAGTACACATGCGAATATCACATAAAGATATATGTTTATTACATTGTGTGCATTGGATGGGATGATTTCATACTCGTCACTCGTGCTCGCGGACTCATTGGAATCGACACTCGCCCGATCAGCCATCAGTCGACTGTCCTAGTCATCGTTGACCATTCAAAGTAACTTGTATGGTAATCGTTTCGGACGGGCGAGACTTGATGACGGCCTAACGATGTACCGTACGGAGAGACGTCGAATACAATTTTATAATACGCGTTACGTATTGTTGTAATGCAGGTGGCAATGAGGACGCATAGAGGAAAATCGAAACGTACGAAGTTCGAGCGCGTGCAGTCTAACGACTACATTACAGAAGACTGGGCACGATGTCGGTTGAATTTTCGTCGGCCTAGTCGAAGTATTGCAGCGAGATGAGAAAACAATAAATCACCTTAGAAAGCAACGACACTGAAGGACAGTATTATTATTATTGTTATTATTATTATTATTATTATTGTTATTATTATTAATTATGTTTGTTGTTGTGGGTGATAACGGCAAATGCGCGTTTTATCACGAAACCTATTCGTTCACGTAACGTCCCCACCACCCGTACGCACGGGCACCACCTACAAGCCGTAACTCCAACCGCGGTCCAGTAAATAATTATACCGACCTGCGGTCTCGGAAACGAACTGTAGTGCTGTTATCTGCGAGCCGGATGGACGCGCGTTTCAGTTTAACAGAAAAAATATGAATAAAAGTGTGTTAAAACCGTTTTTTTAATTGCGCGTTACACGTGCGAGAATATACGTTCTGCGACAAGTGCGTTTGTTTTCGAACGCACGACTATCGTCCTCCGGTCAAGTCAAACAATTGAAACAACAACAGGTTTCGTGTCAGCAAATATTTGCACCGATTATTCCGGACGCGATAAACACATGTGAGCGCTGTTGGTCAACCACCATCGTAAAACAATAACGCTGTAGCCGTGTACACTCATGGATTAGAGACCATTCGAATCATTTCAATTGTCCAATGTTGACAATAAATTCTAATCGGTGGTCGTTTTGTATTCGTTGCTTAGGTGCTCGTGAATAATCGAAATATGACGACGACAATGGTGCGGTTGAAAAATACACTTCGAATTCCGTCCGTCTTTATCCTACTCGTACCGTCGATAATTATACTAAACAAACCATTGACTGATTACAATTATTTACACATTTTACTATTGAAAATAAAACGATATTTGTACTTGTATACATATTTAATTATGTGACATAAGTATTTGTTATTCTTAGACCAAAGCCAACAAACACAGTGTATAATAGTTCTGATATGATAACGATGTAAACGGTGGACAAATAATAAATTAGAAAAATATAATGCATTAATAGTTTTCCATTTTGATTCAGATTGGTCGAAAGCGGTTTAAAAATTTTACTTAAATACTTTTTACAAACAATTTAAATTACTTGTATAAGACGTGAAGTAGAAAATTTTATAGTTAAAATTTTTTTTTTTTTTTTAGTTTTAGTTACAAATATTGTTGGTTAAAAATTTTTTTTAAATGTTTATGTTTAGATTGAAACATATATTTAATACTATGAGTGCCAAAACAAAACAAAAAAAAATGGCTGAGTTTGTCACAACAGACGGTTCAAAAAAAAGGACTAGAGACAAAGATGGTGATGATTCTGAATCAAAAAAAGCAAAGTCAGGACAAGTTGATTTGAATGAAATTAATTTTGATTGTGAAAAAAGAAATGCTAAAAACAAAACATGGAATTTGAAAATAGTTTCTTGGAATGTTGCTGGTATTAGAGCATGGCTTAAGGTAAATTTACTGTAATTTCATAAATTTATGGCATAAACTATATTTATTCTTCATTTTTGTCATGATTATTATCACAAGCTATTTATAAACCTATAAAACTAATTATTGATTTATTTTTAGAAAGATGTTATAGAATACCTTAAAAAAGAAGATCCAGATATCATATGTCTTCAGGAAATCAAGTGCACAGAAAAACAATTACCAGAACAAGCTAAATTAGATGGATATAAAATCTATATTAATTCAGGTTAATATATTTTAACATATTGTACATATTGATACTCTATAGATACTATACTACAGCGTTTCCCAAACCATGGGTCGCGAAAGTTTTATGATGGTTACGATTACAGTTATTTTAGCCGTAAATTGATAAATGCTTATGTTATATTTTATTTCATACTCTATATTAATAATGTGAAGTCTAAATATTGTAGAATAAATGACGTAAAGTTATTACGATTATGGAATATTTCTTATCTATCGGTAAAAAACAGCATCCAGAATCAAAATTCACACTAAATTCAGTAATTTTCTATTACACTAATTTTTTTATAATTAATAATTTTATTTATTTATTAAATTATTATAATTCAGTATATTGTATTTTATAAAAAATTCAATGTTAAAATAGATTATAATAAAAATCTTATTTATTTACAGCATACTTTTATTTTTAGCGAGGGGTCGCGTACCTAATAAAGATTAAATTTATGGGTCGCCATTGCAAAAAGGTTGGGAAACGCTGCTATACTATACTGGGTATATATTTGATGAAATTATTATATTAAATTACGTGATAATACTTTAATTTTTTTGTTCTAGAAAATTATTGAATAAATAGTTATATTTCCTATAAATATTGTTTTATAAGCTTATAAATTTGGTCATTAAAAAACATAAAATACTTCATTTTATTTTTTTCTCTTCATTGAATTAACCAATTATTGTCAGTTTAGTAGTAGTTTAATAAACATTGATAAATGAGTGTGTGAATATTTACTGTTTTGTTTATTTAAACTTGTACTTTTTATTAATTTTCTTTAAAATTATTTAAACTGTAAAAATTCAATAACTTAATAATATAGAATTTATGCTTATGATGAGCAATATTTATTATAAATATATTTATGATAATTTATTAGTAATATAAATGTGGTATGAATAATACTTTTTTATTTTTATCTATAGATTAAAGTAATAACAATATTATGAATTTATGTATAGGTGATAAAGCTGGTTACTCAGGAGTCGCATTATATTCTAAGAAAAAACCTATCAGTGTACGAATAGGGAAAGATATAAAAGAATTAGAAGACAATGAAGGTCGTGTCATAGAAGCAGAATATGAACAATTTTACTTAGTTTCTACCTGTAATACTTAAACTCTTTAAATTTATACTTTTCCTGATTTTAATTATTTTAATAATATACAATTGAATGTTTAGATATTCCAAATGCAGGTGCTGGATTAAAAACATTACCAAAAAGAATGAAATGGGACAAGGAATTTCGTAATTATTTAAAAGGACTAGATGCTAAAAAGCCAGTCGTGTTAACTGGAGACTTAAATGTTGCTCATCAAGAAATTGGTAAGGTTTAATATTTATTGATCTTTAATTTAATAATTTGAAGGTTTTAACTAAAAATAATTTTTATTTTTATAGATATTGCAAATCCAAAAACTAATACAAAAAGTGCTGGTTTTACTCCAGAAGAAAGGGATAATATGACATTACTTCTTGATCAAGGATTTGTTGACACATTTAGAACTTTGTACCCAGATAAAACTGGAGCTTACACTTTTTGGACATACTTTAGTAATGCAAGAGCTAGAAATGTTGGATGGTTAGTAGTTAAACATTAAAAATAAAGTGTATATATATATAGTTTTTTCTCTGATTTAAATAAATTGTTTATTATTAACGTTATACTTTATAATTTAATATTTAGAAAGAAATTAATATTTTAGAATAACATTGTTTATTTATTTCTCTGTATTTTGTTTACTATTTTATAATTACAATCACAAAATATTACAATATATATAGACCTTAATTATTTTAGTAAAAAATTATGTTATTTATTTTCACTTAACTCATTAGTTAAAAAGAGAAAGTTTACTTGTAATGTATCTAATCGATTTGGTGATATTTTTGGAGATATCAAGAGCAAAAGTTTGATAAATTGGATTTTTTTTTAAAAAAGCTTATTTAAGCTTTTTTTTAAGCTCATTCAATTTTGTTTAATCCAATCATGAAAATTTTCAAATTTATTATTTATCCATGTGATAATTGTGTAATGCCATTTCATCATGTGGTTCTTTAATTTCGTAAACCAAAGAATCTTTACTTAAATTGTTTAATGTACATAAATTATAAGTATGATAATAATATTTTGGTAATTTTTTAGTAAAAAAATTAAAATGTAATTTAGTAATATTATTAACTTTTATTATTATTGTGTTTTCAGGAGACTTGATTATTTTATAACATCAAAAAGATTCATGGATAATGTTTGTGATAATGTCATAAGAAGTGAAGTACTTGGCAGTGATCATTGTCCCATTGTATTTTACATTAATGTTTAATTATACATTTATATAAGCTGTACTTATACACGAGTATTATTAATAATTATGAATTGTGTTTTTTTTTTTTTTTAATATTTCAGTAAAACAGTGATGTATAAATAAATTACTCTAATTTCGAGTTGTATATTTCCAAAATAAAATTAAAAATTCTTTTAAAAATCAACTTATGTATGTAACCGAAGTACAAAACAATGTATTAAATAAAGTCTGAATTTTATTTGTTTATGTATTTAAATTATTGTAGTACTTAAACTATTTTTTTTTTTTTTATTAAATAAACTTCAATTACAATCTATACAAATAAACATAATAAGTAAACGAGATTACAGATGACAACATTAAAATATAAAATAACATGATTATATATATATAATAGGTATGTGTATTGTATTAAAATTAAAAAAAATATATCCTACAAAAAAGTATTAAATAATAAATATGTATATATACAAATTGTTTGTAAAAGTAGAACTATTTTTTAAAAAAATCAGATATTTTTGATGTTTTTTATTGTTTGACCTATCTGTAAAGTTTTCAATAACGTTTAGCGCAGAAAAAATCTCATCTCCAATTTCTGGTTGTTCTTGAATGTACTTACGGACAACCTTTAAACTATCTAATGCCTGTGCAAGAGTAGTTTTAGTTAGTAAGAGTAGTTAGTTTTATTATATCGTTGAATTTATAACTGTTCCTTTTAAGCATTAGGTAAGTATTAGATGGATAATATTAATAGGTTTTCGATTACGATTATTGTTATTTATTATAAAACACTTAGTTGACCTTCGAGTTATCAAGGTATGTACTTGTTATGTGTACATACATTTATTATTATATAAATTCGACTAAAAATATTTCGACTTATAGAGAAATTCGAATTATCGAGAAAATTTATCACACATATCATATATTGTAAGGTCGGGGCCAAGGCATTTCTTCGAGTTATCGAGGTTCCACTGTATTATATTTATTACATTTTTATTATTATTATTATTAATTCAATTCGTGGGTTTCGTATATTTTCATAAATAATTATACTGGCTCACTTTTTGTGGAGCTAATCCGTCGTCCACTACATGAGCGAGTATACCGGACCATACCGGTGCGTCCTGGGCCGACGACCAATTGACCGATTGTTCGGTAATGTATCATAAAGGAACTACTTTATTATTATTTTCCCTTGGCCGGTATTTGTTAGGTTGATATTATTTTTTTTCTTATTATTTCACCAAGTCAGAGAAAAAAATATCCATTTACTCGGGCCCCAAAAGGGTCCCGGGATTTGGTTGGCGACCCATATGCCTTTGTAAGTAATCGTCAACGGACGCTCGATATAATATTATGTAGTGAGACGTCGCAACCTGATGTCACCAAGGTATTTCGTTAAAACACAAGTTAGACAATTTAAAAACGTGTTAACACCGTCGTTATACGACTAGTGATTTGTGCACGCGTATTCAGAAAACGTGCGCTGTAACTCGAGTAACAAACAATGACCTAGAGAAGCGATTCGACGTTGATGCAAACAATTTCACGAATTGGCATTATATTTTTATAAACATTTTCAGTGCGATTTCGAGACTGTTCGTGTACGATTTACAGTCGACCGATGAATTTTGAGCGGATTTCATCGATGTCGACTTCCAGGTGGTGGATTTTGCGTCGGGTAAAACAGACAAGCTATCAACAAGATACAAGTGCGATAATGTGAAAATTAACATTTCTTAACAGAATCAAACTACTGTTTATTCGTAGTAAACGTTAAATCAATTAAAAGAAAAAAAAACCTCTTTGAATCTTTTTGAATCAACGTAATAAATAACACACTCGGGTTGTATTTTTTGTTGTTTTTCCGCGTACCTTGTTGTATTTTTCTCTACCTGTTTTACCTTTACCTAACCTAATATTCACATTAACATACATTTATTCGTCAAAATTTCAATTTTCCATAATATAGTCCTTCGACCAAAATGACCGTTTGGCAAAATGTCCTTTCGCCGAAAAGTCTGGTTGCCCCGTTCAAGGTATGCTTGAACTATTTCAATATGTTTAAGAAAATTTAAATAATTTTCATTCCATAATAATAATAATTATTATTATACAGGTAAATAAAAATAAATATTACTCTATTATACATGATTGTACACTTTCTTTCTACCTATTTTTATTTTTTTTTTTTTTTTTATTCAAATAATAATTACTCTTATCTAAAATAGTAATAGATTCTTAGACCGACTAATTCAGCTTGAATAATATAATAATGTTGATAGGATGAAAGCTTCACATTTCACGTATATACATATATATAAGGTAGATTTGTTTAAGTTTAAAACTGTAATAAATTACAAATATTTAGTATACGGATTTTCGAAATCATTCCGAGCAAGGATTGTTGTAATGCATGATAACACACACACACATATATTGTCTCTTATATATATTGCATTAAATCTGATATTTTACAGCTTTAAGTCATTTCTAAAATACGGCATGAACTGTATGTACAATGAAAATATTGTATATTATGAGACTTATCTTATTATATAATAAGCATAAACTACATATTGACGATGCAGCACGATAAAAACTGATGTGTTTGTCGTAGTGTACGGGTAAAATTATTCAACGATGAAAACCTAAGTGTTTTACCGTGATGACGAAAACTGTCATGTTTCATCGTGGTGTCCATTTGACTAAAAATGAGTTATTTTTCGTTTTGTTTACTAAAACTTTATTTTTAGACTCATTAAAAGAGTTAGTAATGGGCGTAACTATTAGACGAGTGTTGGTTTGTTTTTTATTGACCGCGTTAATAACTGGTTAGTAGCGCTGTCTTTCATGCATACTTAAAATACAATGTATCGTTTTCTATCATACATCCTCTACAAGGTGTATTCGTTTAGTGTTTTACACTGTTTAGTGTTCATACTACTTTCACGTGTATGTACATCTAGTCTGCGAGCGTATTTTAAATGTTGAATATTTTTTTAAAGAATAACATTTCAATTCAATCCGTGAACAGCTGTCAATATGATAGTTCAACTTTTTTGATTCAATGTTTTCAGCATGACGGAGACAATGTTGAAGATTGTCATAATCACCTGAAAAACAAAGTGTTATGAGCTTTCGTTTAATTCCATAAATAGGTATTATGTAGGTATATAAGACGACGTTACGTTGGAGAATAATTGTAGATTAACGATTTTGTTATTGAACAATTTTATTTTCAACTGATTGGAATCATTCATGCGCATCGTTAGTAATAATATTTTTTTAAATTTCAAATCCATCCTGGTCCAGTCGCAAGAATAAATGCCAAAGTTGATGAATTCTTTCTATAGGTTAACGAAAAATCAATGGACAAGCTTTAAACGACGCTCGACGGTGAATACTATACGAATGCTTTACTTTCACGTTCAGAACGTCGAACAGATAACAATACAACACTACCTCGAGCGCGAAACAGAAAAATCCCAAGAACAGCCTTATCATGTCGAAAATGGACAGCGATTCCACCGACATACAAACCTATACAACAACAGATAATGTAGTGAACTATGAATGTGATAAATAAATAAAATGAAATTGATACTACAAACAATAAGATCACGGGTTGAGAATAATTGCACCGTAACGAAGCGAACGGTTTTTCGAATCTTTTTTTTTTCAATCAAAAATATCATTTCGCGTGTGCGTGTTCGTGAACCCAAATCGAACTATTTTTAATATTTATTTTTCTAACACCTTGTTGTTCTTCATCTTCGTCAATTAAAACTGCGATCATAGCCCAATCCGTCATAGTTAAGTGACGAAACATATTATTTTATATTTTAATAATCCCTGAACTACCTACACAAACCCTTGTCGACCGCAATACGAAAGAAGCAAGCGAATACTGCAAAAATGTATTACAATATTACAGATCAAGAAAATATTAGGATGTTGATGGTTGCTGGTGTCTGACGTTGGCTTAGTTGAACCGATACGTTTCAGTCCGGTACTGTGCCGTGTCGGACAGGTGTGAATCAGGCTTTATACTCAAATCTTGTATGCAATCGTTTATTACGATTGAATTCCGTGATAATAATCAGTTTAGACGGATTAATCAGTGTTCACGGGCAATTTTAAATTATAACAAAAGAGAGGATATGCCTAAATTACCTGGGGTCGGAAAATTATTAATACGTATTTTTAACGGAAACGATTGAAAGGAACGCTTTCGATCCCGGACAATATAGTATAACTATAGATAAAAATAAGCAAAAAAAAATAAATCTAACCGTAATGAACACATATGATAATACAATCATTACAAACGAATTGATGACGATAAGCATTGAAACTATTATCCACACAACGGAATAAAACGATTTTAAACTTCTGAAAAAAAAACACAATAAAAATAAAAACAATAATTTTTAATAATTAAAATATAATAGAATAAAAAATTTTTTTTCAAAATTATTTCTACGTATACGTATTGTTCATATACATCGACACATCATTGATTTACAGTAAGCACATTGAATTGCGTTCTATTTCGGATTCCATTATCAGAAGCCAAATGTACGGTAATTAATAGGTATGTTTAATTTAAATTAACATAGTTTACATTTCTACCCAAAATAAGTAAAATATTTAAGATTCCATGACAATGATGTGTTGCTTATATACGTGTTTATCGGTAATCCTTTGATCGAGTTCCATCTAAAACGGATGAAAGACCTCACGGAGATGTACACTTATCGCTCGAAAGTCCGAAAATATTATGTAAATTTACCGTTCAACGCGTTTACTTATTAGTTTATTAATTAGCAATTCGTGGGGAAATAATGACACGACTATGCACGAATGCTCTTAAAAAGGTATATCGCGAAAATATTGTTTTTGTGACTTAATTATGGTTAACTATAATTTTATACTTTTACGGAGTGTTGAATAAGTTAAATTGCCCTCCTCAGTCCTAAGAACCTACAGGTTATAACTATGAATGACACAAATCCACAGGCCAGAGCTGATTATTATGGAATACTAACATATTTACGTTAATGTGGTCCTGTAAAGTTGATTTAAAATCTTCATAATAACTATCCACGCTGTTATTTTCACCAGCTGTAAAATTAAAAAAAAATTTAACGAATATTAATTTATTAATTTTTAATCCGATATAGAATTATTAATCATGTATTATTATTTAAATATTTTCTTTGATGCATCATTGCCGGTCATTTGTTCGTATTACCAGTTTTATAAGTACAGTTATATATACATAAAACAGATGTTCATCAAGTTGGCACCGGCACTAAAAAGGGTTAAACCTTTGGGTTACCTCAACCTTTTGAAATACATGCACTCTTTCATACTATTTATGATGTCATGCCCCTCAATATAATAATATTGAATTATGTTTGATATAATATATATTTGATTTATTATATATTATATAATATAATTTATTTATCTTAATATATACATTATTCCGTTATTATTGGTTATTGGATTAATAAGAAAATCAATAAAGATTTTTTAAGTAGATTTTTAATGCATTTATTTATTAGGAAAATAATATTATTATAATTTAAAATTATAAAATCATTTAAACAAATTATATATATTCACTTTCTTAAATATGAAATTTTAAATTCATTATAATTAAATAGATACAAATGAATAAAAGAGTTGGTAACGCTCAGTTAAATTGTATCAACTATACGTTAGATATTCTAAATTATGCAAAAAACATGAACTATTAAACAATGTAAAAAAAAAAAAAAAAACATTTGTACGCATAAGCTTACCAGACCTGATTTTTTAAACCGATTTCAATTAAAATGTTAAATATATTTATTGACAAACTTACCGTTTTGCAGTTTTTCAATTGTATCTTCGTTTCCAATACTTTCGTACGCACATGTGATCACTTCTAATTGAGCGATTATTGTCCAACAGAAAGATATTAAGTAATTATCAATCAATACCGAGTAGTATAGTAAGAAAAAGCCCACCAAAATTTCGATTAAATAAAATGCGTAATAATATTCATTAAAAATACTCGTGTTTACCGGATACCTCAAGTTGAAAATGTTATTATAACGTCGATTCAGGGTTTCCGGCTTCATCGCCGCGTTTAGAAATAACGGTGTCACGATCCACAACGTCAATACGGCTAAGCAGTAGTTTTGAAAAAAGTTTGTAGATTTTTTCGATTTTTCGCGGTACATATGGAGGATCGCCACGTGTTTCTGACATCGTCTACTCGTCAAAAAATCTATACGCGTAAAACTAAACAAGTTCCAAATTGTGTCCGCCTTATAGAGGAACACTAGAATTTTTAAAAAAGAAATGCCAATCACGATGTACACAAACATTAAAAGTAATAATTCGACATAATCGAAAACTTGGTCTTTCGTCTTCAAAACAAACGTCAATGCCGAAAAAATGGTAAAGCAAAAAATGACCATGATGTACACGATATGGATAAGCCTGTAAACGTTATAATTGAATATTTTCGGGCTGTTTGGGTTGAACAGATGATAAAAATAGTATTGTTTGAACAGTACCAAGTTAATTATTACATCATTGTTTTGTAACGATTCCATTTTATAATGTTCGTAAGCGTCTGACGACATCTAGAACACAATCATGTTTGCAAATGATATAAATACAAAAAACGTAATGTATGTAAAATAATATTTAAAAAATAAATCGCTGTATGGTATAAAAAACCAATGTTATTACGATATTAGTTTTACACGTAAAACCTCAAAGTATTATTACTATTATTATTATTATTATTATTATTATTATTTGTAGTTTATATTTTAAGTTATTCTAGTAACACATCACAATAATTTTTCGAAATTCCTATTTTTTTTTTTAACTGTAAAGGTCAACATTGTTGTACAACAAATTTGAGTACAGTTTTCAAGAGATATTTCACAAATGTTGTGCACATTTTTTTAATTTTATATTTATTTATGTATTTCTACGCATGGCGGCAATTTATAAAGAAAATTTAGCATTTTAATGTCAATAATTGTACTTGTGCCAATATTATAATACTTTAAATATTTGACACGAAATTATATCGAAATCGAACCAACAATATCGATATTTAACGCTTTTTTATCGAATGTGTCTACAAAAGCTTTTCTACTCGAAAAACGTATATCTTAAGTCACTAAAAAAAGAAAAGAAACAATATATACCAGCGGTTATTAACATGTGGTATGCGACAGCCTGAATACATAACATACGTTAATATGTGACATGAAAGCATTATTACGATATTGTTGGATTATTATTATTTTTTTCTTTAATATATTTTATTATATAAGAGATAGATTCTATATTTATTGTGATGTTCAAAAACTTGTGTCTCAAGTACAACACCAACCATCACACTTAGTTAACATAAATTAAATTTTAAGAATATTTTACAAAAAAAAGAATAAAAACTGGAATAATTAAATTTAAATAAACTGAAAAATTAAGAGTAAGAAAAATAATTATAAGTGTGTATATTTTATTATGCGTACTTAAATAATTTATTATACAAAATAATTATTATAAATTTAGTTTTGATAACATGAGACGTTTTGTAAAAAAAAAAAAATTCATTAAAAAAAAATTGATAAGAGGATCCACCACGATTCCTAAGTCTTTTATCATGAGCCTGTGATCTACAAAAAGTTAAGAATCGCATATATACATGGCTAACATGGCTATGCCTTGACTATTGGTCGGCGACACGTCACGACGCCGTCCCATAGAATCGTTAATCACACCAGCCGAATATATTTTATTGAAATTTACATACAAAAATACAATTTTTTTTCAATAGTACCTTGAAAACTTGCAAACATTCAAAAAAATCACGAGACACGTGTAAGCAAATGTACATTAAACTCATGTAGGACCAATGATTTCCGTTAAGATCAATTATGAGCATTTTTAGAGAGGTGATTTAAATTTTAAATTCAATAGCGCACGATAGTGCATTATCTATGAATTGCATAAATACATTAAATGTATTTAATAGTGTATGTTTTTAGTGACTAAGGATATTTTTAGATTGTAGTGGAGAGATTTATTGAAGATTTAGTGTGGTGCTTTAGAAATTTTCTAAATTACACTACAAGCACTTCAATAGTTGATTAAATTATTACGCAAATCCACTTATCGCTCAACTCGCATTTATAAACATTTCAGGCAATCCTCAAAAGACAGTGGTTTCATGTTTTACTCATATCAACATAGTATAATTATATTAGTATTTAGTATCAATACTTAAACATTAATTGGTATCATATTATTTAAATGTATAAAAAAAAAAAATGTAAACATAAACTTGTGAAATAATAACTTTTTATGAATAAAATACCTCTAATGGGAGGTTTCTTCTCTTCGTGATTCCTGTGTACTTACCAGATTTCTTAAAATGAAAGATATATTTAAAAAAACAAATAATAACAATAATTATAATCAATGTATTTTGTTGAATTAAAACAACATTAATTTAATTTTTAAATTTTGTTTAACAATTTATAACGATTATTATTAAACTGTACTAATATAAAGTATACACATACCTTGTTCGTGAAATATTTTCTGTAAATTTAGAATGTTGTTAGTTAATTTAAAATTTCTCAATTTTTGCAACAAAATTAGTTGAAATGCCTTTCCCGTATGCGGCTGATACAGAAAAAGATAATGATATTTACAGCGGAATTTATAGTTCAAACGAAAAATAAATCAATTATTATTAACGAATTGTTCAACTAATGATAAAAATATTTAAATATTCATAACTTTAGACAGCAGGTTTTGTAAATTATACGTTATAAAGGCGACAAGGATTATTAAACGGAACCCAAAACTTTGGTTCGTTATTATAGTAGTAGGTTAGGTTTAAATGAGTAAAATATAAGTACAACAAAACACGAACGAAAAAAAGAACCCTGTAGTAGAAGATAATTAACAAATTAATTGTACGTTGTGGTTAGGTTATTCGTATTTAAATCCTTATACCAAGTTATTTATTTGAAAATAACCCTTTAGAATATTAGAACAACAGTATAGCAAGTAATAATAATTACACGACAAACCAAATTTAAAATGTAGAGCAATAACAAATACGTGATAAGTAACAGACATTATAAAAAAATAATAATTAAAAAAAAAAATATGAGGCACTAAGATTATAATAATATTACAAATAATTAACAGTAGAACTTAATGCTACATAACCATTGTTGTTTTTAAAAATATAGCACCAAGTAAAGAAAAAATCTGTCAAGTCGATAATACTGTTGGCTAAAGAAAGAACACGGGGAAAGAATGATACGAAACTACAGTTAGCGTAATAAGGAGGGACGATGAACAAATCTTGTGACCTCGTTCCATCATTTCTAGTTAAAACCAACCATAGAAAGTAGCTCGAAGGAATCTATGTTATATTTCAGTAAATCGAACGAGAACATTAAATCTGCAACTTTCTATGTTAATTCACATAAGGACACCCCCAGATGGGTAGACCGCATGATGGGTAAGCGCACGTGATACGAGTCTCGGTCAACAGCCAAATTTAATTTGATACAGATTAATTTTTGGAATTTATATTGTACATTTTCAACCTGACTAATAGAGAGAACATAATTAGGTAACCAAACTGTAGAGATAAATTCTAAGTGATACCTAACAAGCGAGAAGTATAATATTTTCATAGAGTTTATGTTTTAAAAATTATTTACGTTTCTGTAAATGAAACCAATAATTTTGAAAGCTTTAATATTATACAAATTTATTTGTGAGGTAAAAGATACATTTCATTCAAGTAAAATTCCTAAGTCTCTGATAGAATTGACTTTCGTAAGCCAGAGGCGACTTTTAGGGGGGCATAGGGGCAATGGCCTCCCACAAGACGAGATAATTAATAGGTACCTGTGAAATGATACATCAGTCCTTCCATCTTTTTTTTTATTTTACCAGAATAAGAAATATATGTTTCAACAGCACAACTTGAGCCTCCTCTCGTACTCATAATTCTACTAGTCAATATAATATTACAGAAAAAATTTAGAATATCAGTTAAAATTCAAAAAACACGAGAATAGTATGGCAGTTTATTATGTATTTACGTATACGATGTACGACGGCGTGTACGGCAGTGACGTATTATCCCCACTGCTCATATTTCATAAATTCGATGGTGGGGCAACCTCTATTATCTATAAACCTTGACTAATCGGTACTAGATAGGTAATGATAACATAAAGTACCGAAAAGAACTTAGATATATATACCAAAGTTTAGTATATATCAGGCGTGGCTCCAAGGGGAAGGGGCACTGGGGCCATGGCCTCCCCAGCTATTTTTCAAAAATTTTAATTTTTCACATATTTGTCCTTGTGAACTGTTAAATCCTGATTTTAATTACCTACCTAGCAAACAATTTTATTTGGCGGCCTAAAAAAACCATATGACATTAATATGAGGTGTGTATCATAATATAGGAACGTAGTCGGACTCATATTCATTTGGAGAAACAACTATTATCAGTAATCACTTACAGGTTCCAGGTTAGAATATTCTCTAACTCTAGTCCCCTCTAAGTCCCCTTTGCAATTTAGCGATGGCTGAAAAAAATGCCCCCCCCCCTTTGTAAGTCTCTGAAGCCGCGCCTGGTATATATATATCTGTAGAAAAGAACGATGGAACGTGCATAGACCTAAGACTCTATGGGAACGAGTCATATGGAATAGTTCCTCCTTTTGTGGACCTGGAACGAAAGGAACAATTCACTAAAAAGAACGACAAATCCCATCACTTATTCCGACTGACTACGTTTTGTTCGATTTCAACAACTGTTTACCCATTGCAGAAGTTTATTTTGGTAAAATGATACGATTAAAGTCTACATTAGGCAAGTAATGTACGATCATTAATAAACTACACATAAAATGCACGTAAGCAAGCGGTCTGTTCCGCTTAATCACAAACTTTTAACGTACGCTTTTCAGAAAAAACTATTAATTTGTGTATTGTGAAATCCGTTCTACAACCTTACGGTTCTGATGTAGGTAACTAAAAAGCTACGGACAAAATTACGCGATGAAGTGTTAAAAATCTATTGATGAATATTATCGACGTAGTGAGAAAGGTGCCGCCGCTGCCGAAGCACCGGGTCCAAGATACGAGAAACGGTCACGTAATCGTTTTGAACAAAGGCTGTTTGGATTACATGAATTACTTCTCAAAATCCCTTTTCCACATGAATTGCGTCTCAAAGATATTTAACGAGTTCACGAATTGCATCATAACGTAAAAAATTATTTTCTTTCCATTTCATACAGACTTAGCAAATAGTACTTAGCAGTCAATAGCATGACTATCGGTAGGTTAAAAATATTGATTATTATCGTTGTTATGCAATAAGAAGTAAGTAAAAAAAAAAAAATGTGTAGGTTTAAACTATAGACATTTAATATATTAATTAAAATAAACAATAATTGAAAAAGTTATAAATATAAAATTAAAAATTAAAAAACTGGTACAAACTTGAATGACATCTTCTTAATATAACCACCAAAAAACGCGATCGAAACCAAACTAAATGATATGCTCATGTACATCCATGTAGTCGTTTGAACAAAACCGAACGCAATTCATGTAGCAGCTTAGATTAAAACGGACACGATTCGTGTACTTGCTTATTACATTTTTTATTTCGGGACGCAATTTGTGTGTAGCCGATTTGGGTTTCAAACCATGTTCTCAATAAAGTACGTAAAAAATTATTCTGAGTCCAAAAGTCAAATAACTTTATCGATTTCATTGTATTGTTTGTAATGTACGTGTACAAACGTATAGCCAAAAATTTAATTGACTTTACCAATCTGTCGATTGTTCTGTATGACCATAGACGAACGACATTTATCGCCAGCATTTTGCTGCACTCTTGGTGTTGATGGTGATTCTTGTGATAATGTAATGGTATCATACTACTATTACAGAATAAATAAAAATAATAGAACGTTTTGGGTTCATACACACCTTTAAAAAAATGTTCATCACCGATTATTCGTTGCTGCAAGTGAACTTAATATTTCAGATACTAAATTTTTATGTTTTTATTTTATGCGAAAAGAGTTATTTATATTTGGTGAAACTGATTTCCCCTAACCTAACCGAGATATTAACTGGAACTTAAACTAATTCCTAACTGGAATATTTTGAAAGGGTGAAGTTATATATTAGAGGATGTATTTCCACTTATTTTTCTAACTAATTAAATTCATTTTTTGTTTGTTCATTCTTACAAATTTCTGTATAAACAAAAAAATCTTCACTGGGTAGCAAAATGTTGAAGTGATGCAACTCAAAGGAGACTCGACAGTTGAATTACTTGGAACTTATCACTAACGCGTTAATAACTGGTTAGTAACCAGTAATGCTGTCTTTTGTGTTTCAATGAATAACATACGTTGTAACTCAAATCAAACTAGTTAATGATTTGCATCAGTAATTAGTTTCTAATGAATAGCTCTGTGTGTAGAAACCATAGACTTCAAATGATTCGAAAAGCATGTTTTATCATGATATGCGTTTTTTTAAATAAATTATTTATCTCCTGGATGTTCTCCCCGGATTGAATCCGATGTAAACGAAAAAAAACAAACGGTTTTTTTTGATTTTGATAGAACATTATGTATCATTGAGATGTAGAAGCAATCGGGAGATAATTAATTTAATTTCTGGGCAGTTATAATTATGAAAAACATTTACATACTAATTATCACTAAATAATATTTTATTTGTCGTATCTCAACAAATAACTGTCGAGATTTGAGATTTTCTTTGAATGATAAAATTACCATTAAATAATCTATAGATGATGAAGTATTTAAAATATTTTGACTTTTCGTGATATTTATAGATATTTGAAATGTTCATTTTTTCTTGGCTTTTTTTTCGTTAAATGTCGATAAAATAATATTGATGTTATAATCGTTATTGGAATGTAATGCAAAACTTCTTCACTGTTTTAATTTGTCAAAAATATCAAAAAATTAAATTAAAGGAATTATGAATGGTTTATTTATGAAAGTCTAAAGAAAATGTTTATGTAAGTTTTTTGTATAAGAAAATGTGTGTTCATTTTCTCTTCTCCGTAAATAACCATTTAACACTAAGCACACGGAGCCGTTGTTCGCATATTTCATCATCAATGTTATGCATCTTGCTGCTTTTTCGACACTAAAATTGACAAAAAAAAAGCACAAATTATTACCGGATTCGATTTTAAAATGTCATAGCAAAAAAAATAAAAATAAAAAATATAAAAAATTTTATTATATTTGAATTTGGTTATACATATATAACAACTATTTACATATGATGTGATTATTAAATGGTTATTACATTTTGAAAGCTATTCAAAAATGAACTAATAACACTGTAGAAAACCAATTCCCGCAACATTTATAATTGTATCTAAATATAATCAGAATTTGGAAAACTTATAAGGGGTAAAGGAAATCGAATGTAAAAATAAATTTAAAACATTTCGTACGTGTGTTATGTGCGCAGACGAATATTCGTAATTATAATGAAGAATATTACCACATACGGGTACGACACTTACTTTTGTTGGGCCATAAACGCGTTCACAATATTTTCGGATCCGTCTTTGGCCAAGTCTCCGACATCGTTCTCAGAGAATTTCAACCACATCGGTGTTCTTGTCGACCCATGCACGCCGTTAAGAACCGTACGTTGCTGTTGTTTATCTTCTATACAATTGTCATAATGGATGAATGGAAAATGAGTCGAACCGTCGACGATAAGATCACCGTGGAGTGGGGAAATATTGCGTGTTATACGTATTTTAAAAATATTGTATTAACGATCGCATCGACGTTGTGATCGCAGCGATCGGAAATCGTTCGTTAGAAAAAAAAAAAACTTCCGGTACTCGGTACTTACACTGAACGCACGCGTCGCGTTCAACACGGCCGCTTTGGTGGCGCAAAATATCGGCAGCTGAGGCACAGGTTTGATGGCGCACAGAGCGGACATGTTGACGATTACTCCCGGCCGTTCCGGATTGTTCATCAGGCCCATGCCGAGCCTCGTGCTGTCGATCACGGCGGTCTGTGAAAACCGAATAACCTTAAGGTTGGTTGTAAACACGCTCGCCGGTTAGCGGTTAGAGGTGTGGTGGTGGTGGGGGCAAGGGAAACTGTCCGTTAAACAACACTGTGACTTTTACCACGTTGACGTCGACCATTTTTTTCCACGACGACGACTCGTTTAGGATGCCGGCGCTGTTCATCAATATGTCCAATCCGCCGTGGTTTTCCGCCGCGTAATCGAACAGTTCTGAGGAATGCGCAGTGATTAGATCATCATCTAGGGATCAAGGCTTTTGTGTACGGGTCGACCGCGAGCGGATAACCGCGGTACACACGGTTGTCGCGAACAACGGTCGGGGCCGAGAGACCGTCGGACCGCGTCCACTAAGACGCACCTTTCAGTTCCTCCTTCACGGTCACGTCCATCGGCACGTAGACGGCCTGCTGGTGCTCGCCGCACATCTGGTTCAACATCTTGACGGCTTTCGCGCCCTTCACCACGTCCCGTCCGGACACGATCACGTGCCGCGCACCGTTCTGCACGAGATCCATGGCCACGGCCAGCCCGATGCCGCTCGTGCCTCCGGTGATCACGGCCACTTTTCCCGTCAATTCCGTGTACGGGGTGCCGACGAACGGCGGCGGTCTCGGCGGTACGTCCATCGGGCCCCTGAAGCAATGAAATCGCAGCGCAGTCGTAACGGTCGTGTCACAGGTACACGGGCGTACCCGTTCGTCCTAGCGGTATAATTACTTTTGCCGCAGCACGAATTTCGCAACGTTGGCCACCAAATTCTTGAAAAATACCATTGTTGCCTTCTTCGTATACGGTTTGACGATAATACGATAGAGCTATTGTGGAATCGACACGGATCTTACGATTCGTAACACTCGTAACACTCGGTGAAAATCACAATTCGAAATTACGAACGTATCAAGTACTATTTCCACGGAAACGCTTTTGAACGGTTTTTAATATGTTTAATATTGTGTTTAATATGTTGATTTTAATAATTACCAATTGAGATTTATGAAAATTATTAAACAGTATGAATCAATAAAATCAATACCATTCGAATACACAAATATAAAATGCTTATTTTAACAGGGCTGCCGCGGCTAGGAAACCATACCTTAACATAAACCAATACACATACAAATTCTATTTATTAGTTGGCTCCCCATTGCCTTGCCACGGTGCCTATTTTCTGTACACGTTCATTTCATTTACAAGCCTATCTACCAGTAGTTCGGACACGTGTTATGTGTCTAAGTATTTAATTTAAAAAATAAAGCACAAACGATTGACTTAACATAACAAATATATTGCACTAAATAATGTTACCCATAATATTCTAAAATAATACACGTTCATTTCATTTACAAGCCTAACTACCAGTAATTCGGACGCCGAGTAATGCAGCTAGTAATTAATAACTAGCAGCTAACTCTACTTATTTGGATGGTCCTTAAATTTTAACTTACGAAATTTTGATTTCGCACCCTTAATTTTGTTCATTACTATAAGAAAGTAATTTGAAATAAATTTGGTCATGAAACCCCATTCACATGCTCCAAGGGTGTTGAAAAATTATAAAATAAGGTTAGTTTGTAGTTTTTTGAGTATAATAAATTGATTATTGAACTAATCGTAAAAATGTATACAACTTAATTTATAAATATTTATATTTATGTTAAAAATCATATCTATACAATTTTTCATTGATCTATATTTTTTTCTATTAACATTTAGAAAATATTGATTGATTCATTTTTTTTTACTACTTCTTTTCTACGACATTTTTACGGTTTTTAAGTATAACAGAATTACGGTTGATGATACGACATATTTTGCGTACCATTTCTACGATACGGTATAGCCTGAATGGACTTGATATATATAATATGCTGTCACGTGAAATATTATTAAGTTCTCCTTTTAAATAGTTATTACCTTTTATATATTGTTCGTAATAATGTCTTACCATTAATAGGGATAAAACGCGGTTCCTTTTCAGCGATACTCAAATAACAGACGAGGCGGATGGAAATCTAAAACTATTTACTTACAAATTATGGTCTAGGACAGAGATAGGAAATCTATAGCACGCGTGCCCGTTTATATAAATATATACGTTTTGTATATATTCTGATTTAATAAAATTACTAACTGATGAATGTAGGTGAAATGAATGTTGAACTAGGTGAGCCAAAATGTGTTATTTGTTTAATAAGATTATCTTCAGAAAATATAATGCCATCAAAGTTGACAATTTTTTAGAAATTAATTAAATGTCTGGGTCGATGATGTCAATATGCACTGACGGCGCAGCTGCCCTTACTAGTTAAAAAAAGGTTTTAAAACTAAAGTTCTAGAAGTGTCTTTAAATATAATGTTTAACCATTATATGATTCACAGAGAAACTCAAGCTTCCAAAAAATGTCAACCTGATGATTATAAAATTCTCCTGAATGCGATAAGTGTAATAAATTTTATCTAATCAAATGTCATTTGATTCTAAACTTTTTACTATACTTTGCAATGAAATGGGTTTTGACCATGAAAAATCGCTTCTTTATACTGAAGTAAGGTGATTGTCCCGTGGCAAAATATTATCACACCTTTTTGAACTTAGAGATGATGCACGAATTTTTCTTCTGGAACGTGATATTACACTTTCGAAACATTTTATAGACGAGCAATGGTTTGCAATTCTCGGTTATCTTGCAGATATATTTGATAAATTAAGTTGTCTATATTTTGGTCTACATGGGTAAAATAGTAAAATAGTAATATTTTCTTTTTTTGTGATAAAATCAATGCTTTTAAAACGAAAATTCTTACGCGGAAAAATTATATTGAGGAAGAAAATCTAGGTTGGATATGGTTGAATCCATTTCATTTTAATATTAATAAAAAAAAATTATAAAATTTAAGTATAAGTATAGACCTTATTGACTTGTCATCAAATAAAAATCTACGTATCAGATTTCAAGAAAATGGATGTAATACATTTTGGATTTCCAACAAATCTGTATATCCAGAATTATTAAAACAAGCCATATTAATTTCAAATCCTTTTGCATCAAATTATTTATGCGAAACAGCATTTTCTACATGTGTGATAATTAAAAACATATAACTTTTGTTTGAAAAAAATCTATAAGTATTTTAATTATTTATTACGAATTACGTCGCACTAACATATTTATGTCACCACATCAGTTTATTCCTTTAAGTTGCTCTTAATTTTTATAAATTAATATGTTATTGACAAATAATTTACAAGTTGAGTAATATAAAGTTTTTCTATATTTCTGTCCACGAAA